>CM016619.1:73967095-74444679 GCA_005393395.2 Gossypium australe
TTCATTCAAAAACTAAGATTAGGTGTCTTTCTAAAGCTTTAATTGGATTGGATTTTGAGGGATCTTGCTCCTTTCCACTCATGTGCATGACTCATTTGCTCTACCTGTTGCTATTTTTTTAATCTTGTTGAGATAGTGTTTTAGTTTTTGTTGTTTATTTCTTCTATTTTGGCTATAAAATATATGTATTGCTAGTTCATGCCATTGTTTTTGGATGTCAATTTCCTGTACATTACAGAAACTGTGGCCAGGGAAACATTAGAGCAAGTTATGGCAGATGCACTTTCGAAATTTGGTTCCAATCAATCTGCAACATACATTTCATGTCTTCTTTTTGCAATGGCATTTTAAGGATGATTTTTTTTTCTTATTCCTGGAATGCTTATAAGTTAAGACTCTTTTCGTGTACCAGAATACCGTGAGAAATATGCCAAGCCTGAAAATGTTACATGATTAGAAGTGAAGTGAAGTAACAAAGAACTGAGTGAAGATGAATATGCTACCTCGGATGATGAGGAAATCGCCAGAAAACCAGATCTTTAGGCAACTATTATGCCTTGCATACTTGTTACGAAAATTGTCTTGTGCTGTACATGATGTTCAGCTCTGGAAAAATTCGAACACAACAAAACCGGGGAACATGTGGAAAAATTCCTACTTGCCCCTTTTTTTCATTACTTTCCATGGATGTTTGCATAAATTAATCCACTATTTGTTCAATAATTCAAATATTTATCCGCTGCTGAGACTTTGAATAGTAGTTCTCCCAGATGCTCCTGCTCCTTGTGTGTTTGCTTCAATTATACTACCATTTATTATGCTTTGTTAGTGTCCATTTACACATTGGTTTTTAAGAATTAAAGCAACAACATGATTTATAAGTAAATTATATTTTTAAGATTTTTAAGTAAATTATATTTTTAAGTAAATTAAAGCAGCAATAGGGTTTTTAAAAATATAATTAAATTATATATTTTTATTAAATAATATTTGGTAATAATTATATTAAAATATGATTAAATTATTTATTATTAAATGTATTTAATAGTAATCCTAGTAAAATTTAATAACAATAATTATATTAAGAATGCTATTAAATTATATTTAATAATAATTATGCTAAAATATGGTTAAATTATTTATTATTTTTATAGTATTATATATTTTGATTTTTTAATTCATATAATAATTATATTAAGAATGCTATTAAATTATATTTTTTTATTAAATTATGTAATAATAATTATGTTAAAATATGGTTAAATTATTTATTATTTTATTAAATTATTTTTAATAATAATCTTATTAAAATTTAATAACAATAACAATAATCATCTACCTAAAAAAAATTCTGCTAAGGGTATTCTGATCATTTTAGTTCTTTTCCTTATGCTATTACAACATCATTCCATTCAACCAAACACAAAAATTCTATTACAGCTCTATTCCATTCCATTCAACCAAACAGTTGAATTACTTATTACAACTCTATTCCATTACAGCTCTATTCAATTACAGCCCTATTCCATTACAGTGAACCAAACGTGGTGTTAGTTTTTATAAATGGCATACAGTTACTATATTTTATTATGTAAAAAAATGAAAAATCTCAAAAAGGAAAATTACAAAAGGGCCCCTCTAGTTTTATGAATACAACAATTTGATCGTAAATTACTAAAGCTTGCAATTTGGTACCTGCACCCCTCAAGTTGTACACTCACATCACAGTCGGCCTACCACCGCCAGCACTCCCATAATCCAACATCCTAGCTCTGCCTCCTCCATGAAACAGAAAAAGAAAACACTCTTCCTCACTTCTCCTGGTTCGTCTCCCATTCTCAAGCACCACCATCCCCTCGCCATCCTTCATAACTGAGCCCGCCTTTACCATAACCATTTACAACCTCACACCTTCAACTCACAACACCTACCTCAACACTGCCACTCTCCCACTCTTTCAGGCACCCACTCCAGCCTCTCTCGGCACTTCCCCCTCCATTCACCCTTTCACACAAAATCTCCCAACTACCATTACAATCTCCTATCAAAATTACCCCTCACCAGCGAGCTCACCTCGCTATATCCCATAACTCATCTGTAACATCCTAAAATCAGGGTCTCTGCATTTTGTATGTGTTTGCATGTATTGGTATGCCTACTGTGTTTGTTTGGTGTGTTTTGGGGTCTAGGCATGACCTCGGGTTAATCCTGGGTCATGGCTAAAAATTTAGTTTTAGCACTTAAGAGGAAGGAGCTAGATAAAGTAGGGGTTAAATAAATTTAGTGGAGGTTTGTGACTAAAAAAAGCAAGTGGAAGAGTGGCAAGGAGGCGCCACTTAAGCACCAGGGAGATGACACCACATGCAGGGGGAGTGCTTGTGTTCGAGCAGCAGGAATTGCACTCCTGCTTATTCTTTTTCACGCCAAAGCTGAGGAAGTGGAGTGCTCAGGTGGGACTCTCTTGATGGATGAGGATTAAGTTATCAAAATTTGAATGGATGAAGGGGAGAGATTTTAGGTGTTGGACTCATTCAAACTTGTTTGAATGGGTGGATGGGAGGAATTCAAGGAGGGATGGAAGGGAACGGCTAGTGTTTGAGTAGGAATGGGGGTTTGTTTAGCCGAATTTTTGGTTGTGGTATGAGGTTGGGAAGCAATCGGTTTTGGTGTTTGAGAGGGGGGATGTGCTGAATGTCTTTGGGGCTTTAGGGAACATTTCGGGTAGTAGGCAGAGTCTTTTCTTTTGCGTCAAGAGTCAAAAATCGAAACCTCTCTTACCTTTCTCCTCGTTTTGGTTCTCTCTTTCGGCATTCTTGAAGCTTGGCCGAATCATCTCTGCCTCTTCTTTGTAAAAAGCCGAAATTCTAATAGCCAATCTTCCCCTTATCTTTTCGGTTCCCTTTGGTTAGCTTGGATTGCCGAAACCACTTCTGTTCATTTTTTTCTTCTTCCTCTTCTTTGCTCAAAAGCCGAATCACCCCTTCCTATCCTTGCGATTTCTTTCTTCTTTTCTCTTGTTCCAAGCCGATTCATTTAGAGGAACTGGTAAGATTTCTATCATTCTTACTTTTTAATCCTCTCGTTGTTGCTTTAGATCAATGGCCTCCCATCCATTTTGATAGTTGTTTTTCTCTTCTTCTTGAAGCCGAATATTTCATGCAGTAATCAATTGCCGAACCTTCCTCTCTTTTGGGTTGCTGTCGAATTCTCTTAAGGTTAGGAATGATATTCTCTAGATCTATATCTCAATCGAGTCGACATATATTGCTATGCTAAATGCCGAGTGATTTTGGGGCTACAATGTTGTGGTTGGGCCGATTGCAGGGAGGAGTACAATTGATTCGGTGGACCTTCGGGATTTGGTGGCAGATTTAGGTAAGGGTTCGGGCATGTAGATCTGTGTCATCTTCTTTTAAAAGCCGAAGGCTAACCATTTGTGTGTGCTAGTGGCTGATTGCTAGGGGGACTCGTTGTGCGACTTCGGGATTTGGTTGGAAACCAAATCGGCTTTAAGGTAAGTACTATATTTGGGCGTTCGGGATTTCTAATAGAGTCGAATGGGCTTTTTACTCACTAATTAGGTGTTGGACAATTGTAGGTGCAGTGAGGGCATACGTTTCGGGATCTCGTAGTATCGCGTAGTTTCGGGATTTTGCAGTAGATCTACATATAGTCAGGTGTGTAAACGCTTACACACTTTATTAGTATAATATTGCTTATTATGTTACTGTTATAACCATTGGCGTTAGTGACTTTGCCTTGTGGGCATGAGCTTGGATTCCGGGTAAGTCCCCTATTATGTGATTTATGATATATATATCATCATGTTCTGTTAAATGCTTTGTTATGTGTTTTATGATATATATATCATCATGTTCTGTTAAATGCTATGTTATGTGATATCTGCATGATCATTCAATATTATGACACGTATGTGATTTATGATGATGGGTTGATGAGAGGAGGGGGATGATTTATTTGGAATGTCACTAGTAGTTTTGACCACAAGATGCGTTGGCCCCATCATTTGATTTGTGACTACAGTCACCAGTGGTTTTGACCACACTATTGATATTTGTGACTACGGTCACCAGTGGTTTTGACCACATATGGATATTGTGATTCGTCCCAGTGGTTTGGTACCACAGTGGGTTGGCCCCACATGATTATTACAGGATTGTCATCAGTGGTTTTGACCACACGATGGGTTGGCCCCATCACTTGATTTGTGACTACGGTCACCAGTGGTTTTGACCACACCGAGATATAATTGTGACTTCGGTCACCAGTGGTTTTGACCACACGGGGTAAAAAAAGGAGATCGGATGGATAGGTTATGGGGTTGCATGATTTGCATGTTATTACTGATGATTGCGTAAGTGGTTGCACTATCGGGTTAGGGATTTACGCACTGAGTCTCTGTGACTCACCCCTTCCCTTATATTTTGCAGATGAGGCATAGATCGCGGATATGGAGCCGAGGAGGACTCAAGGTGGCCATGCATCTTCGTTTGGTTTTGACTTTTTACTGCTATTTCGTTTTATTGATTTTTCTTTAGGTTTGGTTTTGGTTTTTGTAATAAGGCCGCTAATTATATTTTGGGTTTTAATATTTTGCTCTTCATTTGATTATTTTATACATATGATGGAAATATCAAATTGTTTAATAACCGGTAAGAAACAACGTTTTCAAAACTAAATTTCTTTCGGGTTTTTAAACCGTTACCATCGGGTAACAAAAATCGCAAATAGATAACTTAGATGTTTTCACAACTCCAATTCTGTTAATCAACTCAAAGGCAAAAAGGGTTTTAAATTTGATCATATGCATCGCACTCTGTTTTGACAAGCATCAAACGTTTTCTAAAATTTTGTAACAACAAATGGATTTCAAACATGAGTTTTCCAAGTTTTAACAACAACAACCCAACGATCACAACATCACCTTTTACTGGTTTTTTTTCTAAACCTTAAGTCGACAAAAGAGTTTTCTTAAAGATTTTTCCGACAAACTTGTGTTTTCAAAAATGTTTTCACTTTGTAGCATGCCAGATTCGGTCGTGATGTGTTGACCGGGTTTGGGGTGTTACAATTATGGTATCAGAGCCAGTTTCAACAGCTCGGCTGTGGGCCGAGGCCCAAAAATGTTTTCTAAAAGGGTTATGAAAGGTTTTTTTTTTCTTATGGGAAAAGTATAGAGATGAAAGCTTGGCACCGAGTCTCCGGCACCAATCCGCCAGGTAAGTACCCCAAACTGTTGCTTGTTGATGATATGATTATATGATTATGATAATAATGGCATGACTGAATAGTAGTAGGAACTACTCTAGAGACTGGAACTATAGGATGTTGTGAACTCGTGAAACACTCCTCTACGAAAACTTTTCATAAGATTGTGCTTTAATAGACAGTGGAATAAAAGTCTAACGCATAAAACTTATAGTCAGCTCGAATATATCGGTAGACATGAGTGCACGTGGTCGTGGGCGTAACACTCGTGGACGAGTAGAGGTAGGATAGCTTTGTCTGAGCCGGCTGGGTCTGGCCATGGGTCAGGGAACGATGCACCGCTGCCAGCTGTGGGCGCTGAGTTTCAGAAGCAGACGTGTGGTGACGGCGTAGTGTCACAGGCGATGTTGCGGATGTTGGAGAGGGTTGCGAGTGCAGGCGTTGGAATAGGAGCTCGAAAATTTGTGACCGAGCGACTCAAGGCTAATGGTGCAGAGGTATTCAGAGATGTGTCTGGTGTGGCACCTAGTACAGCGGAATATTGGTTGGAGGCGACGGAACGCATCATGGATGACCTGGATTTTTCAGCTGAGGAAAAGCTGAAGGGCATAGAATCTTTGCTGCGGGATGAGTCATATCAGTGGTGGCTCACAGTTAGGGATGGAGCGATGGCAGATGACCTCACTTAGGAATTCTTTAGGGCAGCCTATCAGAGGAAATACATAGGGGCTAGTTATGTTGATGCGCAACGCAGGGCGTTTTTGAACCTGGTTCAGGGTAATAGGACTGTAGCGGAGTATGAGGTGGAATTTCTCCGGTTGAGTCGGTATGCTCGGGGGATCGTGGGTACGGAGCATGAGCGCTGTGTCAGATTTGAGGATGGACTGAGAGACGAGCTGCGGATGATAATTGCCCCACAACAGGAACGAGAGTTTGCCGTTCTAGTAGAGAAGGCTAAGATTGCTGAAGGGGTAAAACAGTCTGTGAGGCATAATTAGGATAGGGGTTAGAATAAAAGGAGTTCTGGATCATCTGGGTTTTCTAGGAATTAGCAGAAAATGGCTAGATATAGTGGGCCTAATCAAGCTGTCAGGCCTGCTGCTGCTAATACTCAATGGCCGCCACGGTGTGCTCGGTGTGGAAAGTCTCACACGGGAGAATGTTGGACTGGTAACAGGGGATGTTTTGAGTGTGGAGCGATGGGGCATCGAGTCAGGGATTGTCCACAGAGATCGGCTAGGCTGCAGTCTGATGATCAGAATCACGCACCGTTAGGAGGGATAATCAGCAGCCACAGAGGGGCCGTGGTTCAGTTAGGGGAGGTAATGGCTCTGGTAGAGGCCGTGGAGCATTGGGCAGAGGTGCAGGTGGTACAGAGGCGAGACAATCTGGGTTGGTCTACGCTGCGAGGTGTCGAGAGGAGGGCGACGCACCGGACGTCATAACCGATACGTTCTTAATTTTTGGAGTACCTTATAATGCTTTAATTGATGTTGGTTCGACGCACTCGTATGTTGCTAGTAGCATCGTGGAAACCATGAACTTAGACTCTGAGATTACTTCTAGGAAGATAACAGTGATAAGCCCTCTAGGTAACTCTGTAGAAGTAAGTACACTGTATAGGGATGTACCCCTAGAACTTCAAGGGGTCGTGTTTTTGGCTGACTTGATGGAACTGCCATTCGGGGAGTTCGATCTGATTCACAGGATGGATTGGCTAGTAAAGTACCAAGCCAGTTTGGATTGCGCGGCTAAGCACATGGTGTTGAAGACAGTTGAAGGTGAAGAGGTGGTGATGATCGGTAATAGGAGGGATTACCTATCCAAGGTGGTCTCTGCGCTGAAGGCGGAGAAGATGGTTAGGAAAGGTTGTGAGGCATTATTTATATGGAGAAAAGTCAATAGTTTACACGGATCATAAGAGTCTGAAGTACCTCTTGACTCAGAAAGATTTAGTTTTGAGGCAGCGAAGATGGATTGAGTTGTTGAAGGACTACGACTGTTCGATTGAGTACCATCCGGGTAAGGCTAACATAGTGGCTGATGCGTTGGGCGGTAAGGTGGTAGCGGACTTGCGAGCGGTGTTTGCTCACCTTAGCCTTGATGATGATAGGAGTCTTTTGGCAGAATTGCAAGTAAAGCCGTCTTGGATTGATCAGGTTAAGGAGAGTCAGCTGACAGATGAGGTTTTGAGTGCTCGAAGGTTGCAAGTGCAAAATGGTAAGTTCGAAGGTTATAGCTTGAGCAGTGATGGAGTACTGTATTTTCAGGGGAAGGTATGTATGCCTAAGGATGTTGAACTGAGTCAGCAGATTCTTCGGGAAGCTCATAGTAGTCCATATACTATGCATCCTGGAGGCAGTAAGATGTATCATGATTTAAGGGAACAGTTCTGGTGGCCGGGTCTTAAGCGGAAAGTAACTGAGTTTGTGGGCAAGTGTTTGACATGCTAGCAAGTCAAGGCTGCGCATCAGTTACCGTCAGGACTGTTGCAGCCGGTTAGGGTCCCACAGTGGAAGTGGGAAAGGATTACGATGGATTTCGTCAGTGGGCTTCCCCTTACGCCTAGCAAGAAGGACTCAGTTTGGGTAATCGTGGATCGTTTGACTAAGTCAGCTCATTTCATACCAGTGAGGGTTGATTATTCGCTTCAGAAGTTAGCCAAGTTGTATGTGGCGGAAATAGTGCGGTTGCATGGGGTGCCAGTGTCCATTATCTCAGATAGGGATCCCAGGTTCAGGTCGGGGTTTTGGAAGGCTTTGCGTCAGGCGTTGGGTACGAAGTGGATTTCAGCACGGCTTTTCATCCGCAATCTGACGGACAGTCTGAGAGGGTAATCCAGATTCTAGAGGATATGTTAAGGGGTGGTGTTTTGGACTTCAGTGGTAGTTGAGAGGAGTATCTACCTTTGGCAGAGCTCGCTTATAACAATAGTTATCAAGCGAGTATTCAGATGGCACCATATGAGGCACTATATGGACGAAAATGTCGTACTCCTACGTGTTGGATAGAACTGGGTGAACGATGTATGTTGGGTCCAGAGTTGGTGGCTGAAATAGAGGATAAGGTTAAGGTAATTCGGGCTCATCTTAAGGAAGCGTCAGACAGGCAGAAGTCTTACGCTGATCTTAAGCGCAGGGATATTGAGTATGCAGTGGGTGATAAGGTCTTTCTGAATGTATCGCCCTGGAAGAAAGTGTTGAGATTTGGTCGGGAGGGCAAGCTAAGCCCTAGGTTTATTGGGCCGTATACAGTGTTGAAGCGAGTGGGACCGATAGCTTATCAGCTCGGGTTACTAGCAAAGTTAAGTCAGGTTCACGACGTCTTTCATGTTTCCATGCTTAGGCGCTATCGGTCAGATCCGTCACATGTGGTTCCAGTTGAGGAGATAGAGGTGAGCCCTGATTTGTCTTTCGAGGAGGAGCCAGTACGAATCTTGGATCGGGATGTCAAGGTTCTGCGTAGGAAGTCAGTAACCTTGGTGAAAGTATTATGGTGGAACCATGGTACGGAAGAGGCCACGTGGGAACCAGAGGATGTGATGCGGCAGCAATACCCTCAACTCTTCTGACCAGGAAATTTCGAGGCCGAAATTATTTTTAAGGGGGGTAGAACTATAACATCCTAAAATCGGGGTCTCTGCATTTTGTATGTGTTTGCATGTATTGGTATGCCTACTGTGTTTGTTTGGTGTGTTTTGGGGTCTAGGCATGACCTCGGGTTAGTCCTGGGTCATTGCTAAAAATTTTGTTTTAGCACTTAAGAGGAAGGAGCTAGATAAAGTAGGGGTTAAATAAATTTAGTGGAGGTTTGTGACTAAAAGAAGCAAGTGGAAGAGTGGCAAAGAGGCGTCACTTAAGCACCAGGGAGATGACGCCACATGCAGGGGGGAGTGCCTGTGTTCGAGCAGCAGGAATTGCACTCCTGCTTATTCTTTTTCACGCCAAAGCTGAGGAAGTGGAGTGCTCAGATGGGACTCTCTTGATGGATAAGGATTAAGCTATCAAAATTTGAATGGATAAAGGGGAGAGATTTTAGGTGTTGGACTCATTCAAACTTGTTTAAATGGGTGGATGGGAGGAATTCAAGGAGGGATGGAAGGGGACGGCTAGTGTTTGAGTAGGAATGGGGGTTTGTTTAGCCGAATTTTTGGTTGTGGTATGAGGTTGGGAAGCAATCGATTTTGGTGTTTGAGAGGGGGGATGTGCCGAATGTCTTTGGGGCTTTAGGGAACATTTCGGCTAGTAGGCAGAGTCTTTTCTTTTGCGTCAAGAGTCAAAAATCGAAACCTCTCTTACCTTTCTCCTCGTTTTGGTTCTCTCTTTCGGCATTCTTGAAGCTTGGCCGAATCATCTCTGCCTCTTCCTTGTAAAAAGCCGAAATTCTAATAGCCAATCTTCCCCTTATCTTTTCGGTTCCCTTTGGTTAGCTTGGATTGCCGAAACCACTTTTGTTCATTTTCTTCTTCTTCCTCTTCTTTGCTCAAAAGTCGAATCACCCCTTCCTATCCTTGCGATTTCTTTCTTTTTTCTCTTGTTCCAAGCCGATTCATTTAGAGGAACTGGTAAGATTTCTATCATTCTTACTTTTTAATCCTCTCGTTGTTGCTTTAGATCAATGGCCTCCCATCCATTTTGATAGTTGTTTTTATCTTCTTCTTGAAGCCGAATATTTCATGCAGTAATCAATTGCCGAACCTTCCTCTCTTTTGGGTTGCTGTCGAATTCTCTTAAGGTTAGGAATGATATTCTCTAGATCTATATTTCAATCGAGTCGACATATATTGCTATGCTAAATGCCGAGTGATTTTGGGGCTACACTGTTGTGGTTGGGCCGATTGCAGGGAGGAGTACAATTGATTCGGTGGACCTTCGGGATTTGGTGGCCGATTTAGGTAAGGGTTCAGGCGTGTTGATCTGTGTCATCTTCTTTTAAAAGCCGAAGGCTAACCATTTGTGTGTGCTAGTGGCTGATTGCTAGGGGGACTCGTTGTGCGGCTTCGGGATTTGGTTGGAAACCAAATTGGCTTTAAGGTTAGTACTATATTTGGGTGTTCGGGATTTCTAATAGAGCCGAATGGGCTTTTTAGTCACTAATTAGGTGTTGGACGATTGTAGGTGCAGTGAGGGCATACGTTTCGGGATCTCGTAGTATCGCGTAATTTCGGGATTTTGCAGTAGATCTACATATAGTCAGGTGTGTAAGCGCTTACACACTTTATTAGTATAATATTGCTTATTATGTTACTGTTATAACCATTGGCGTTAGTGACTTTGCCTTGTGGGCATGAGCTTGGATTCCGGGTAAGTCCCCTGTTATGTGATTTATAATATATATATCATCATGTTCTGTTAAATGCTATGTTATGTGATTTATGATATATATATCATCATGTTCTGTTAAATGCTATGTTATGTGATATCTGCATGATCATTCGATATTATGACACGTATGTGATTTATGATGATGGCTTGATGAGAGGAGGGGGATGATTTATTTGGACTGTCACCAGTGGTTTTGACCACAAGATGGGTTGGCCCCATCATTTGATTTGTGACTACGGTCACCAGTGGTTTTGACCACACTATTATTATTTGTGACTAAGTCCCAGTGGTTTTGACCACCAGTGGTTTTGACCACACTATTGATATTTGTGACTACGGTCACCAGTGGTTTTGACCACATATGGATATTGTGACTCGTCCCAGTGGTTTGGTACCACAGTGGGTTGGCCCCACATGATTATTACGGGATTGTCATCAGTGGTTTTGACCACACGATGGGTTGGCCCCATCACTTGATTTGTGACTACGGTCACCAATGGTTTTGACCACACCGAGATATAATTGTGACTTCGGTCACTAGTGGTTTTGACCACCAGTGGTTTTGACCACACGGGGTAGAAAAAGGAGATCGGATCGATAGGTTATGGGGTTGCATGATTTGCATGTTATTACGGATGATTGCGTAAGTGATTGCACTATCGGGTTGGGGATTTACGCACTGAGTCTCGGTGACTCACCCCTTCCCTTATATTTTGCAGATGAGGCATAGATCGCGGATATGGAGCCGAGGAGGACTCGAGGTGGCCATGCATCTTCGTTTGGTTTTGACTTTTTACTGCTATTTCGTTTTATTGATTTTTCTGTAGGTTTGGTTTTGGTTTTTGTAATAAGGCCGCTAATTATATTTTGGGTTTTAATATTTTGCTCTTCATTTGATTATTTTATACATATGATGGAAATATCAAATTGTTTAATAACCGGTAAAAAGCAACGTTTTCAAAACTAAATTTCTTTCGGGTTTTTAAACCATTACCATCGGGTAACAAAAATCGTAAATAGATAACTTAGATGTTTTCACAACTCCAATTCTGTTAATCAACTCAAAGGCAAAAAGGGTTTTAAATTTGATCATATGCATCGCACTCTGTTTTGACAAGCATCAAACGTTTTCTAAAATTTTGTAACAACAAATGGATTTCAAACATGAGTTTTCCAAGTTTTAACAACAACAACCCAACGATCACAACATCACCTTTTACTGGTTTTTTTTCTAAACCTTAAGTCGACAAAAGAGTTTTCTTAAAGATTTTTCCGACAAACTTGTGTTTTCAAAAATGTTTTCACTCCGTAGCATGCTAGATTTGGTCGTGATGTGTTGACCGGGTTTGGGGTGTTACATCATCACTATCACCAATGAAATCAACCATTAGCCACCAACAATAAAGCTTCACTACAATCTAACCACCATTGTAGAAAGCCAAAACCCTAGTCCCTCACTACCTTTACCATTTCCCACGGTTACCTTACCACCGTTATCCTATTTCTACCCCAGTAAAAAGTCAACCCTCACCAATTCAAAACCGGAACTCAGGAATGAAGAAGAAACTGCGAAATTGAAGACATAAATCAAAGGCAAAAATCAAAGGAAAATAGTAAAAAAAATTCAAACAAAAAGAAAGAGAACCAACCCATCAGTTTCGACATTCTCAAGTTCTTGAGCAGCGGAGCTCCGTTCGAAAATCCGAACAGGGCCGACAATGCCCGGCGAAGATCAGGGCCGAGGAAAGTCTGAATCTCGATTTACGTATTCGTGGATTTCTGAGGTGTTTCATGGAAATCCAAAAAGTGAAAAGGATAGAGGAAAAAGAGAACTTCATTTTGGTGGCCTTTGACCGGAGTTCGACAGCGGTGAGGCGGCGGTGTAAGGTACGGTGGTTAGGGTTGAGAAAGTGAAAGAGAAAGAGAAGAAAAAGAAAAGAAGAGGGAAGAAAGTAGAGGTGTTCATGGGCCGGGCGACCCGGCCTGGCCCGAAGGCCCGACCGAAATTTGGGAGGGTTTGGGCAAAAATATAAGCCTGAAAAATGGGCTTGGACAAAAAATAAGGCCCGTTTAAAAAATGGGCCCGGCCTCGGGTAAGGTATTTTGGCCCAGGCCCGGCCTGGCCCAGCCCGAATTCACTAAATGACAAAAAAAAATGCTATTTTTTTTATTTTTGAATGTTATTTTCTTGTTGTTTTCTCCCTATTTTGCTACCATATTACTATTATGTTGCTACTATTTTGTTGTTATTGATTGAATATTGTATAAAACTTATTTTATTGTTAATTTTGTTATTATTTTAAAGGCATTTGTTAATTTTATTATTATTTTAGAGGTATTTGCTTGTTAAGTTACATCTATCTTAGTGTTATTTAAGTCTACATATTTTTTTAAAATTTATTTTTAATTTGTTGGGAAATATTTATTTTGATTTTTAGTATTTTTTGATGTATTATATATATTTAAAAATTATATAAAATAATATAAAAATTTAATACGAGCGGGCTGGGCCGGGCCCGGATTTTAGCATTTTTATATGGGCCGGGCTTGGGAAAAAATTTAGGCCCATTTTTAGGCCCGACTTGACCCGAGCCCGATGAATGGGCCTAAATTTTTAGTTGAGCCCGACCCGAACCCGACCCGGCCCGGCCGATGAACACTTCTAGAAGAAAGGAGAAAGAAGGAATAAAAGAAAAAAAATGGAAAAAAATTAAAAAGGAAAAGATAAAAAAGAAATTAAGAGAGAGAAAGAGAGGAAGCATTAACAGAAAAAAGGACGCGTGAAAATAAAAGGGAAAAAGGCAAAAGAAAAGAAAAACGTGAAAAATGGGAAAGGGAGCACGAGATATATTTGAATTCTTTTGTTTAAGTTCCTACAGGTGCGCATTCAAGTCAAACGAGTTCGACAGCATGCAGCCAATAGTTCGGTGCATATTTCTCACGACCTCAATATTTTGGATATAATTATAAATTTCTTCATAAATTTAACCTTCTTTCATAATTTCATATATAATTAATATTTTTATAATTTCACTGCTATATTTCATGCTTTATTTATATAGATTAAATATATCAAATATTGAACCTCATGTGATCGCACTAAAGTGTTCACTGCTCTAGACGTGATATAAGTTCGAGTCACGCTAATTATGTTTGTTGTTCAAACTTTGTCATGTTATTGCAATTCATCAGAAAAACATGTAAAAAAAGTTTAATAGTTAAATATATATTAATATAAATAATATTTTATATTATTCTAATAGAAATATTAGATTGATTCAAAAATTTATATGCATGACAAATTTAAATATCTTAATAAATTTAACGGTTTTGATATAACTTAATCGAATGATATTAGTAAGAATATCGTAAAATTTAATTTCATCCTCCTCATGATTGCTTTCAACTTGCCAAATGGACATTTCACGCTTTTTGTGTAAAACCTAACTCCTTTGACAATGTAGTCAAGGGTGAATATTCGATTGAGTTGAGTCGAATCGAGTAAAATTTTTTTGAGTTAGTGGAGTTGACGAATCCTATTTTAGCAATTGAACTCAATTTGAAAAGTTTTCGAATCGAGTAAAAAAATTTCGAGTCAAGTCGAGCCGAGTTAATGATTATTATTCTTTATAATCAATGTTGCGTTTACATGGATTGATTATTTAACTAGTAGACGAAGTACAAGATTATTTAACTACATAAACAATATAATGGTTTTACCTTTTAACTTAATGGGTAAACACTTATTAAAACGATATAGTTTTAATTTTAACTTTAGAACAGGTAAATTAACATTTATCAAAACAACATAGTTTTGCCTTTTCTTATTCGAATTTTCGGATAACTCGAATTGTGTAATTCATATTCAAGTTAAACAAAAATATTTAATTTTTAATTCGAGTTGATCCAAATAACTCAATTAACTCGAATAACTTGAACTATTTAATTCAAAATTCAAATTTTTTATTGAATTTTTCGAATCGAATCAGATTTTATTCACCCCTAAATGTAGCTACTGTAATTTTAGACACGTCTATCAAAACCATAATTTAAAGAAAGCAATTCATCAATTTTTTTTCGAACCTTGATCAGACAACCTAATAACTTAACATCTAAATACAAAAAAAGTATACGAATTTTAATTATCATCAACATTGTTAAATGTTATAAATAACATTTATCAAAACATGCACTTTCATATTTTTGAGTTTATTTTTGAGTTCTATGTCTTTTTCGATTATAACTTATTTTGTAGTTCAATCTCCATTTTATGTTCATATTGTAGCATTTTTTATCCGAGTTTTATCAATAACTTCAGCAAAAGATGTCACATTTGAGCACTAAGTCATTTAAACTTAAATTCCATTATAACCACTTAATATTAACTTTATTAACACTACACCAAAACAGACTTTTAGCGACGTTTTTAATGGTGTTTTAATAAAAAACGCCGCAAAAAAGTTGAGCAATAGAGGCGATTTTGGCCCAAACGCCATTATAGATCTGAGCATTAGCAGCGCTTCCGTAAAAACGCCACTATAGATCTGAGCATTAGCGGCACTTTCGTAAAAACGCCACTATAGATCTGAGCATTAGCGGCGCTTTCGTAAAAACGCCGCTATAGATTTGAGCATTTGGGTGCTTCCTTAAAAACACCGCTAAATATCTGAGCATTAGCGGCGCTTTCATAAAAACGCCACAAAATTTTGAGCAAAATAACATCATTTATTTTTTGAGCTTTAGTGGTGTTTTTAGGAAAACGCAGCAAAAGTAAGCTCTAGTGGCATTTTTTAATAAAAACGTCGCAAAAAAATATTTTATTTTAGGGTTTAGGGTTTAAGGTTTTATAGTTTGGGTTTGGGGTTCAAGGTTTAAGGATATTATTTGAAAACTGAAAAACATTTGGAATTTACTGAGGTTCATGTCATTTTGTACTACACCCATATTATTTAATATAAGAATATAAAATATATGTTTTCTACTACACTAACATTGGCCACATGAATTCCCAGAAATTTGGTCTCGGATTATGGTTTAAGGTTTGCGGTTTAGAGTTCATGGTTCGAGTTTTATGGTCTAGGATTTATGGTTTGGGGTTTAGGGTTTGGTGTTTGTGGTTTAGGGTATAATATTTAGGGTCTAGGGTTTATGATTTAAGGATTAATCTTGGATTTTTTAGAATATAAATCAAAATAAGATAAATATAAATTATTATTTTAAAAAAAATATATATCAAAATGGGTTAAATCCCAAAAGCATATATGAACAATGATTTAGTGTGTAATTGTATACATGAACTTTAATTTGATCCAGATCTTGTAAAATATTAACACAATTATTGATATAATTAACATCATTTTTTATTTATATATTGCATACATAAAAATTGATATTTATTCAATATAAAAATATATTGATGTATTTATATTTTAAAATAATGTGTATGATTAAATCAAAATTAAAGTTTCAAATATACATTTAAACCACAATTAGAATTTCACATCTAGAATTACATTTTAAACCAAAATTCATATATAATTCTGAGATGTATCTATATCAAAATTTAGGTGTATACATATAATTAAATGCCATTTATATAAAAATGTAAACAACTAATGCAGACCATGCTTAAAAGAAATAATGTTGATGTAAAAAGAAAGAAAAAAGAAATTCCTAAAAGAGTTGATAATGATAATTAAATTTTTAAAATTTAATAATAAAAATTAAAAACTTAAAATTTAATATTTAATATTTTAGTTAAAAAGTTCAATACTCTTAAAAAGTTCAATACTCAAAATATAATAAAAATAAAAATTCAAAAAAATGATAATCTCAGCACAAAAATTTTGAAAGAAAAAACATAGAAAAAATATAGGTTAAAAATGGAAAAAAATTTAAAAAATGGAGCTATAGTGAAAACGCCGCAAAAAATAAGCTATACTGACGTTTTATTAAAAAATGCCGCAAAATTTCATACACAAAACGGTGTCTTTTTTTCTCTGCTAAAAAACTATAACCCCAATTTTTATTTCCCCAAACCCTAAATTTCTTAAGTCCCCAAAATTTCCCTATATCAGTTTCCCAAAATCCCCAAACCAAAATCCCCAAATCGGTTTCCCCCACCGATCTTCGTCCATATGTTAGCACCGATTTTCACCTTTCATTTCAATCCAGTTTTCCTCGTAAATCACTATGCAGTCATCGGTCATTAGCAGGGGCTTTTAATGCTTCAAGCGAGGGGACGGTGTCGGTTATCATTATCAAAGATTTTAATGAAAAATATTTTAAAAGATTTGTCAGACTTTTTCGTCATTCGAACCCTAAATTAGGGGAATAGCTTCTTTACTTCATCCTCTCTTCTCTTTGTGGCCCCACTCAATCCACCAGAGTAATGATCCTATTCCTTTTTTTTCCCATTCGGTTTAGTTTTGATCTGGTCCGTATTGGTTTTGAGTTTGGTTTTTTGCTCTCGGATCTTTAAGGATTTCGATAGAGTTTGGCCTATTTTTCACTCAACGCAATCTCGTGATTTTCGAAATGTTGACTTTTCGAGTTTTCTTCTTTTCTTTTTTGAATTTTGAATTTTACTGTTTTGTTGAAATTTTATTTATTTGTTGTTAATTTAGGTTGTGCAAGGGATAATTGCTGAGCTGGAAGCACAAGGAGCTCTACCGAGGAGTAATTCGAGGGTTTCTTCGCTTGCTTCTTGGTGTGGACCGAGGTTAGTAGTTAATTTCTCTTTGATTTCCCAAGAAAATTCAAAATCTAGCAAAATGGAAAAAAGTATATGATTAGCTTGCCTCTTTTACTTAGGTCTAATTGCATTTGGTTCATCAGAGTGGATAGTTTACTATTGGCTCTGAATATCAGTGCAAGATTTAAAAAGCCTGTATTGTTTTATTTATGAGTAGGTTTTCTTCATTAACGAAATTTGTTAATTCATTCTCACATTAGGCTTTCTTATGTTTTTTGTTGTAGATTTGTTAAGCTTTTGTGGCAATTTTCATTGCATGCATTGAGAGAGTTTCATAGAATGAATTTTGCTGCAGATGTTGCTTCTAACCCATTGCCTG
This sequence comes from Gossypium australe, assembly GCA_005393395.2. Classification (NCBI taxonomy): domain Eukaryota; kingdom Viridiplantae; phylum Streptophyta; class Magnoliopsida; order Malvales; family Malvaceae; genus Gossypium; species Gossypium australe. The sequence goes on from CM016619.1 coordinate 73,984,722, forward strand.
CACCATTGACTGATGTTGCATTTTCACATGCGGCCACACTACTTCCTGTAACAAAGGTAATGCTTCTCTATAAACTTTTCGTATGAAGTACATTTGAAGTTCCTTATGTTAGGTCTGTGCTTTTGTAAATATTAAGCACGATTTCAGCCACAAGCCCACAACAACTAAAAGAAAATTTATTACATAATCTAGCATACTGGTAAGAAGTATATTTTCATCTTAAACCAATCAAACAAACAAGCTACAACAACTAATTTGTAGCTGTTTTTTGCAATTATTAAATTTGTGATTTCTATATACTAATTTTGGATTCTGTTTATTTTGTTTCATTATTGAGGAAGTATCTAAGATCCAGGCCCCCTTATTTTTTTCTATAGAGTTTTAGAACTTACTCATAAGCTCGTGTTTGTTTGTAGAAAATTATTTTTTTCTTTTGAGATTAACAACGATGATACTTCCAACTTCTGACTTTTGAGGGTTAAATTTCTTGTTTCTACTAGAATCTATGAGAGTTCTATGGTTACTAGATTTACATAAGTGGCTTGCTTGGTTTGATGTGTGAAAAGATTTGACTCACAACTTAGTTACACAATGTGTATGGAGAATATGATGAATTATGGTTAGTTGTGATGATACTAGTGTTCATAATGGAAATCAAAGTGAAACTGTGAATGATATTGGGAAGTTTATGAAGTTTTACTTGAGAAGTTATCCTAGTTTTAATTGCATGGATATATTCAGAGTTCCTATAATACAAGAAATCGGCATCTCTTTCTAAAGCGTAAGTAATCATTTCAAGTAGAAGTTAGAGCAGATGCACAAATTTGTTACGCTCATATCACTGTTCTTTAGAGTTATTGACTTCAATATTTTCTGATGCTAATGACGGTGTTTCCTTTGCAGCCATTCAGATACTAATCTGGTTGTATTAGGAAAGGAGACAATTAAAGAAGATGACAGGGCTGTTTTGCTTGAAGGGGGTCTAACAAGATCAGCATCTCTTAGTGGAGGTCATAATAATGGCTAGAGTAGAGCCTCTTAGATTGATAGACTTCTTTTCAAAATGAAGCGTGTTATCTTTAGTTTTTAATATTTATCAGAGTAATGTAACTTCTTCTGCTGAATTTGTTTTGTATCCCATGCTAAATCTATGAAACTAAGTGGAATTGCACGACTTGTAAGGAGCTGGCTTCAACTGAAGAGAAAGAAAAGTTGAATTCATGATGTACAAAATGCATCCTCCGCTCTGTTAAGGCTTCCCTAAGCAAACAACCAAGAAGAGTCTATGAGATCCCCTGTTTCTGAAAACTTATTGAGTGGAATATGTAGAAAACAGAGTAATTCTTTGTATTTTTCTATATTTTATTAATTAAAGAACTGAATTTAAATAGAGAAAAGAGCCATAACTTGATTTGGAAAATAATTCCCTTATTCTAATAAACTACTAAAAGATAAGATAAAATAATCCTAGAATATCTCAAATGATTTATTCTAAGATTTATCTGCCTAAATAAGATTTATCTATCTGAAGAAAACATTTAATATATTTTTATAATTCCTACACTCCCCCTCAAGCTGGAGAATATACATTGTATAATCCCAGCTTGAATAGGAATTTATTGAAAATAGGCTTTGGCAAAGCCTTAGAATGTCTGCAATTTGTCCTTTTGAAGGAATGTAGGAAAGAGTGGCTGTCCTTTTGTTGACTTGGTCAGCAATAAAATGCCTGTCAATCTCCACATGCTTTGTTCGGTCATGTTGGACTGGATTCCTGGCAATCTGAATAGCAGATTGATTATCACACAAGACTTCAAAGTGATCCTCCTGGTTAGTGCCAAGTTCTTTTAGTAATTTAAGTAGCCAAATTTCTTCGCATATTCCCAAAGCTAGTGCTCTAAATTCAGCTTCAGCACTACTTCTTGAAACAACAGATTGTTTTTTACTTCTCCAAGTTGTAAGGTTACCCCAAACAAAAGTGCAGTAGCCACTAGTGGATCTTCTTTCAGTGAGGTCTCCTGCCCAACTAGAGTCTGTAAAAATCTTAACAGTTCTGTCTTGTGTTTTCTTGAACATTAAGCCCTGTCCTGGAGTTTTCTTCAAGTACTTGAGAATTCTGTTTGCTACTGCCATATGCTCTTCATTAGGATTAGTCATGTGTTGACTTATCACATTTACAGAAAAGGCTATATCTGGCCTCGTCAGGGATAAGTAAATAAGTTTCCCAACTAATCTTTGAAATTTCTCTCTGTCTACTAAAGACCTATCTTTGAATCTCAAATTTGCCTCCATTGGTGTATCAGCTGGCTTACAACCAAGAAAGCCAGTTTCTTTGAGTAAATCAAGTACATACTTTCTTTGATTGATCGCAAGTCCTTTTTTTGATCTTGCCACCTCCATTCCTAGGAAATATCTTAACTTTCCCAAGTCCTTGATTCCGAATTCCCTGTTTAACAGCTTCTCCAAATTGCTAATTTCTTCCTCATCATCTCCAGTAAGAATTATGTCATCAACATACACAATTAGGATAGCTTTCTTATTTATAGAAGTTACCTTGATGAAAAGTGTATGATCAGCAAGGGACTGCTTGTAGCCGTTTTTCAGAATGACTTTAGTGAACCTCTCGAACCAAGCTCTGGGTGATTGTTTTATCCTGTATAGAGACTTGTTGAGCTTGCACACCTTGTTGCTTCCTTCAACAGACTTTAAGCCAGATGGCAATTTCATGCAAACTTCTTCCTCTAGCATGCCATTAAGAAATGCATTTTTTTACATCAAGTTGATGTAATTGCCAATCGCAATTTATAGCCAAACTTAGGAGTACTCAAACAGTGTTAAGCTTTGCCACGGGTGCAAACGTTTCTGTGAAATCTATCCCATACGTTTGCGTAAAGCCTCTAGCCACCAGTCTAGCTTTGTATCGTTGGATGCTTCCATTGGAGTTGTACTTTACAGCAAAGACCCATTTACATCCAACAGCCCTTTTTGCTTGAGGAAGGTTTGTAACTGTTCAAGTAGCATTTTTCTCTAGTGCACCAATTTCCTCTTCAATAGCCCTTCTCCATTTAGGATCCTTTAGAGCTTCAGCTATGCTTGTGGGAATCTATTCTTTATCCAAGGTTGTTGTAAATTCTTGAAAAGAAGGCATCAAAGAATTATAGCCAGCAAATTTTTCAATAGGATGCTTGGTGCATTGTCTAACCCTTTTTCTAATAGCAATAGGAAAGTCACCTAGAGTAGAGGACTTACTGATTTCTTCTTCCATTTCGGCAGCTAGACCCAAATCCAATTCTCGGCAAGAATCAGATTGCAAAACAGTCTCAGGGATATTTTTCTTTTTTCTTGTGTAGACACGAAGCTGTTTGGGTGGTGATGTTTGTTGAAGATTTTCAATAGGAGTAGGTGTATTTTCAGGAGGGGTGTTTAAAGTAGGTGTGGATGAGGTATTGATAGGTATAACAGTAGAATTAATCGGAGTAGTCACATGTTACAAATCTGTAGGTAAAGGTAAAATTGGTGGCAATTTTGAAGGTTGAGAATGAAAATTAGGAGAAGATACCTGATTTGGCTGAAAATCACTCCATGTCTCCCCCTGAATTTCAGCCTTTGTGAAATACGGATCCTGTTCATAAAAAGTGATATCGATAGTGGTAAAAAATCATTTTGAAGGAGGATGAAAACATTTGTATCCCTTCTTAAGGGAAGAATATCCAACTAGTACACATTTTAAGGACTTAGGGTCTAACTTGGATTTATGAGGAGCAATATTTTGGATAAAACTGTGCAGCCAAAGATTTTAAGTGGCAGAATTGAGGAGATAGGCTTAAAATGAGGAAAATGCTGCAAAAATATAGATTGAGGTGTTTGAAATTTTAAAACATTACTAGGTATTCGATTGATTAAATAGGTAGCCGTTAATAAGGCTTCCCCCCACAGATATTTAGGAACATTGGTAGTAAATAGAAGGGAACGAGTAACTTCTAGGAGATGCCTATTTTTCCTTTCGGCAATGCCGTTCTATTGTGGGGTTCCAACACAAGAACTAAGTTGAACTATGCCCTTGTCCCTGAAAAAATTACCCAAAGACCTAGCAAAAAATTCATTTCCATTTTCTGATTTAAAGAGCTGGATTTTAGCCCCAAATTGAGTGAGAACCATGTTATAAAATTGTGCAAAAATATCAGCAGTTTCAGATTTGTCTTTCAGTAAATAAGTCCAAGTTACCCTACTGTGATCATCAATGAAAGTGATAAACCACTTACTATGATCAGCATTCTTCACCCGAGAAGGGCCCCAAATATCACTATGGATCAAAGCAAAAGGGTGAGAAGGCTTGTATGGAGAAGGAAAAGAAGAAGATTTAGTATGTTTAGCAAGAGAGCAAACTTTGCAAGAAAAAGAGTTTGGCCTTTTATTAATAAATAGATCATGAAACAATTTAGCAAGGTATTGGAAACTAGGATGGCCTAACCGAAAATGCCATAACATAACATTATCAACTATATTTAAAATAGTAAAAGATTTGAAGATCTCGGGTTTAGGAGAGGAATGGAGGATATAAAGACCATTCTACAAGCTGGCCTTACCAATCATCTTCTTCGAGTTCAGTTCCTGCAAAGTACAATTAAGACCGTTAAAGGTTGCGAAGCAGTTCAAGTCCGAGGAAATTTTACTTACGAAAATGAGATTGCAAGCCAGATTTGGTACAAAGAGAACATTATGAAGTGCAATCTGATCATTGAGAACAACAGTTCCATGGCCTTCTATTTTGCATAAGGACCCATCAGCTGTTTTGACAGCTTTACCAAAGGTTTGGAAAAAATTGTGAAATAAGGCCTTGTTACCAGCCATATGAGCCGTAGCACCAGAATCGAGGATCCAATTAGGAGTGAACTGAGAGGAAAACAATGCTGTGGAAGAAGAGTTACCTTCTGGTTCTTTCATGACCAGATTACCCGCACTAGACCCCTGAAACTTTCCAAACAGTTTTTGAAGTTCAGCAATCTGCTCTTTGGAGAAGCTTGTGACAGATGTCGCAGCGGCAAGACTAGATTTATTATCTCTGGAGTTCTTTGACTTCCAGTCCTGAGGCTTACCATGAAGCTTCCAACACCTTTCCTTGGAGTGACCAGGCTTTTTGCAATGATCACACCAAAGTCTCCCCTGCTTGGAAGAGGGAGATGATTGGTGTGTCACTAAGGCAAATCCTTCAGGAGTTGAATCTGTTTCATCAAGCAGCATCACACTTCATCGACTTTCTTCCTTTTTGACCATAGAGAAGGCCTCTCAAAGGTAGGGAAGTGGAGAAATAGCCAAGACCCTGCCACGAACCTTATCCAACCCCTTGTTTAGGCCGTGTAGAAATTGAAATAGCCTTCTTTGAGTGACAATTTGCTGATAAAGGGCAGCATCTATTAGAACTGCCCAATCATGCTGTGCATACAAATCTAATTGCTGCCAAAGAGCGGTCAGGGTATTGTAGTAGAGAATGACAGGCATGGTGCCTTGCTTAAGAGTGGCTGCTTGATTTTCAACATGATATAATTCGACAATATTATTATTGCTGGAGTAGATTTCGAGGACAGCACTCTAGATTTCAGCAGCTGTGTTATAAAGGAGAAAATTTCTGCTTATACTTGGGGTCATGGAATTAAGGAGCCAAGTCATAACCTGACCATTGTCGCATCCACTTAGCAAAACCAGTGTCAGGCACAGCAGGCTGCTTGATTTCACCAGTAACATAACCCAATCTATCTCTTCCCAAGAGAAAAATCTTAACCGATTGGGACCACTCTAGAAAATTGTTGCCATTTAATCTATGGCAGGTGATATTCAGACCAGAAGAGTCTGATTAAGCATTAGAACCAGAAAAAATTTCTAGATTTGAGGTAATCTCTGGAGTAGGAGAAGGAGATGTAGAAGAAGAAGTTTCTGACATGGTCTAGGGTGGAAAGGAACCGTAACCTAAGCTGATACCATGTAGAAAACAGAGTAATTCTCTGTATTTTTCTATATTTTATTAACTAAAGAACTAAATTTAAATAGAGAAAAGAGTCATAACCTAATTGGGAAAATAATTCCCTTATTCTAATAAACTATTAAAAGATAAGATAAAATAATCCTAGAATATCTCAAATGATTTATTCTAAGATTTATCTACCTAAATAAGATTTATCTATCTGAAGAAAACATTTAATATATTTCTATAATTCCTACAGAATATCCAATGGTGATAGTAGAAGAACCACAGAGTCCATTTGTAGTAAAAAGCAATCAAAAACATTGGATTCATTAAGAGAAGACGAGAAGTTGATCAAAATTGAAGAAAGTTGAGTGTAAACTCCTGCATTAGCACTTTCAAGATAGTTGGAAAAAATTATTGTTGCTTATGATATTATATTGTTTCATGTTTATTGACGAATTGATATGTTTTCCCTCTGTAGGCTTGCTTCAGGAGCTCGGGTTATAATCCAATCCAAAGCACCTTGTGATACCATTGTGATTTGCTCCTAGTTCTAGGGAAGCATGCTAAAGGTAAGCTCAGGCAAATGGATACCTTCTCGGATTCTTTTGGAAAAGTTTGTTCAATGTAAAACTTCTTTTGTTTCAAATCTGGTTTGAATTTCAAATGAATGTTTGGATCTACTGGCAGGTCCAATGTGATGATTATGTAAATCTGGAAAGCTAAAAAGGGGAACAAAAAGAGAAAGATAGATATCACATTCACTCCTCCTGATGCTTGGAGTTGAGTATTTTTGGTTTCAGCTTTCTTACACATTGACATTCTGCTTTTCATGTAAACTACAGTTGCAATATCATCCTTTTTTGCTTTCTTTTTTATTTTGTACCCCTAAAATAGTTTCATGCTTCCTTGAAAAACAAGTCATCTACAATTGGCAATGTTAGCTAGGATTCGTAGGGCTAACTTAACTTTTTAATTACTGTAATTAGTTTCAAATATGGTAAAAATTGTATTTGGATCGATAGTTTTATATGAAAAATTAAAAATAAGAAAAAAAATGCTGACATATACTATTAAAATTATAAAGTCATTATGTTTAAGCAAAATGTAACAGTTATAACAACATTCGTTGATGAAAATGTGCCACTCTTGTAAGTGGGAGGAGACAGGCAAGACAATCTGGTTGTATTAGGAAAGGAGACAATTAAAGAAATACACTTTTTTTGGCAGCTTGCTGTTTTTGTATTATATTTAACTATGCTGTCTAATGCAGGGCTGAGTTTGGGGCTATTCTGGTGTACTTCTACATATGTGATCAGACAAATTTACTAGGAGAATCTATCAAGGTGCTTTTATACCTGGTTGTGTTGTTGATTGTAATTCATGCTTTCATCTGTGGTTTTTTGAAAAAGCTAAACATTATACTATTACATCTGCATACTTATAGAGTCTTCATTTTCTTTATTATTTATAGCTATATTATTTTGTGCTTTCTGGTTATGTTGGTATCTTACTTTTATCTATGTCCATCTGGTTTTCTCTTAATTCCTTTCCCCTTCAAAATGACAGAAAGAGACTTTAGTTTTGGTTTACTAGTCTCTTAAAAGTCTCTTCAATTACTTTTTGCATTCCCCTACCCTTGAAGCTTATTGTTTGTTGTCCTCATTTTCCATTTAGTTGAATGTTAAACAACCTTTTTTCTTCCCTTGTACTTGCATCCTTTTCTTGGGTCCTCTAGTTTGGGTAAATATTTGATACTTCTTTAATAAGCAGGTTTTGACCACTATGTCTTTTCGCTTATAATTCAAAAAAAGGATTACCATACATTGTCTGAAATTATTTACTTCTCTGGTGGTTGGAAATGTTTAATGGCTAATTTTTTTTCCTCTTGTATATTTGCACATTCATGGTAGGTTGAGAATCGGTACTTTGCTTTCTTATATTGATTAACATTAAAAGTTTTTTTGTTTTTTGTTTTTCTCAATATGATTTCTTATATGTATTTCCTTGTACAAAAATACAATCTTGACCTTTTCCTCTTCCTTTATGATCTTCTCATCATAGTTTCTGCAATGGCTTCTTTGACGAAGCATAATGACAAATCAGCATTCTCTGGAAAGACCATGCAGTACCTTAGTAGGCATCAGACTGAAGAATGGAAAGGATGGATGCAGGCAAGTGTTAATTGTTTAACTTGTAACCTGTGAATGAGTAACTACTTAAGCATAGGCACCTTCCAATCACCTAATTTTGAAAAGGTGGCCTTTAGATTATATTTCCTTATGTTCCTTTGTGTTTACTTTCCTCAATACCGTAATTTCATTTTTAAATCTTAGAAAATGTAACACCCCAAACCCGACCCAAACACTACGACCGATTCTGGTGTGTCACATAGGAAGATTTTTAAGAAACTTTACGCTCGTCTGAAAATCTTGGAATCTCTTTTGAAAACTTCAAGTTCAGTAGTTAATTTAAAAACTCAGTGTTCGTTTTATAAAGAAAAATTTATATTTAGCCCGTGTCTTGCTTTTAGGTGACATTTGAAAATGCTTGATGTTGCATAAAGTTAATTTGAGATTGTTGTCTAACATCGTTTGTGAATTCCTCAGTTAAGTTTTGAGTAAAACCTTCATTTGCATTCTTTTTTTTCTTTTTAGAAAACATCTTTCCAATTAATTAATAACATAAGTGTTTAAAGTTTAAACCAAAATAAGCAAAATATTAGTGGCCTTATTACATAATAGTATCCCCAAATTGAAGAAAAACCAAAGAAAAGCAAAGTTTAATTAATAATAATCGTGCATGGCCACCTCGAAGTCCACTCCGGCCCAATCCACTGTACTAAGAATTACCTGCAAAAGTTTAAGCAGAAAGAGTGAGTCATAAAGACTTAGTGTGCAATTATCTCACATAAACTGTAACTGGGCCTAAGCCCCCATATTTCAATCAGCCGAAGCCCAATCACTATAGCATATCAGATAATCAATACGATAAATCCAGCCCATCCTAATGTTCCATCCTCTACACTCTGCTCTGTAAGTCCAGCCTCAACACTCCTGTGGGGATTTCTACAATCAACCCTCCATTCGTTACACTCCTCTTTGGCAGTCATGCTGACAGTCATGCTGATAGTCATGCTGCTCAAAGCCGATACAATGTGACAGAGTACCGATATACGTGGCCTAGCCACTAAAATAATGTGACCGAGTCACTGATATATGTGGCACCGAGCCATTGAAATAGTGTGACATTGTCACTAATATACACTGCCCCTTTACATCATTATCATTTCCCCAATCCCATGCACATGCAATCATAGCTAAATGATTACATCATACAACAACATACATAGAATATTTATAATACATGCATATTCACACTAACGATAATATTTATAAGGCATAATTGAAGAATAACTAACCTGATATGTCAATTTTACCCATCAAGGGTAACTCAATAGCCATTACCGAATTCTCGGCTTTCAAACAATGCATACACTTTTGATAACAAACAATAGAAAAGGTGTGGGAATTACACATCTGAAAACACGGAGAACTAAACTCTCAATACTGTCAACACTTTTAGAAAAGGGGACAACCGCAATCTGTCTATCCCAGGCAGATGTCGGCTCTCTACCGCAACCTGGCGAAAAATCCCGAACCGCTGACACCGCTCGACGCTTAAACTTAGGAACCGAGATTACAGTTCCATTCGCCTTCTTAGCTTGACTAGCACTCGCATCTATGAAAGAATCTTGATCAATACCGTACTATCACGGAAACGATGGCTATCTAATAACGATATCAAACTATAGTAGCAAACAACTGAAAGAGAACTAATCGAATAAAGTCAGAGGGTATTCCTTACCTTGATCCATGAAATTCAAACACTAGAAGGCTTGGCCCATGAAACCGAGTGAGTCCCTAATCACACCAAGTTAGAACCGATTTTCAAAGTAGAACAAAGGAAGTGGCCTTTCGGCCAAACAAATTGATAAAGACCCCCTTCTATATATTCGGCCAACATCTAACTTACCAAGATCCTCTCGAAAGCAGACACCACGAAGAAGAGATGATGGAGATACGCTCCTCTACAATCAGTCAGTGCCCAAATAAGTGAGTCAAAAACTTCGATTTAACCAAACCAAAGAGAGAAAAGAAAAAGAATGAGAAGAAAAGAGAAGAAGGCTCCTTACCGAAATAAGAGTATGACAAATGGATAGTCTATATTCAGCTATTAGCAAAATCAATAGAAAGTGTGCCCTCAATTAACGCAAAGAGGGATTCAGCTTCCATAAAATATGAATAAAGAAGAGAAAAGAGAGAGTAAAGGTAAGGGATAAGATTCGGCTAAGGCACTTACAAGTTTGGTTATGAAGAAGAAACAAGTAGCAATTGCACTAGGGAGATTCAGCTATGAAGGAAACAACTAGCAAATGGAGGAAGAAGGAAGAAAGAAAGCACAAGAACCACTCTGATATTTGGCTATTTTCAAAGAAACAAGAAGGAGAAGAAATGGAGTAAGGGTGTTACGGTTTTGTAAAAAAGTGATGAATCAATGCTTGAAAGAAAAAGTGCAAAAGAAGTGAAAGGGAATAATATTGGAAGAAAATGAAAAAGAACCAACACAAGCACCTATTTGGGAACAATTTCAGCACTACCCCCTAGATGACCGAATATGCATAACAAAAATGCCTAAGTGCCACCAATGGAGGTTCGGCCCCACCTACCAAGCTAAACCGTCCACACACTGTAATAGTCCGAATTTGACCCTAATCGGAACGGTGGTTTTGGGACCACGAATCCAAGTCTAATTTTTTTATATTATTTTCGGTGTTTATTATAGGTAAATTAATGTGTGTGAAAGTTTCGCATGAAAATTTGATCGTTTGTGTGTTTAATTTGACAAAAAAGACTTAATCGCGTAAAGTGCAAAAGTTGCAAACTATAGTGAAAAGTGCTAGAATGATAATGGCTTTTTAATATAAGGTATTAAAAGGGAAAATAGCCCATTTTCATGGATAGTGGGCGGCATATGTCTAAAATAGCCTTATTTATATATGTTAACTATATTATTATAAAAGGGTATTTTTGTACATTGGTTATTATGTTAATTATAATAAAAATAAAACATGAATTAAGCTTTATTCTTCATCTTCTTAACATTGAAACTAAGAAAGAAAGAAAAGGGTGTGAGCTTGTTCATTCGGCCATAGTTCAAGCTTAAATCGGGAATGTATTTTTAGCCAGTTTTCAATAATTTTTATGTTTTTGCGATCGTTGCTTCGAATACTATCCGACCCACGCTAGAAATTTTGAGATTAGTGTGTATGTGATGTTCAAACATGATAGAAGCTTATGCTTTGTGATGTTTGATGAATATATGTTAAAGTTATGTTATAGATTAAAATGTTTTGTATTGGAAATTTTGGTGAAATTGAGTATTTTTGGGCTAAATTGCAAAAAAATAAATTTTTGAAGGGTTAAAATGCAAAATAAATGACATAAATGAACTTGTATAGTCCCTATGAATATTCGACCCTTAGGTTGTGTAATGAGATTTTGTGTATTTTGTGTTTTGTGCAAATAGGACTAAATTGTAAAAATGTAAAACAATAGGGGTAAAATGGTAAATTGCTATTTATGTGTTTTGGGACTAAATTGAGATGAAATGTGCTTGAATGAGCTAAATTTTAATGTGTTTAGATCAAGAACAAAGAAAAACGGATTTGGATCGGGGAAAGGCAAAGGTTATCGAATAGTCGGTCTTCGTTGTCCGTTGATAATCGAGGCAAGTCTTTAAGCAATTTAATATTGTTAACATCAGTTATAGTCTTGATTATATGCTGAATTTTTGGATTTAATAGTGTGATGTTGGCCAAGGCCGAATATGATAAGTGAATTTAATAGTCTAATGTAGTTTGAATTATTAAATTTTGAAATGTAATAGTAATGTGAAATTTTATGTGATATCGAAAATATGAAGTGTGTATGAAAGGGTTCAATTATATTTTTATCGGGCTTATTGCCTAGCAGGCCTCGTGCCGGTGAATTATATCAGGCTTTGTTGCCTAGCAGGCCCTGTGCCGGTGATGTATTTCGGGCTTTGTTGCCTAGCAGGCCTTGTACCGGTGAAGTATTTCGGGCTTTGTTGCCTAGCAGGCTTAATGTCGGTTACTTATTATAAATAGAAGAATTCATAGATCACCGACAAGTGGAAATTATTTACTGCAAGGAAACTAAATGTTCAGGTATGTATAAGCCTCATAATTGTGAGAAATGAGGTAAGTTGTTATATCACTAATTGATGTTGGTAAAATATAGTATAATTGAGGTATTTTTTGTAAGATTATAATAGGTGTATGTGACTTAATTAACAAGGTGTATTATATATATATAGTGGTAAATGATCTTGGTTGTGTTTTTTTTTTTTTTGAGATTCGGCCATATAGGTAAGTGTAATATGTGAGGGTAATGAACATGTTTACATATGTGACCGATTAGTAATATGTGGTTGATATGTATATGACACTTATTTGATTCAGATGGATGTAGAAATGTATTAAATTTTAAATGAATTCGGTGAGTTTACTTATTTTAGGTGATATGGGAGCATTTTGAGGTTGTTAAGGAAATATCACATGTATTCGATTTTGATAGATCATATTATTATTATTAAGCTTTAATAGAAATGTTTCGATATTAGTTATGATTTTGTAATTGTCTGAATGATCATAAGTTCTAACTTTATTGCTTGAGACTTACTAAGCTATTGAGCTTACTTGGGTGATATGTCTTTCCTCTGTTTTATAGATTTGGTTAAAGCTACGAGCTCAAGGGATCATCAAGAGATCATCCACACTATCAACCTAATTTGGTACTCTTTGAGTTTGGTTTTTTTATAAAGGCATGTATAGAAAAAAGATTATGGCTATATTTGAATTGAAAACTTTTGTTTATGTATATATTTAAGCCATGCGAAAATGGCTTACTTTCAATGTCTTGGGTTTCAATGTTTCATGTCTTTAATTATATTATGTGTGGTGATTTTAATTGAATTATAAGTTTAGTAGCATGTATGTTCTTTATAGGCATAAGTACATATATATAAAAATGATTTGCTAGGAGGTAACCTCAAAGGTCTAAATTTGTGTTTTGAAAGTTGGAATGTATGAATGTCGAAATTGTTGGTTGGCATATTCGGTATAGACATATATAAGTTTTTCGTTGGATTATAATATAGTTATGCATTAGTGAATACTTGTTATGCTTAGGTATGTATTTGGTTTTCTTTAAAAATAAAGGTTTCGGTTTGATCACATAAGTTTGTATAAGCATATTATATATATATTGAAATTTGTATTGAGTAATGTATGTAATGTATTTTGTAATTAGATATTCGATTGGAGTGTGGTATGAATGGCAATGTGTAATCATGATATTGCTTGAATGGTTCATATGAGGTAGATAAACGCATAGGTCAAATGCCGAATGAGTTGTTAATTAGGAAAGGTTTGTGAATGTATATTAACAGATAGCTTAAATGATCACTATGGTACGAATATGAGCATGCATCTTAATTGATGGTACATTGGTTTGATGGATTATGTTGTATCCAATTGAATTCGGAAATAGGAATGATGAGCATGTTACATTATTCGTCTGAATCCATGGGGTAAATGATTGACATATGATTAAATTATAGTATGTAAGATATTACATTTGATTGAGTTTATTGCACATAAGGCTATGATATGTTTAATCTATGCTTGACCATTTGATGAAGTCAATTGCACTAATTTGATAAAGGGCCTTAAGTAATGTGATGAGAAGTAATTGATTTGATATGCTCATGTATCTAGCTATATTAGAAATTCACTTTATAAGAGTTGGTTTTAATGTATGTTCTAAACTGTATTTTGATCGGTAATGCCTTTAATTCTAATCTGGCGACGGATATGGATTAGGGGTGTTACGCACACACTCCCTCACACCTTCCCAAATTTGGCCAACCTCTCCCTCTCTCCACATCCCACAAATTCCTCCACCTCTCACTCTCCACTCCCTATTCAAAAATGTTGACCGATTCTTACTCCTTCAACACCTCTCCTCATTTCATTTCAAATGTGTTGACCCATTCCACAACTAACCTGTAGAGTCCTAGCCGAATCTACCACCTCTCCATCCTGACGCCAAAAAGAAACTCCAAAATGAAAGCTGTGAGACTCGAACCTACTCCCTTCCCCTCCAAGCTCCCCTTGAGGTGTCATCCCCCCTTGCTTCCTAGGCGTCACTTACCACTCTTCCACACCCCTTTTTGTGTCATTAATTACACACAATGATACATAAGACCTACCTCTACAAGCTTCCCCCTAAAGTACCTTAAAACAAAAATTTAACCAAGCCTTCGGCTCGGACCCGAGCTTTCCTAAGACCCCCAAACACATCCAAATAGCAAGTTAAACAAGCCGAACACACAGAACCATGAAATGCAGAACCCCTCAACTTGGGATGTTACAATTCTACCCCCTTAAAGAAATTTCAGCCTTGAAATTTAACTGATCAAAAGAGATGAGGGTATTGCTGTCGCATCGCATCTTCTTGCTCCCACGTGGCTTCCTCTGCACCGTGATTTCGCCATAAGACTTTGACCAATGGAACTGATTTCCTTCTCAGTACCTTAACGTCTCGATCTAAGATCTGCATTGGTTCCTCCTCAAAGGACAGGCCTGGTCTTACCTCAATTTCCTCCACTGGAACAATGTGAGACGGATCAGAACGGTAACGTCTCAACATCGAGACATGGAACACATCATGTATCTGTCTCAATTCCGGGGGTAACCCAAGCTGATACGCCACTGGTCCCACACGTTTTAATACCCGATAAGGCCCGATCAACCTGGGACTTAGCTTGCCCTTCCGTCCAAATCTCAGAACTTTTTTCTGAGGCGAGACTTTCAAGAAAACTTGATCACCCACTGAAAATTCTATTTCCTTACGCTTTATATCTGCATATGACTTCTTCCTGTCGGAAACTTCCTTCAACCGAGCCCGAATCAGCTTAATCTCTTCCTCCGTCTCTGAGATCAATTCCAGACCCAACTACTGTCACTCACCCAACTCCGTCCAGCAGGTTGGGGTTCGACACCTACGACCATACAGCGCTTCGTAGGGTGCCATCTGAATGCTGGATTGGTAACTATTGTTGTATGCAAATTCTGCCAACGTTAGAAAATCCTCCCAACTACCCTTGAAGTCTATAACGCAGCCTCTGAACATGTCTTCCAATATCTGAATTACCCTCTCAGACTTACCATCAGTCTGTGGATGAAATGCTGTACTGAAATCCAATCTTGTACCTAGTGCCCGATGCAGCGCCTTCTAAAATCGCAACGTAAATCTAGGGTCTCTGTCTGGTATGATAGACACTGGTACCCCATGCAACCTTACAACCTTTGCCACATACAGCTTAGCCAGCTTCTGCAATGTATAATCGTACGAACATGTATGAAATGGGTGGACTTTGTCAACCGATCAACAATCACCCATACCGAATCTTTCTTAGTAGGCGTAAGAGGTAGCCCACTAACAAAGTCCATCGTTATCCTCTCCCATTTCCACAGTGGAATCTTTATCGGCTGAAGTAACCCCGAAGGCAACTGATGTTCCGCTTTCACCCGCTGACACGTCAAGCACTTACCCACAAACTCGGTAATTTCTCGCTTTAGTCCAGACCACCAAAACTATTCACGCAAATCCCGATACATCTTACTCCCACCCGGATGCATAGCATATGGGCTACTATGCGCTTCCCGAAGAATCACCTGTCTCAACTCAACATCGTTCGACATGCAGAACCTTTCTCGAAAGCACAATACCCTATCACCGTTCAAACTATAATCCTCTACCCCACCATTCCGTACTTGCAAGAGTCGAGCACTTAACACATCGTCCAATATTTGCTTCTCCTTAATCTGGCTTACCCACGTCAGCTTCACTTGCAGCTCGGCTAACAGAATACCATCATCGTACAAGCTGAGATGAGCAAACATTGCCCTTAAATCTGATATCACCTTCTGATTCAACGCATCCGCCACCATATTAGCTTTACCTGGGTGGTACTCGATTGAGCAGTCATAATCCTTCAATAGCTCAATCCACCTCCGCTGCCTTAAATTCAACTCCTTCTGGGTAAGGAGATATTTCAGGCTCTTATGGTCGGTGTAGATAATGGACTTCTCCCTATACAAGTAGTGTCTCCAAATCTTCAGAGCGAACACTACCGCAGCTAACTCTAGATCATGCGTGGGATAGTTCATTTCATGCGGTCTTAACTGCCGAGACGCATACGCAACTACCTTCCCTTCTTGCATCAACACACACCATAACCCTGTGTGCGAAGCATCACAATAAACAATGAACTCCTTCCCAGCCTTAGGCTGAATCAATACCGGAGCCTCCGTCAAGATCCTCTTCAGCTTCTCAAAGCTTTCCTGCTGCTTATCCGCCCAAACAAATGGTACCCCTTTCCGCAACAACTTAGTCAAGGGTGCCGCAATCAAGGAGAATCCATCAACAAACCTTCTGTAGTACCCGGCCAATCCCAAGAAACTTTGAATTTCTGCTACAGGCTTCGGCGTCTTCCAATCTAGAACAGCTTCGATTTTTCTGGGATCCACCCTAATCCCCTCCGCAGGAACAACATGCCCCAAGAAGGTTACTTCCTTTAGCCAAAACTCACACTTACTGAATTTGGTATACAACTGCTTCTCTCTTAATACTTGCAGAACAACTCGAAGATGCGAATCATACTCTTCTTCCATTCTTGAGTAAACCAGAATATTGTCTATGAACACCACCACAAACGTATCTAGATAGGGTTGGAATACCCGGTTCATCATATCCATAAACGCAGTTGGTGCATTCGTCAACCTGAACGGCATCACTAAAAACTCATAGTGACCATAACGAGTTTGAAACGTCATCTTATGAATATCCGCCTCTTTGACCTTAAGCTAATGATAACCTGACCTCAAGTCTATCTTCGAGAAGACTGAAGCCCCTTTAAGCTGGTCGAACAAATCGTCAATCCTCGGTAGCGGGTACTTGTTCTTGATCGTCAACTTATTCAACTGGCGGTAGTCAATGCACATACGCATCGACCCATCCTTTTTCTTCACGAACAACACCGGCGCTCCTCACGGAGATACACTTGGTCGAATAAATCCATGATCCAAAAACTCCTGGATCTGAGCTTTAAGTTCTACTAGCTCTTTTGGCGCCATCCTATAAGGGGCGATGGACACCGGAGCCATACCCGGAAGTAGTTCAATTCTAAATTCTACCTCACGATCTGGAGGCAACCCCGGAAGCTCTTCAGGAAATACATCCACGAATTCCCTTACCGTTCTAACCTCCTTTACAGACACTTCTTTTGCATCCATAGCGCTGATAAAAGCTAGAAATGCCTTGCACCCTTTTCAAACCATCTTAACAGCCCTTAATGCAGAAACTATGTTAGACAAATAATTCCTTCTTTCTCCTATCACAACCACCTCTTTATCCTCCGGAGTTCTCAACACCATTCGCTTAGTCGCGCAATCCAAATTAGCACAATGTTTAACCAGCCAATCCATGCCTAAGATAAGGTCAAACTCGCCAAATGGTAATTCCATTAAGTCTGCCGGAAATACTACTCGAATTTCTAAAGGCACATCCCTAAATATCCTGTTCACTACTACGGATTGTCCTAAAGGGCTAACCACGGTCATTTCTCTAGCAGCAATTTCAGATTCTATACTTGAAGTCTCAGATACAGTACAAGCAACATAAGAATGGGTTGATCCAATATCAATCAAAGTAAGAAATGACTTAGCAGCTATATGGAACGTACCAGTTATGATGTCTGGTGCGTCGCCATCCTCTCGCCGTCGAGCTGCAT
The DNA here is from genome assembly GCA_005393395.2 of Gossypium australe. NCBI lineage: Eukaryota > Viridiplantae > Streptophyta > Magnoliopsida > Malvales > Malvaceae > Gossypium > Gossypium australe. The sequence continues at coordinate 74,002,621 of CM016619.1, forward strand.
AAACTAAACCCTGCTGTCTTGCATTTGCATTACTGTCACCCCTGCCTGGTGCTCCACGACCGCGACCAAAACCATTTCCCCCTCTAATCGGATCACGACCTCTCAGTGGCTGTAGTTCACCTCTTCCCGGCTGCACATAACCCTGGCTTACCGATCGTGCCCTAGCTAACTCTTGCGGGCAATTCCTTATTAGATGATCCCTCGATCCACACTTGAAACATCCTCTATCTCTTTCCTAACACTCTCCCAAATGTGATTTCCCACACTGAGCACACTGTCGAGACTGACTAACAGCAACCGGCATCGCAACTCGACCCGGCCCATTAAACCTAGGCTTCTTCTGAGTTGATCCCGACGGCCCAAAACTCCTTTTATTTTTACCCCTATCCTTATCCCTATTTTGCCTCTCAGTCCGCTTTACCACTTCGGCTATTTTAGCTTTTTCTGCCAGGGTGGCAAAATCTCTCTCCTGCTGCGGAGCTATCAATACTCTCAACTCGTCACGCAGCCCATCTTCGAACCGTACGTAACGCTCATAATCGGTCGCAACTATCCCTCGGGCGTAACGGCTCAGGCGTAGAAATTCCACCTCGTACTCAGCCACAGATTTACCCCCTTGTACCAGATTTAGGAATGCTTTCCACTGAGCATCCACATAACTTGTCCCAACGTATTTCCCTTGAAATGCTGCCTTGAAAAAGTCCTAATCCATCCGATCCGCTGGAGTACCCGCTCTTACTGTGAGCCACCACTGATATGCCTCATCCCGGAGAAGAGACACCCCTCCTTTCAATTTCTCCTCTGCCGTGCAGTCCATGTAACACCCCTTACTCGAGACCGTTGCTGGAGTCAGCTCGAGGCATTACTAAACTTAACTACTAATTCGGGGCATAAAAATTAAAATTTTCCATCTGCATCATGTTGACTAAATTAACTATAACTCGAGTCACGAAACTCAAAATTTAGATCCGTAAATTTTCCTTGAAACTAGGCTCATATATCTTCTTACTATAACATTTCCAGAATTTTTCTTATGGCCAATTAGTACAGTTTATTCATTAAAGTTTCTCCTATTTCACTATTTCATAGTTCTGCCTATCTTTAGAAAAACTCAGTTATCTCATTGTACAGAATTCAATTGATGTTCTTGTTTATTCCAATAAAAAATAGATTCATTAAGGATTCTAAGAATATAAACTATGCTCCATGATTATTTTTGTACAATTTGTAATAATTTGTCCAAGACAGAATAGGGGATCACGAAGTCTTTCAGAACCAGTCTCACTAAAATTGAAATATATCATAATATAAAATTCCTTTGCCTACTCTGTTTCTTTCATATCAACATAGACACAAGAAGCTTTAATTCTATATCTTATGCACTTTCTAATTCCATTTATCCTATTTTTGGTGTTTTTTTCAAAATCATGTCACTGCTACTAACCAAAAACTATTTCATTGTAAAACATGGTTAACAAGTTTATAACATCTTTACTCCATTTCATTTAAACTCTATACATTAACCATACTTATATATATCAAAACCAAATTATACCACTTTTCCTACTTCCAAAATGAATTAACCATGAAGCCGAATATACTTCATACTTACCATATCTCATTTCCATATTATATAACCACATCACAAACATATTTACCACGAAATATACCTCCAAATTAAACTTAAGACATGACCGAATACGTAACCATTAACATCATAATCAAGCCATATTCGCATGGCTATAGATATATACACAATTTCAAAGCCAGCAATATCAAAACTAATCTATACATGCCACGTAACCAAATCTTCAAGCATTTATTTACCGAAGCGAAAATTTGATAGTGTGATGAGATCTCCTTCGACTTCCAACCCGAGCAAGTCTTCGAAACTCTATAAACATAGGAAAATTTCACAAAGTAAGCTTTGAAAGCTTAGTAAGCCATAAGCAAATAATTCACCATAGAAACAGATATAATTCAATTCAAAAGACAAATTTAGTTAATCACATACACATATACAATCACTTTTCTCATATAATCCATGTTCCTCGTTAAGTAACTTCACTTACCTTATTTTTCATTTAACAAATAAACCTCATATGTACCTGAATCATTCAACTCAAATACACAGTTAGTCACCAATTCATTCATGGAAATATCATAGTCATGCATATATTCCATCTCATAATTTATATCTAATTCACTTACTCATAATTCATATCACCATTCATAAACTTTCACCTTTCATAGCCTTAAGGCCAAACACTCACACATTCAATAATATGCTTCACTCAAGTATATAATCCATTCCTCAATTTAATACAATTGCATACCAAATTATTACCTTTCGTAGCTCCAAAAAACCGCTTATGCATTCATTTAACAATTAATATTTTATACATATATTACTTACAAAATCTATACTTACTACTCAAATAAAAATATCACATAGTATTGAAACTTACCAAAATCAATCTTTGAGTTTATATTTACATCTACCTTTATTTCTCATCAACTGAATTTAAGCAATCCAAAATGTACTGAAGTTCAATTTATACGTTTAAAGTTTTCATGTCCGATTTTGCACACTTAGTGCTCGAAAGTTCAATTCGCACACTTAGTGCCATTACTTATTTTTCCGCACACATAGTGCCATTTACTAGTAATGTATCGCACACTTAGCGCCATTACTTATTTTTCCACACACATAGTGCCATTACTTATTTTTCCTCACACATAGTGCAATTCAACCGATCTCGCACACACAGTGCTCGGTATTTAAGCTCGCACACATAGTGCCCCTTAATCGATCCTTCCTTTGTTCATAAGAACACTTATAATTCCATTCTCATTCATACATACACATATATTTAAATGTTCAACAACAACTCAATTCCCTTATCACATACCATTACATTCAGCACACCCAATATATTTATAAATATATATATACATCCATCTATTCAAAACAAACATTTCTCTCATTTCATATTCACATTTAATTACCTCTATATTCATGCATATACTCAATTAACTCAATTAATCAACACTTATACATTTATATATATGTAACATCCAAAAAATTTGAGTATCATCTTGTTATCTGTGTTAGTTTAAGTATGATTTTTATTGTGTGCTTAGTATAGTTTTGTGAAGGCTTGGAATTATTAGATAAGCTAGAATAATTTTTAGTATTGAAAATTTAGTAAAGTGGATTAGGTGATCCTGACACTTGAGTTAATTTAAGTGTCTAATTCTAGCACATGAGGAGTTAGTGGCATAGTGGATAGGGCGCATGAAGGGTTGCTTGAGGGAAGTGGTTCGAATAGCATGGAGTGCATTTTGAAGACTTTATTTTTATGTATCCTTACATTAAGTGTTGGCCAAGCTTTGCATATGGTAAGTTGGACTTTAAATTTTATGGCAAGTTGAATAATAGATTAGGAAAGCTTGTATTTTGGGATAAGAATCTTATGGATTAAGGAAGGATAGGGGGACAAAAGGCTTGAATTTTGGAGAGTTGTTTTGGAAACTCTTCTATGGCCATTAGTCCATATATGTGGACGGCATATTGGTCTAGGGGAGGGGTTGACCGAATTTGTTGAAGGCTTGGTAGGTTGGTAGCTAGTTGGTAAAAATTTCCTTAGCATTTGAGCATTTTTTTCTTTTCTCTCCACAAACACTCTCTCTAGCCGAATGTGTTCTTGGCAAAAAGGTGAATTTTTGTTTTAGTTTTGGCCTTCATTATTTGTTTTGTGTCATAACCAAAAACCCTTTGAGTTTTGCAAATTTCTCCTTAGTGCACCAAAGTGAAACAAAAACCGAAACCATCATAGTGCTTGGCCGAACCACTCTTGTTCACAACTTTCTTTTCCATTCTTTTCATACTTGTTCAAAACCCACATTTTTTTTTATTTTCTCTTGGCCGAATCTTCCTCCTCCCCAATTTTCTTTTCTTTCTTTCACTTTTGCTCAAAGTTAAAAACATCCATCCCCCATTCTATTTTCTTCTTCCATTTTCTCTTTCTTCTGTTTCCGAATCCTCCTTCTCCTATTTTCACTTTTACTTTCCTTTCTTTTTCTCCACTATAGCCGAATCTTTTTCTCTCTTCTGGTGTTATCTTGGCCGAATATCATCAAGGGTAGATATTCTTTGGGTTCACCTATAATCGGTTTTGAAGATAGGTAAGTATCTTGGCCGAATTTCCTTATTCCTTCTCTCTTTTCTATGTTGTTTTTCTTGAGGGAAAAGGCCGAATTTTTGGGCATTTGTTGCAAGGTTCTAACTATTCATAGGAATTTATTTCTTCTAGACTCTTTGGGACTTTGGAAGCAAACGATTTAATCCTATTTCTCTAGCAAATGAAGTTGGTAAGTCAATTGGTAAGGATTTATGATGGTTCATTATTCTTTTAAGAGGATGTAAAGCCGAAGGCTATTGTGACTAAGGTTTGTTGTTGGCCGAATGGTCTTTGTTATTGATCTAAGTGTTGGCCGAATGTAGGGCAAGGAGATCTAGTGCGGTAGATTGGGTCTTCGGGATTTAGAACTTTCGTTAGTATCAGGTGTGTACCTTACACACTTTATAACTCGGTAATATATATTTATAAATATACTAATCATGTTATTAAAGCCGAAAATTGTGAAATCTTGATATGATACCTTGATGGATATGAGCAAGGATTCGGGTAAGTCCGTTTCATTATGATGTTGTTATATGTTGATTGATATCATGATCTACGATATATATATGTTATATGTTCATATCAAGCATGATGGCATGATTTACACTCGTAACACATTGGTTTGGGTGATATGAGAGGAGGGGGAAGGATTTGATATCCGTGTCTTTGGGACACCAGAGGTTTGGCACCTCATAGCGACTCGTCCCAGTGGCTTAGTACCACAGTGGGTTGGCCCCACATTTGATATTACGGGATCGTCGCCAGTGATTTGGTATCACACGTGGGTTGGCCCCACAACTTCATTATTCGTGACTTTGGGTCACCAGTGGTTTGGCACCACATTATTGGATATCGTGACTTTGGGTCACCAGTGGTTTGGCACCACCAGTGGTTTGGTACCACACGGGGTAGAAAAGGAGTTATGGATGGCTAGGTTTGGGTGCATTATATATATTGCTTGGTTATAAATTGTGTAAGTATTTTGCATCAACCGGGGGAAGGATTTATGCACTGAGTCTTGGTGACTCACCTTCTCCCTTATCTTTTCAGGTGATTCGTAGATCGCAGATGAGGAGCCGGATGATCTCGAGGTGGCCATGCAATAAAATTTGGTTTTACAAGAACTTCGGTTTGGGTACTTTATTTTATTTTAATTTGGTTTTCGTCTTTATTTGAATTTGTAATAAGGCCTCTTTAATTATGTTTTTGGACTATTTATATGCTTTGGACTTATTTTAAACATGGCTAAATAAATATCATGGTTGATTTAATAATTGAGCCCAAAGTTTTCTAAACTATAAAAATGCAACAGTTTTCAAAATCTTACCATCGGGTAATATAAATCGTTTGATAGTAAAATTACAACTTAAGTGTTTTCGACAACTTAAATGATTTCCAAATTGAAGTTTCTACACTAAAATGCAAACGGTTTTCAAAGTAATAATTCGGGTTTTTCTTAAAATGGCATAAATGTTTTCTAACCTATGGATTGACAACTAAGTTTTAAAGTTTTATTTATGGAATTTCAAAGTAAATTATCAGTTTTTAACTTATTAGACACCTGATTTCTTCAAACATAGAGCAACAAAGAGTTTTTCACTATAATTTAATCGGTAACATAATTCTCTTCAAAACATTTTCCACTGTGGCATGCCAGATTCGGTCGTGGCGTATTGACCGGGTTTGGGGTGTTACAAATTGGTATCAGAGCCAAGTTCAAAAGCTCTGCTGTGGGCCCAAGGCTCAAAATGATTTAAAGTATGGTCTTAAAATGTTTTTGTTGAAAATTATATGATTTGAAAGGCATGGCACCGAGTCTCCGACACCAATCCGCCAGGTAAGTACCTCAAACTGTTGATTTCAATGGTACGATTATGATGATGATGGCATAACTGTATAGTAGTAGGAACTACTCTAGAGACTCAAAACTATAGGTTGGATGTACTCGCGAAACAACTTCTTATCAAAATTATTCATAAAACTGTGTTTTAAAGATAGTGGAATGATGTCTAAGCATAAAACTTTTAAATCAGATAAGTCGAGACTTTAGACATGAGCACTCGAGGTCGGGGTCGTATTATGTGTGGACACGGTCGGGGTAGGATGGCTGTGTCTGAGCCAGTGAGGTCTAGTCAGGGATCAGAAAATGAGGTACCACCACCCCCACCACCAGCGGTTGGAGTTGAGCATCAGGATCAAACAGGGGATGACGCAGTGTCTCAGGCGATGCTGCGAGTTCTTGAGAGGGTAGCTGGAGTAGGTGGAGGCGCGGGAGCTCGGAAATCCGTACCTGAGCGACTCCGAGCCAATGGAGCTGAGGTATTTCGAGGTGTTTCTGGTGTGGCTCCAGTACGGCTGAGTATTGGTTAGAGGCGACGGAGCGAATCATGGATGACTTGGATCTGAATGCTGAGGAAAAGCTGAAAGGGATAGTGTCGCTTCTTCGGGATGAGTCATATCAGTGGTGGCTTACGGTGCGGAATAGTGCTGCGGTGGAGGATCTCACTTGGGACTATTTTAAGGCAGCGTATCAGAAGAAATATATTGGGTCTAGTTACATTGATGCGCAACGTAAGGCATTTCTAAGTTTGGTCCAGCGGAGTAAGTCCGTATCAGAATATGAGGCAGAATTTTTAAGATTGAGCCGGTATGCTGGAGGTATCGTGGCTTCGGAGCACGAGCGATGTGTTCGATTCGAGGATGGATTGAGGGACGAGCTGAGATTGCTGATTGCTCCACATCAGGAGCGAGAGTTTGCTGCGCTGGTTGAAAAGACTAAGATAGCTGAAGGGATAAAGGAATCTGTAAGGCAGAGTCACGACAGGAATAAGCATAAGAGAGGTTTTGGATCATCCGGGTCAGCAGGTAATTCTCAGAAGAGGGTTAGGCAGAGTGGGCCGAATCAATCTGGAAGGCCTGTTACTGCTAATCAGGGACCAGCACAGTGTAACCGATATGGAAAATTTCATTGGGGCGAATGTTGGATCGGAGGGAAAGGATGTTTTGAGTGTGGCTCGCTAGATCATCGTGTGAGGGACTGTGCACGTAAGCTAGCCAGGAATCAGACTGAGGGTCAAGGTCGTGCTCAGTTCAGAAAGGAGGGACCGTCACCGTAGAGAGGTCGTGGTAATGGTAGAGGAGGTAATGGTTCTGGTCGAGGCCGCGGAGCATCGGGCAGAGGTGCAAGTAACACTGAGGCAAGACAGCCTGGTTTGGTGTATGCAGCGAGACGTCGAGAGGAGGGCGACGTGCCGAACGTCATAACCGGTACGTTCTTAATCTTTGGTGTACCATATACTGCTTTGATAGATGTGGGTTCGACGCATTCGTATGTTGCTAGTAGTATAGTAGAGACCATGAACCTAGACTCTAAGACTACTTCTAGGAGGATGACAGTAATTAGCCCTCTAGGTCACTCTGTAGAAGTAAATAAGCTGTATAGGGATGTACCCCTAGAACTCCAAGGGGTAGTGTTTGTAGCTGCTCTGATGGAACTGCCGTTTGGGGAGTTCGATCTGATTCTTGGGATGGACTGGCTGGTCAAGTACCAGGCAAGTTTGGATTGCGCTGCTAAGTGCATGGTTTTGAAGACAGCTGAGGGTAAAGAGGTGGTCATGATAGGTAATAGAAGAGATTATCTATCCAACGTGGTATCTGCATTGAAAGCTGTGAAGATGGTCAGGAAGGGCTGTGAGGCATATGTAGTCCATGTGTGTGCGTTGGAGGCTAAGGAGTCTACTGTGGGGAATGTCCGAACGGTAAAGGAATATGCTGACGTATTTCCAGAAGAACTTCCGGGACTGCCTCCGGATCGTGAAGTTGAATTTGGTATAGATCTGTTACTCGGAACTGCGCCAGTGTCTATCGCTCCGTATAGGATGGCACCGAAGGAATTGGTGGAATTAAAGGCTCAGATTCAAGAGTTGTTGGATCACGGTTTTATTCGACCAAGTGTTTCGCCTTGGGGAGCGCCGGTACTTTTTGTCAAGAAGAAGGATGGTACGATGCGGATGTGTATAGACTACCGCCAGTTGAATAAGCTGATGATCGAAAACAAGTATCCTTTGCTAAGGATAGATGACTTGCTTGATCAGCTTAAAGGGGCAGCGGTTTTCTCCAAGATTGATTTAAGGTCTGGGTATCATCAGCTAAAGGTGAAAGAGGCTGATATCCATAAGACGTCATTTCGCACTCGGTATGGGCACTACGAATTTCTGGTAATGTCGTTTGGGTTGACTAATGCGCCGGCAGCATTCATGGACATGATGAATCGGGTATTCCAGTAGTTTTTGGATCAGTTTGTTGTGATATTTATAGACAATATTTTGGTGTACTCCAAGTCAGAGGAGGAGCATGATGCGCATTTGCGAGTAGTGTTGCAGATTCTGAGGGAAAAGCAGCTTTATGTAAAATTTAGTAAGTGCGAGTTCTGGCTTAGGGAGGTGACTTTCTTGGGTCACGTAGTATCAGCTGAGGGGATTAGAGTGGATCCTCGAAAGATCGAAGCAGTGTTGGATTGGAAGCCGCCTAAGTCAGTGGCTGAGATTCGGAGTTTTCTAGGTCTGGCGGGGTATTACCGAAGGTTTGTAGAGGGATTTTCTTTGATCGCAGCACCAATGACCAAGTTATTGAGGAAAGGAGTTTCTTTTGTGTGGACTGAGAAGCAACAAGAAAGTTTCGACAAGTTGAAGAAGATTCTGACTGAAGCTCCAGTTTTGATTCAACCTGAGGCAGGCAAGGAATTCACGGTTTACTGTGATGCATCACATACTGGTTTGGGATGTGTGCTGATGCAGGAAGGGAAGGTAGTGGCTTATGCATCTCGACAGTTGAGACCACATGAAGTTAACTATCCGACGCATGACCTGGAATTAGCTGTAGTGGTTTTCGCTTTGAAGATTTGGAGACACTATTTGTACGGAGAAAAGTCGATAGTCTACACAGATCACAAGAGTCTTAAGTATCTTTTGACTCAGAAGGACTTAAACTTGAGGCAGCGTAGATGGATTGAGTTGTTGAAGGACTACGACTGTTCGATTGAGTATCATCCGGGCAAGGCTAACGTGGTGGCAGACGCGTTGAGCCGTAAGGTTGTATCAGACTTAAGATCGATGTTTGCTCGTCTTAGTTTGTATGACGATGGGAGTCTTTTGGCTGAATTGCAAGTCAAGCCGACTTGGTTAGAGCAGATCAAGGAAAAATAGTTAGAGGATAATGGTTTGAATGATCGGAGGTTGCAGGTTCAGAATAGTGGTTTAGAGGATTATAGTTTGTCCAGTGATGGAGTATTGTATTTTCAAGGGAGAGCTTGTATGTCGAAGGATGTTGAGTTGAGGCAAAGGATTCTTCGGGACGCACATAGCAGCCCATATGCTATGCATCCTGGAGGTAGCAAGATGTATCGGGACTTAAGAGAGCAGTTTTGGTGGCCAGGTCTGAAGCGGGAGGTAACTGAGTTTGTGGGTAAATGTCTGACGTGTCAGCAGGTCAAGGCTGAACATCAGTTGCCATCCGGGTTACTTCAGCCGGTGAAGATTCCACAGTGGAAGTGGGAAAGGATCGCTATGGACTTTGTTAGTGGATTACCTCTTACACCTAGTAAGAAGGACTCAGTTTGGGTGATTGTGGATCGTTTGACTAAGTCAGCTCATTTTATTCCGGTAAGGGTGGATTTCTCGCTTCAAAAGTTAGTTAAGTTGTATGTGGCGGAGATAGTGAGGTTGTGTTTTGGACTTCAGAGGCAGCTGGGAAGAGTTTTTGCCATTAGCTGAATTCGCATACAACAATAGTTATCAGGCAAGCATTAAGATGGCACCATATGAGGCATTGTATGGTAGGAGGTGTCGCACACCTACATGCTGGACAGAGTTGGTTGAGCGTCAGATGTTAGGACCGGAGTTGGTTGCAGAAACTGAGGATAAGGTGAAGTTGATTCAAGCTCGGTTGAAGGAAGCTTCGGATAGGCAAAAGTCATATGCCGATCTCAAGCGGAGGGATATAGAGTTTGCCGTGGGTGACAAAGTTTTTTTGAAGGTCTTGTCATGGAAGAAAGTATTAAGATTTGGGAGAAAAGGCAAGTTAAGTCCAAGGTTTATTGGGCCGTATAAGGTGTTGAGATGAGTGGGACCAGTAGCTTATCAGCTCGAGTTTCCAGAAGAACTGAGTCAGATACATGATGTGTTCCATGTCTCCATACTTAGACGCTATCATTCTGATCCATCGAATGTTGTGGCAGTAGAGGAAATAGAGGTGAGTTCGGATTTGACGATAGAAGAAGAACCAGTGCAGATTCTGGATCGAGATGTGAAAGTTTTGCGTAAGAAGTCAGTTCCATTAGTGAAGGTTTTATGGCGAAATCATGGCATAGAAGAAGCTACGTGGGAACCGGAGGATGTGATGAGGAAACAGTACCCTCAACTCCTTTGATCAAGTAATTTCGAGGACGAAATTATTTTAAGGGGGTAGAATTGTAACATCCTAAAAATTTGAGTATCATCTTGTTATCTGTGTTAGTTCAAGTATGATTTTTATTGTGTGCTTAGTATAGTTTTGTGAAGGCTTGGAATTATTAGATAAGCTAGAATAATTTTTAGTATTGAAAATTTTGTGAAGTGGATTAGGTGATCCTGACACTTGAGTTAATTTAAGTGTCTAATTCTAGCACATGAGGAGTTAGTGGCATAGTGGATAGGGCGCATGAAGGGTTGCTTGAGGGAAGTGGTTCGAATAGCATGGAGTGCATTTTGAAGACTTTATTTTTATGTATCCTTACATTAAGTGTCGGCCAAGCTTTGCATATGGTAAGTTGGACTTTAAATTTTATGGCAAGTTGAATAATAGATTAGGAAAGCTTGTATTTTGGGATAAGAATCTTATGGATTAAGGAAGGATAGGGGGACAAAAGGCTTGAATTTTGGAGAGTTGTTTTGGAAACTCTTCTATGGCCATTAGTCCATGTATGTGGACGGCATATTGGTCTAGGGGAGGGGTTGACTGAATTTGTTGAAGGCTTGGTAGGTTGGTAGCTAGTTGGTAAAAATTTCCTTAGCATTTGAGCATTTTTTTCTTTTCTCTCCACAAACACTCTCTCTAGCCGAATGTGTTCTTGGAAAAAAGGTGAATTTTTGTTTTAGTTTTGGCCTTCATTATTTGTTTTGTGTCATAACCAAAAACCCTTTGAGTTTTGCAAATTTCTCCTTAGTGCACCAAAGTGAAATAAAAACCGAAACCATCATAGTGCTTGGCCGAACCACTCTTGTTCACAACTTTCTTTTCCATTCTTTTCATACTTGTTCAAAACCCACATTTCTTTTTATTTTCTCTTGGCCGAATCTTCCTCCTCCCCAATTCTCTTTTCTTTCTTTCACTTTTGCTCAAAGTTAAAAAAATCCATCCCCCATTCTATTTTCTTCTTCCATTTTCTCTTTCTTCTGTTTCCGAATCCTCCTTCTCCTATTTTCACTTTTATTTTCCTTTCTTTTTCTCCACTATAGCCGAATCTTTTTCTCTCTTCTGGTGTTATCTTGGCCGAATATCATCAAGGGTAGATATTCTTTGGGTTCACCTATAATCGATTTTGAAGATAGGTAAGTGTCTTGGCCGAATTTCCTTATTCCTTCTCTCTTTTCTATGTTGTTTTTCTTGAGGGCAAAGGCCGAATTTTTGGGCATTTGTTGCAAGGTTCTAACTATTCATAGGAATTTATTTCTTCTAGACTCTTCGGGACTTTGGAAGCAAACGATTTAATCCTATTTCTCTAGCAAACGAAGTTGGTAAGTCAAGTGGTAAGGATTTATGATGGTTCATTATTCTTTAAGAGGATGTAAAGCCGAAGGCTATTGTGACTAAGGTTTGTTGTTGGCCGAATGGTCTTTGTTATTGATCTAAGTGTTGGTCGAATGTAGGGCAAGGAGATCTAGTGCGGAAGATCGGGTCTTCGGGATTTAGAACTTTCGTTAGTATCAGATGTGTACCTTACACACTTTATAACTCGATAATATATATTTATAAATATACTAATCAAGTTATTAGAGCCGAAAATTGTGAAATCTTGATATGATACCATGATGGATATGAACAAGGATTCGGGTAAGTCCGTTTCATTATGATGTTGTTATATGTTGATGGATATCATGATCTACGATATATATATGTTATATGTTCATATCAAGTATGATGGCATGATTTACACTCGTAACACATTGGTTTGGGTGATATGAGAGGAGGGGGAAGGATTTGATATCCGTGTCTTTGGGACACCAGAGGTTTGGCACCTCCAGTGGTTTGGTACCACAGATTATTTCGTGTCTTTGGGACACCAGAGGTTTGGCACCTCATAGCGACTCGTCCCAGTGGCTTAGTACCACAGTGGGTTGGCCCCACATTTGATATTACGGGATCGTCGCTAGTGATTTGGTATCACACGTGGTTTGGCCCCACAACTTGATTATTCGTGACTTTGGATCACCAGTGGTTTGGCACCACATTATTGGATATCGTGACTTTGGGTCACCAGTGGTTTGGCACCACCAGTGGTTTGGTACCACACGGGGTAGAAAAAGAGTTATGGATGGCTAGGTTTGGGTGCATTATATATATTGCTTGGTTATAAATTGTGTAAGTATTTTGCATCAACCGGGGGAAGGATTTATGCACTGAGTCTTGGTGACTCACCTTCTCCCTTATCTTTTCAGGTGATTCGTAGATCGCGGATGAGGAGCCGGATGATCTCGAGGTGGCCATGCAATAAAATTCGGTTTTACATGAACTTCGATTTGGGTACTTTATTTTATTTTAATTTGGTTTTCGTCTTTATTTGTAAGAAGGCCTCTTTAATTATGTTTTTGGATTATTTATAAGCTTTGGACTTGTTTTAAACATGGCTAAATAAATATCATGGTTGATTTAATAATTGAGCCCAAAGTTTTCTAAACTATAAAAACGCAACAGTTTTCAAAATCTTACCATCGGGTAATATAAATCGTTTGATAGTAAAATTACAACTTAAGTGTTTTCGACAACTTAAATGATTTCCAAATTGAAGTTTCTACACTAAAATGCAAACGGTTTTCAAAGTAATAATTCGGGTTTTTCTTAAAATGGCATAAATGTTTTCTAACCTATGGATTGACAACTAAGTTTTAAAGTTTTATTTATGGAATTTCAAAGTAAATTATCAGTTTTTAACTTATTAGACACCTGATTTCTTCAAACATAGAGCAATAAAGAGTTTTTCACTATAATTTAATCGGTAACACAATTCTCTTCAAAACGTTTTCCTCTGTGGCATGCCAGATTCGGTCGTGGCGTATTGACCGGGTTTGGGGTGTTACAATATATATACCAACCTTACACTCGGCTAGCATATATATATAATTCATTCCATTCCATATCACATTCGGCAATAAGAGACTTAATATAATTACTTCTATTATTCATATGCACATTTATGTATTCAAAATTCATTTCATCCAATTGCCTAAAAACTTACTCAAGTAGTTCCTTGAACGTATCAAATACCATCCCTCACATTCAGCAAAAGCAAATATAATTGTAAACATTTCAATTCAGCATGAATAATTTGCATTTAATTAAAATTAAGAACAATCATTTGTTTATAGACTTACCTCGGATATCGACGGACGAAATAAACGGATATTGGATTATTTTTGTTTTTCCCCGATCCAAACCCGTTTTCTTCGATTCTTGATCTAGAAATAATAATTTAATTTAATCAATTACTCAATAATCATAATCACACATTTAACCATTAACATTTGGTATTCACTCAACCTAGTCCTTGCCGCAAAATATAGCTAGTCAATCCAATGTTTATAAAAATTTCCTCAACCCACCGAATTTATATATATATATATATATATATATATATATATATATAATTCCCAAACAATCCTTATACTCTTGAAATTCATCACTTAATACCATGCCATTTTAAATTTTAAAGAAGCTACATCCCTAACAATTAATTCCATCTAAACCCATCCCACAAATTAACCAAAACGACAAATGAAATTAACATTCCTTCTTCATTTTTTTTTCAGCACGCGAACATACAAAGAAAAACAGCCCTTGCATGCCAAAAATTCCACACAACAACATCAAGCTCCATCTAATTATTCAATATTTCACTAAATTTATAAATTATGAGACTTTCTTAACAAATCTTTCCATAAAATATCCATGCATAGAAGTTCACCAATAGATCCCCAAAAAAAAAATCTTAAAACTTCATCAATGGCATTCTCCACTACATCCAAAAATTTTATATTCTAACTTATGGATTAGCAAAATTAAGTTATTTCCAACTCAAAAATATAATCAAAATGAAAACTCAATTCGAGTAATACTTACATGTCAGCACTTCAACCCAAAGACACAAGCTTTTATCAATGGCTTCCTTTCTCCCTAACTTTTCTCTAATTTTGGCCAAAATAACATAAGAAAGATGAACACTTTCATCTTTTATAAAATATATTATTTTAATATACAAAAAAAATATCATAATGCCATAACATATATTAAACAACTCAAAATCACTATTGCATGCATTTTGGCCGGCCACTAAGGTGAACATGCAACCTTTTTATGTTTTATTTATTGTAACATTATGATATTATTTTATTATTATTAACTTAACTAATATAATAAGCATATAAAAGCATAATGCATGCAAGTTGCCGTCCACTACACTTGCAAAAAAGGGTAATTTACATCTTAAGGCCTCATCTTTACAACAACACATCAATTTAATCATTCAATTAAATAAAAGGCTACTTTTACCACTTATGCAATTTAGTCCTTTTTCTTAAATTAAACACACAAACGAAGAAATTAACCCACGAAACTTTAACACATGCTCAATCATAGATCATAGGGACTGGATATAATATTAAAATATTTTACTGACTCAGATTCGTGGTCCCGAAACCACCGTTCCAACTAAGGTCGAAATCGGGCTGTTACAACTCTCCCTCCTAGGGATTTTCGTCCTCGAAAATCTTACCAGAAAGTAGATTAAGTATTTGCTTCCTCACAATACATTTCAAATTCACACATAACTTCGGATTTCAAATCTCTTTAATCTCACAATTGAAATTTTGATCTGACTTTCGCTGTACATCATCTCTAGCTGAGACTGCTTATGACTGTATTAAATTGTTTTCATTTTCTGCTCAATTTCTTTGATGATATTAATCCGTGGATCATTTTTTTCACAAAACTCGATCCTGAAATAACAGAGTTCGGTAACTGCTTATAATAGCAACAGTCTTTCTTAGTTGCTTTGAAACTCTAAAACACAATGACAAATAAATATTTCGAGAGTTTGAATTGCGTTTCCCTATTTCAAGGCAATCTCATACTTACAGCTTACTATAATTTTCTTCAGAATCCCAATATGAGTTTCAGATCTCAATCCGAAATAATGATGATTGGTACCATGTGTAGACGTATCATCTCAGGAACAAATAACTCTATAATCAGCACTTTATTTCTATAATCAACAAAGTCAGGAATATCACAGTTCACACTCATTCATCAATATCATATCTCGGAATGTCATGCATCATGTTACTCTCGTACGATCAAACTAACTGACACTGTGAGCCACCTATAACAATGGTTATATAGTCTCAGAGCTTCTCGGTATAGACACTTTATCTCGAAGCAAAAAATAATCATCGATTCGACATCTGAAGTTCTGAATCAGAAATCAATTTATGCTGAACCCCCTTTTTAACTTATAATTCACTGACACATTTCTGAATTTCACAACTTCACTAAATAAACATTTATTTAGCCTCTAATTCAACTAACAACCGTTCATTACTTGATAAGATCAATCACATATTCATCTCTCAAAAAGCATGCAAAAGCTTTCGATTCAAAACATCCGAAACTATAATCACTTCCTCGGATAAGAATCACTTACAGATTCAAAATTTTTTGGACGATTCGAGCTAACTTTGCTGTGCCAAGTTCGGGTCTTTCTCTGACATTAAACATTTTAAACTCTTATAGTCATCATATATATCGCATAGCTCTTTTCATGCATCTTTAACTATATGAAATCACAAGATATCTCTGTACACTTTTTCTTTAGAACACACTTCAAACCATTCATTAACAAATGACTGAAGATCATAAACTCTTTATTCAACTCAGATGAAACTAGAACTGACATTTCGGTTGATAATGTCTTTGTGCAAAAGAAAGCTTCAACATTCGAACTAACTTTAATTTACCACAACATTTTTCAGATAGAATTGTTCCAATAGATATAATTCTGTATTAAATCTTCAAGAATACAAATTCTTCTTCCATACTATCCTTCAATTCATACATGTACGTTCAAAATTTATTTCCAGTTCGTAGATAGATTCAAACACATATAACCCAATTAACTTTTCAATCAAATAATTCAGATCATACTAAACCACTGAATTCGTCTTTTCGAAGAAATTTTTTCTTCTCGTTAAAAGGATAACCCCAGACATATTGTAACATCCCGAAATTGGGCCTAGTAGGATTGGGCCGATTGGGCCTTGGGTTTTAGGAAAATTTTTGAATATCATTTGTTACTTGTGTTAGCTCGGGTATAATATTTATTGTGGGCTTAGTATAGTTTTGTGAAGGTTTGGATTTAGTTATGAAGCTAGAATAATTCTTAGTATTGTATATTTAATGAAGTGAATTAGGTGAGCTTGACACTTAAGTTAATTTAAGTGTTAAATTTAGCACATGAGGAGTTAGTGGCAAAGTGGTTATGTCATTTGAATGGGTAGCTTGAGGATAGAGGTTTGAGTAGCATGATGAGCATTTTGAAGACTTTATTTTTATGCACCTTACATTAAGTGTTGGTCAACTATAATTAAGATAAGTTTGGACTTTATCATTTATGGATAGTAGACCAAAGGGAAAAGGTAAGTTAGTAGTTATGGTAAGGAATCAAGTTGTTATGGAAGGTTTGGGGGACAAAAGGCATGAAGAGTGGGTGTTGTTTTGGAAGTTTTTCCATGGTCATTTGACCATGAACCTAGACGGCATAAGGGGCTAAGGGAGTGGTTTAATTGTGTTGGAAATTATGGGGTTGATAGGGAAGAATTAAGGAGGAAAAAGGGGAATGGTATAGGCTAATGAGTTGGCCGAATTTTGGTATGACATTAGGGAGGTTTTGGTTGACCAAAAAGGTTGTCATTTGTGCATCTTTTCCTTTGTCCAATATTTCTTTCTCTTAGCCGTAATTGCCTTTTGGCATTTGGTAAAAAGTTTGTTTTGTTTGGCCTTTACATTTTGACCAAATTGATACCTTTATTTTCTTCTTTTCCTCTCAAGTTTACTTTCTTTTGATACCCAAAATAATGTCATTTTTGAAGACTCTTACCATTTCTTTTCTTCCTCTCTAAGTGCCGAATCCATCTTTCACCAAAAACATTCTCTCTCATTTTCTTTTTCTTTTTCATTCTATTTCTCTCTTCTCTTTCCCTCTCATAGCCGAAACTATCCTATACCTTTTCATCATTTTTCTTTCTTTTCTTTCTTTTGTTAAAGCCGAAATCATCATTCTTTTTCTTTTAAGTTGTTAAGGCCGAATTTCTTTATAGTTCAAGTAGGAGGTTATTCAATCATCGTGTTCGGGTAAGGCTTTTCTATCAATTGTTTCTTCTTTATTTTTCTTTGGATTAATCGATTTTAGGAATCTAATTCTCTTATTTCTCCGTGGCTAAACCTTTGAAGGAGGATTTTCGGGGTTTTCTTGTAGTCGACATTAGGGAGAGATCGTTCAAGTTTTGGATAATCCAAGGTAAGGGATAATGATATTCGGCCAAAGGCCATATCTTTTTAGTGATAACCGATTTCTCACATAGTGATATGTAGGTTCTGTCGACGTGTAGGCAAGAGTCGGAAATCCTAAAGTTCTATCGCTCTTTGTGTTTGCAAGGTGTGTAACTTATACTAAATTTCTAATTGATTAATAGCTTTATTAATATAGATGTGTTTATAAAGAAATATAAATGATTATGGTTTCGGGTACCATTCAATGGTACGATGAATTGAGGTACGTTATTCCTTCGTACTATGTATGATTTTAATATGAAACATATTCGATATTTGATTATGATTTTGGGATAATGAACAAGACATGATATTTGCATCAATAATAATGCTATATGCATAATATGAAATGTGTCCGATTCCGATATGATTATGAGATATATGGCATGATTATGAAATAATATGTTATTGCATGGGCATATGGGAAATATTGAAAGGGGAAGTGTTTCGGTGGTTTTACCACATTATCCGGTGACTTCGGTCACGATATTATGAATCCGGTGACTTCGGTCACGATATTATGAATCCGGTGACTTCGGTCATGATATTATGAATCCGGTGACTTCGGTCACATATTATGAATCCGGTGACTCTGTCACAATTATCCGGTGGCTATGCCACGATTATAAGGGCGATGTGCATGTTGACTGCAGCAACTGCCTTCGATGGTGTGTAGCGGACGGAGGGTCGATTTAGTAATCCCCACGGTGTGATTGGTAGGTACGGGTGGTGTGTAGCGGATGGATATCTAAGTTGGGTTCGGGATTGCATTTCATTTTATATGTACATGTGGATTGATAAATTATTATTTGCTATATTATGGGCTTTATTGCTATGATCGATTGGACTTTTAGTGTATTGTTACACATTGAGTCTGTTGACTCACCCCTCGTGGGATATCTTTTCAGGTGATGCTCGGACCGGGTTGGAGTGGATACGAGGTGGCCCATGCAAAAAAGGATTTTCTTTATACAATTTATGTTTCAGTATTTTAAGTATTTAATTATTGTAATAAGGGCCATTTTAAGTATTTAAGGATTTTTATTATGTTTTAAGTTAAATTGTCGATTACATTATTATTTGAAAATGTTTTATTTTAAACAACTTAATTTTATTTGGAACTTTAATTACACAATGTTTTAGTAAAGACAACAAAATTTATATGTTTTTAACTCTAAGTCAAAAGTTTTTCAAATGTTTTCCGTAGCGGCATTTCAAATTCGATCATAGCGAATGGGTCGGGTTTGGGGTGTTACACATATCATTATATAGATTTATCCTGATCTTCTATCATTTTCACTTTTATCAATGTCGAACCTTCACGAGAACTAGAAAAGAGTTTATAATGAAATTTTCTCTTATATTAATCATCGAAACTTTGAATTCTACTAAAATCACCTTAACCAAATAGAAATCATTGGGACTTACTAGGAACAATGTCTCAACCCTATACTAAATATTATCCCGACTGTTAAGGAAGCATTTGAACACAAAAAAGAATCAAATATGATTTTAGTAGCAACCATTGTAGAGACACAACTTCTATAACTCTGAGGACGGCACCACTGCACTCTCACATTTCAAGCCAGAAGTTATAATCATAATAAACATAGTCATCTCTGTCATATAGAGATCTCTTGCAGATAATCACATGGAATCATAAGAAAACTGAAATAGTGAAATTTCAACATATGCAGCTATACAGGATATCTAAAAATTACAACTCGTATAGAATTATATCAATTCCGATGCTATCCCAGAAAATATCTGGAAAGAACACTGTCACTCATAAATACTGAAATCCCCAGTAACAGAAGCAATATAATCTTCACATATATTCAACAGAACAACAACCAGTAGAAACAGAATATTAACTTTATACAGATTTTACCGTTGATTTTTATATCCATATAATGGAATAAATTATCAGAGAAAGACAAAATAATGTCGAACATAACCCAAACAGATCAACGATGCTTTCGTCTATTAATATGTTTAGCTAATGTTCTCATACGATAAGACTTCCTTTTTGAAATTAAATAGTCAGATATATACTTCTGAGGAAAAATTTACACATAGAATGCCCAGAAGGAATCATAGTAACTACCCGATTATAACCATTGCATTCAACCATTAATACAATTCAATCCTTATTTATGTGTCTAATTTTATCATCAGAAATTTTTACATTATCCCTTCACTAACAGAAATCAATTTAGAAAAGCTTTCACTTAATACTTTCTTTAAATAACATACCTGGATAGGTCATTTAATCAGAGTTAACTTCTTCTATAATAGTGACTTTGCATAATTTGAATAGTCTTCAGAACTATCCAATATCTCTTTTAGTACAGTCTTCATTTGTTGATTTGTTCTCTTTTCTGAGCACATTACTAATCTTTCAAACACGGACTTCTGTAACTTCACACTCATGAACTTATTCAATCCAAATCTTACAGATTTCTTTATAACATTTTTACTGATAAGGGGGTAAGGGTAGTAACGCCTCAAATTTAATTCGCACATAAATGCACATATCACATACTACCACAAATAGCCAGTTTATTTCTAATTTCACATTCTCAAAACATTTAACAAACATTTGCTTATAATCACTTTTGTTCTTAACACATATTTCATAAGCCAACTCAAATCACTAATTCACAATCAAAATTCTCAGATAGCATCATAACTCAAATGCTCATATAATTATAACATTTATCAATAACAAAAATGTCATACATGTTGACTGTAACACCCCAAACTCGGTCAATACGCCATGACCGAATCTGGCATGCCACAGAGGAAAACGTTTTGAAGAAAATCGAGTTAACAATTAAATTTTAGTGAAAAACTCTTTGTTGTTCCATGTTTGTAGAAATCAGGTGTATAATAAGTTAAAAACTGATAATTCACTTTGAAATTCCGTAAATAAATCTTTAAAACATAGTTGCAAATCCATAGATTAGAAAACCTTTTATAATTTTAAAAGAAACCAAAGCGATTAGTTTGAAAACCATTTCTAATTGAAATTTGGAAACTTGAGTTTTGGAAAATAGTATGAGTTATCGAAAACACTTAAGTTGTTAAATATTACCAAATGATTTATATTACCCGATGGTAACGTTTTGAAAACCATTGCGTTTTGTAGTTTAGAAAACTTTGTGCTCAAATTATTATATCAACCATGTATTTTATAAGCCATATTTAAAATATCAAGTCCAAAGCATATAAATAATCCAAAAACATAATTAAAAAGGCCTTATTACAAATCCAAATAAAGATGTAAAACAAATTAAGATAAAATAAAGTACCCAAATCGAAGTTCTTATAAAACCGAATTTTTATTGCATGGCCTCCTCGAGTTCATCGGACTCCTCATCCGCAATTTTACGAATCACCTGAAAAGATAAGGGAAAAGGTGAGTCACCAAGACTCAGTGCATAAATCCTTCCCCCGATTAATGCAACATTCTTACACAATTCATAACCAAGCAATATATATATATATATATAATGCACCCAACCTAGCCATCCATAACTCCTTTTCTACCCCGTGTGGTACCAAACCACTGGTGACCCAAAGTCACGATATCCAATAATGTGGTGCCAAACCACTGGTGACCCGAAGTCACGAATAATCAAGTTGTGGGGCCAACCCACGTGTGATACCAAATCACTGGCGATGATCCCAATACATCAAATGTGGGGCCAACCCATGGTGGTACTAAGCCACTGGGACGAGTCGCTATGAGGTGCCAAACCTCTGGTGTCCCAAAGACACGAAATATCAACGATCCAAGTGTGGGGCCAACCCACGTGTGATACCAAATCACTGGCGACGATCCCGATATATCAACTGTGGGGCCAAACCACTGTGGTGCTAAGCCACTGGGACAAGTCGCTATGAGGTGCCAAACCTCTGGTGTCCCAAAGACACAAAATAATCTGTGGTACCAAACCACTGAAGGTGCCAAACCTCTGGTGTCCCAAAGACACGGATATCAAATCCTTCCCCCTCCTCTCATATCACCTATAACCATGCAATTATTATGCAAATCATGCCATCATGCTCTAATATGAACATATAACAAATATATCGTAGATCATGATATTAAACAACATATATCAACATCATATCGAAACGGACTTACCCGAATCCTTGCTCATAACCATCAAAGTATCATATCAAGATCTCACAGTTTTCGGCTTTAATAACATGATTAGTATATTTATGTATATATATTACCGAGTTATAAAGTGTGTAAGATACACACCTGTCACTAACACAAGCACTAAATCTCGAAGACCCGATCTACAACACTCGATCTCCTTATCTTACATTCGGCCATACCACAAAACTATAAACAAGGCCATTCGGCCACACCAACACATCCCGAAGGGTTATCGTACGAAATACTAAATCTTACCTATTACCTATTAACTTACCCAAAACGATAGTCAGAGAATTAAGACTTGAGTCGATTACTTCCAAAATCCCGAGGAGTCCCCTTCCAAAACCGATTGAAGAAAACCAAATGAAGACCTACCCTTGTTGATATTCGACCAAGACAAATCAAAAAGAGAATGGGAAGTTTCGGCAATATGGTTAAATGGTGAAGGGAATTTCGGCTATGGTTGATTTGTAATAACAAAAAGGATTCGGCTAGAGTGGAGAAAGAGAAAGGAAAAGGAAGAAAAAGAAAGAAATTGCAATGGGAGAGGGATGATTTCAGTTTTGAGCAAAAGTGGAAGAAAGAAAAAGAGAAATGGGGAGAAGGAAGATTCGGCCAACCACTAAAGATGAAGAAAGAGATGAAGGGAAAAGGGTTGGTTTTAGGCTACAAAGAAAATAAAATATGAGAGAGACTCAAATGAATATTTGGCCAAATGCCTAAGAGAAAATTCGGTAAACCACAATGGTCTTTTCGGCTTTGACACAAAACAAGAAAACAATGCCAAAACTAAAACAAAATTGTACCTAATGCCCAAGACACAATCGACTAAGGAGGAAGATTTTGGAGAGGAAAAGAAAAAATGCAAAAGATGCACAAAATGCAAGAATTGACCAACTAAAACCCCCCCAAATTCCTATCAACATTCGGCCAACCCCCTAGACACCCATACCGTCCACATTCATGTCAAACTTTCTATAGAAAACTTTCCATAGAATAACACCTTACATCATGCCTTATGTTCTCACATCAACCTTTAATCAAAAGATTTCTTTTCCAAACATCAAGCTTTCCTAATCTATTATTCAACTTGCCATAAAAAGTTAAAGTCCAACTTACCATATGTATAATTTGACCAACACTTAATGTAAGGTGCATAAAAATAAAGTCTTCCAATTGCAATCCATGCAACTCGAACCACTTCCCTCAAGCAACCATCCATGTGCCATAACCACCTTGCCACTAACTCCTCATGTGCTAGAATTAGACACTTAAACTAACTTAAGTGTCAGGATCACCTAATCCACTTCACTAATTTCTTCAAACTAAAAATTATTCTAGCTTAGCTAATAATTCCAAACCTTCACAAAACTATACTAAGCACACAATAAAAATCATACTTGAACTAACACAAATAACAAGATGATACTCAAATTTTTTTTTCCCTAAAGCCCAAGGTCCAATTGGCCCAATCCTACTAGGCCCAATTTCGGGATGTTACATTGACTCATACCTTTACGAGTGTCAACTTATCACCAATATATTTTCACTCAAACATTTGAGTACACATTCCATACTATTGAAATTTAGCTCAGTTGGAAAGCATATTTGTCTAATTAAAATAATTTTAGTCAAAGTCTGGAGATATCACACTATCGCAGGTTAAATGTGGCATGTATAGCTAGACTTACATACACTATGGTAGTCCTAGAACCGTCTAAACCATAGCTCTGATACCAACCAAATGTAACACCCCTTACCCGAGACCATTGCTGGAGTCAGCTCGAGGCATTACTAAACTTAACTACTAAATCGGGGCATAAAAATTGAAACTGTCCATCTACGTCATGTTGACTAAATTAACTATAACTCGAGTTACGAAACTCAAAATTTAGATTCGTAAATTTTTCTTAAAACTAGACTCATATATATTCTTACTATAATTTTTCCAAAATTTTTCTTGTGGCCAATTAGTACAGTTTATTCATTGAAGTTTCCCCTGTTTCACTGTTTGATAGTTCTGGCTATCTTTACAAAAACTCAGTTATCTCATTGTTCAGAATTCAATTAATGTTCTCGTTTATTCCAATCAAAAATAGACTCATTAAGGATTCTAAGGATATAAACTATGCTCCATGATTAATTTTGTTCAATTTTTAATAATTTTTCTAAGACAGAATAGGGGATCACGAAGTCTCTCAGAACCAGTCTCACTAAAATTTAATATCTCATAATATAAAATTCCTTTGCCTACTCTATTTCTTTCATATCAAAATAGACACAATAAGCTTTAATTCTATATCTTATTCACTTTCTAATTCCATTTATCCTATTTTTGGTGTTCTTTTCAAAATCATGTCACTGCTGCTAACCAAAAACTATTTCATTGTAAAACATGGTTAACAAGTTTATAACATCTTTACTCCATTTCATTTAAACTCTATACATTAACCATACTTATATATATCAAAACCAAATTATACCGCTTTTCCGACTTCCAAAATGAATTAACCATAAAGCCGATTATACTTCATACTTACCATATCTCATTTCCATATCATATAACCACATCACAAACATATTTACCACGAAATATACCTCCAAATTAAACTTAAAACATGACCGAATACGCAACCATTAACATCATAATCAAGCCATATTTGCATGGCTATAGATATATACACAATTTCGAAACCAGCAATATCAAAACTAATCTATACATGCCACGTAACCAAATCTTCAAGCATTTATTTTCCGAAGAGAAAATTTGATAGTGTGATGAGATCTTTTTCTACTTCCAACCAGAGCAAGTCTTCAAAACTCTATAAACATAGGAAAATTTCACAAAGTAAGCTTTGAAAGCTTAGTAAGCCATAAGCAAATAATTCACCATAGAAACAAATATAATTCAATTCAAAAGCCAAATTTAGTTAATCACATACACATATACAATCTGTAACATCCTGAATAATTGGGTCTGTGCATTTTATGTGTTTGAATGCTTAAAACTTTAATTTGAGAATTGAGGTACAAATGGGGCTCAAATTGGGCTGAGGCCTTGTTTTAAATATTTTGTTCAGACACTCTAGGGGTTTAAATTGAAGTTTTAGTAGTCTAATGGGCATATTGGGCTTATGGCCCAAAGGAAATGGTGCCATTAGGAGAAAGAGGAGTTGGCGTCACTTGTGCTTGAGGAAGGCCCAAATTCTGGCAGCTTGAAGCCTAAGTTTTAGGGCTAAATTTCGGCACTTAAAGGGAGCAATTAGAGGGATGACACAAGGCTACTGATAATAAGCAGATAAAGGCTATTTTTGAGGAGATAACAAATTAAGATAAGGGAAAAGGGATAGGAGCTATCATGTGTGGCAATGTTGGCCGAAAATCAATCTCTGCTAAGGGGAGGAATTTGTTTTCTATATATAGAGGGGGTACCGAAATTTTGAAGCATCTCTTTTATTTTTCTTTTCTCATCTTCTTCCTCTCAAAAGCCGAAAACCATCATCTTCTTCACCTTTTCTTCCTCTCTGAAATTTCTTGGTTAGCCGAATCTTCTAACCTCTATTGATATTCTTTTTTTAATCTCTAAAAACCGAAACTACATCTCTATTATTCTAACCTCCTCCTTAATATTCATTGGCCGAATCTCTCTTAGCAATCTCTTCAATTCTTAAATCTTCTAAAAGCCGAAATCCTTAGATCTCACCTCTTGAAGTTGCCGAATCTTCTTTAGTGGAGCCTGCTTGTGCTGAAACTTGAAGGGAATTTTAGGTAAGTATAGATTTGTGAGATCCAAATCTTTTCCGGCTTTTCAAAGTCCCTAGTCGAATGGCTATCTAGTAACTAATCTATGGTTTTCTCTTATTTTCGGCATTCCGAGATCTGAAATGGGGCCGATCGCATAGATCTCTAAGTAATAGTCGGTAACACTCGAATTGTGTTACTTTCGGGATTTCAAGGTAAGAAGAATCTATTAGTTTTAAAGTGTTAATTCGGGTATTTATTAACCCTTGGCCGATTGTAGGAAAGGTCCTATTTTCACATTTTTCAGCTTTTTAAGCAAAGTTGTAGATCGATTTGGCAAGGGTATCGACATTAATCAGGTGTGTAACCTTTTTCACTATTAGATTGGCTGCTAATATATATGTATAAATCTGCTGTACTCTGTTAAATGCCGAAATCCCGGCATTATGATTGAAAACCCGAGGAGGGTGAAGGCTAATCATCAGGTCAGTGATTTCTGTCCTTCTTCAGTAATATGCTTTGTATGCCGATTTCTCTGTATGCTTGGGGTTGGGTAATTGATGAAAAGGGGGAAGTGATTTGTTCTGGTGGCTTTTGCAGTAATATCTTGAAATAGGGGTTAATTTTTATTAAATTATTTTGCATAAGTGTGGTCATTGCGGTGTTGATTGAGGTATTTTAGGTGCTGATTATAAGCTAAGGGAAGGCCCGAACTATAGGAGAAATTTTTGTTTTTAAATGTTAATTAGGGGGAGCTAGGCTAAGGAGGCTTTAAGAGAAGTTGTTGGGGATTTATGACATAAGAAATGCCTTGGTAAAGTGGCTGCAAGGCGCTACTTAGGGCCTTGGTGAAGGACACCTCAAGCAAGGGGAAGGGCCTTGGTTCGAATCACGTGGGCAGCATGGGTGGATTTTATTTTGCATTTTTCTGACGTTAAGGGAGTGAGGCCTTAAAGGATTAAGTGGTGAAGTTTATGACACAAAGAGTACCTGGGAAAAGTGGCAAGGGACGCCACCTTGGGTGCTGTAAGTGTGCGTCAGAGAGAGTTTCAAGGGGGAGGTGGTTCGAGCCGCAGAAATTGCACTTTTGCAATTGTTTTTGCGTCAAAAGGTGAGCAGAGTAGGGGACGGCACATGGACTTTAGTGGATGAAGATCAAGCTTGTTTTTCTTGTTAAAATTTCAGCTAAAGAGTAGGATAATGTGATTTATTTTATTTATTTATTTTATTAATCTTAAGTGGGTAGATAAGTGATAAGGGTGGATTTATTTTATTTATTTTGAGTGTGTGGGATAATATAGAAGTGATAAGGGGTGGAATTATTTTATTTATTTTAAATGGGTAGCTAAGGGATAAATGATGGATAATAGTTATTATTTTAATGAAGTGATAATAAGAAGAAAAAGAGTTATGATAGGAAAGGAGGTAGTGGCCGATTAGGGGGGTTCTTTTTAATGGCAAATTCGGCTATGTAGTGTGGGATAAAAGTGGATTTATTTTAAGTTAATAGATAGAAGATAAGTGTAGTTTTATTTAGATTATTTTTTATGATAAGGTAAGAGATAATATAAGAGATTGATATAGGATAAAGGATGGATTATTATTTTTTTATATATGAGGGATTAAGTGCCGAAATTGGGTAGTATAAATAGGGGTGCTCATCCTTTGGCAATTCTTTTCTCCATTTATTTTCTTGTTGACGAAAATTGGAGTTCTCCTTAAGCTTTTCTTTGGTCCCTCTTGAGATAGCCAAATCTCCTCTCACTTCCTCTCCTTTACTTCTTTATTTTTCTTCCAACCCAAATCCCTTTCTATTTTTCCTTGAATAGCCGAATATCCCTTTGCCATAAAGAGTCATAGCCGAATGTTCTATCACCCTTTTTAAGGGCTTAGCCGAATCTTCAGGGGCCATATTCTCTCTTCTCTGTCGCAAGTTTTGGAAGCAGAAACCTCTTCTCTTTTGATCTTTTAAAGCAAACGATAATGGTAAGTAATTCCTTTTAGTAATCGGCTTTCTTTTCTCTTCATGGTGTTGCCAAAATCAAGTGTTTGACCTTGATTTCTAGGGGTGGCCGAATGGTCTTTAAAGCCATAATATGTGTGTCTGTTATGTGTAGCCAACGCTAAGGTGCAGTAAGGACTCTTTCGGGATTCGATTCTCTCAAGGAATAAGTGACAGTTTCAGGATTTAGACGAGCAAGGTAAGAGCAGTGTGACATTCGGCCATAGGCCATATTTGGTATTTTAAGTGTGACCAATTTGACTATAATGGTTTAGGGGCTAATCGTCAGGAATAGGAGAGTTTCGGGATTTGTTCGATTGTGCCAAATCAGGTGCGTAGTTATCGCACTGTTCTCTTGTTGTGTGTATGTGTTATATTTATAAATATGTGATATGATGTGAATGATAGCCGAAATAAGGGCTAAGATTGTGAATACCCATGGTGGGTGATCAATTAATCAGGTCAGTGCTCTATTTTGCCTATGATATATGTGTGATATTTGTGGTGAACATGTGATGAATACTTACTCTAAATGTTAATCTGACATGATACACATATATGCATGGGACTTGGGATGTGAAAATCGAAGGAAAGGGTGTACATATTTATGTACGTGGTCTAATGTTAGCCTTGTGCTACATTAGCGCTTGATGTTAGCTATGTGCTTCATCAAGGGAGGTGCTGGCTAGGTGCCACATCTCGGCGGTTGATAGTTGTGTGCATCACCGTGGACTGATTGATATGTGGGATCAGTTAGGTGATCGGTGGCTTAGCCACGGCCTTGAGCAGCAGGTTTGCTAAGGTAAGATATGTGGGATCACTTAGGTGATCGGTGGATTAGCCACGGCCTTGAGCAGCAGGTCTGCTAAGGTAGGTGTAACGGATGGACTTAGGTTGGGTTGGGATGCATTTTTGCATGACTGATTATGTGGACTGTGTGGATATGGGCCAAGCCCATATGTGGAGACATGTGTAATAACTATGCACTGAGTTTGTTGACTCACCCAAATTTTTACCAACATTTCAGGTGATGCATAAAGCTTGGACCGGGTTGGAGTGGATACGAGGTGGCCCATGCAGAAGCTAATTTTATTTGTTTCCGTATTTTATAATTTCAGTATTTTGATAAGTATTATTGTAATAAAGGCCACTTAAGCATTTGAAGTTCATTTTATGTTTTATTATGGATTGACGATTAAATGTTATTTGCGAACGATATTATTTTCTTAAATTTATATATATATTAAGGTTTTCAAAGTTGGATACTTTATGACATCAAATTTTTACTTAGCATTTTAAATACAAAATGTTGTTCTAAAGACAATAAATCTTTATGTTTTACATTAAGTTAAAATATTTTTCGAACGGTTTCCGCAGTGATATACCAGATCCGGTCAGGGCTTGTGGGCCGGGTTTGGGGGTGTTACAGTTTGGTATCAGAGCCCGGTTAAAAACTCAGCTTTGAGGTTTTAGGCCCGAAAACAGTTTTCAAAAATGGGCTTTTCAAAATATAGACTTTTATTTCAGGTTATTCTGGCATGGCACCTGTATCTTCGGCCCGAAGTCCACCAGGTAAGTACCTCTGACTATTGAAGTGATTTGAATATGTGATCTGTATGGGCTTTTATGGGAACGTAGATTAGTGAACTAGGATCTGTTGAACCCTAGGACTAGTCTACTCCAACACAAGTGCATAAGACTTAAGGACCATTAAACAAACCTGTGATTAAGTCGCCGAGCTAGGGTGTGGCAACCGTTGTACGCATGTTTAGGAGTGGATTCAGTAAGAGCTTGGTATTTAAGCAGTCCTAGCGACTCACCTCCTCTTTACTCGAATCCTACCTGGTGCGTAGTAACCGTTCACCCTAACCAAGAGGATTTAGTCATCGGCTAAACTCGATAATTAAAACCCGACAGGGACTAGCCATGTTTTCATGAAAACCCTAATTTTAGAAATCCATAAACTGCCTTTTAAGTTGAGAAAATTATTTTTGAAGACATTTCTCAAAATATTTCCGATTTACAAAATTACCTAAATACCCCTAGTTGTAAAATTACCAAAATGCCCTTGGTTTCTAAAAATTTTTCGTACTACCCTCATTTTTAATAAAATTTTTTGACTCCGCGAAAATATTCAGAAACCCTAGTTTTCAAAATAGTAAGATACCCTGATTGGGAAAATTTACGAAAATGCCCCTGACTTCCAAAATTACTGAAATAGCCCGATTTTCAAAATTTTTGCAATACCTCTGATTTGGAAAACAAATTTTCAAGTTAACCCCGAGAGTTTATAAATTTTTTTTAAATGCTTTTGACTTGTAAAGATTATTTTTCGAATTGACCCTGATTTATTCCTAAAATACCCCTGTAGGACAAATGACGAAATTACCCCTGGGTGGGGAATGGACAAGGATGCCCATGATAGGGTGATGAATGTTGTGGATGAATGAATGTGTCTCTGTTGATATGGATGAATGTGAATGTGAATCTCTGAATTAGAATAGTGAACTTGAATTGAAACTTTGATCGATCGAAGAACTACTTCTGAAAACTTCTTTTCATAAAAATTGTTCGCGCATAAACAAGTGGAACAAAAGTACTAATGCATAAAACTTTTTAATCAGATTAAATCACGACGTTAGAAAATGAGTTCTAGGGGACGTGGTCATCGTGGACGCGGTAGAGGCAGAGTGACCGTGTCAGAACCCGTTAGATCGGGTCAAGGGTCTGACAATGAGGTACCACCGCCACCACCACCACCAACTGTTGGTGTTGAGCAGCAAGATCAGACGGGAGATGATACTATATCGCAGGCTGTGCTGCGAGTTCTTGAGATGGTGGCTGGAGCAGGTGGAAATATGAGAGCTAGGAAGTCCGTACCCGAGCGACTTCGAGCCAATGGAGCTGAAGTGTTCCGTGGCGTATCTGGTGTGGCACCCAGTACAGCTGAATATTGGTTGGAGGCGACAGAACGAATTATGGATGAGTTGGATCTGACCCCTGAGGAGAAAGTGAAAGGAATGGTGGCGCTGCTACGCGATGAAGCGTATCAGTGGTGGCTCACAGTTCGGGATAGTGCTACGGCTGAGGATCTCACCTGGGAGTACGTTAAGGCGGCATACCAGAAGAAGTATGTTGGAACTCATTACATTGATGCACAGAGGAGGGCATTTCTGGGGCTGGTTCAAGGGAACAAGTCCGTGGCGGAGTACGAGGCTGAATTTTTAAGGTTAAGTCGTTATGCTCGAGGAATAGTGGCTACGGAGCATGAACGATGTGTCCAGTTCGAGGACGGATTGAGGGATGACCTGAGGTTGCTGATAGCTCCACATCAGGAGCGGGAGTTTGCTGTGTTAGTAGAGAAGGCTAAGGTAACTGAAGGGATTAAGGACTCTGTGAGGTAGAACAGAGATAAGGATGGGAACAGGGATAAGAGGAGTTTTGGGCCGTCAGAATCGTCTGAGAGTCTTCGAAAAAGACCGAAGGTTGAGAATTCTGCTTGTATTTCTAAGCCAGCTACGGGAAATCCGGACCGTCCGTGTGCTCGGTGCGGAAGGTATCATGTTGGCGAGTGCTGGAACCGGGAACGGGAATGTTTTAGATGTAAGTCTAAGTCTCATCTGATTAAAGACTGTCCTCAGGACCCGAATAGGGCTCGGACAGTAGGCCAAGGTTATGAGCAGCCGAGTAGGAATGGTCAACAAGCGACGAGGGGTCGTGGTCCGAACTATGGAGGAAATGTTTCCGGCCGAAGTCATGAAGCACCAAATAGAGGTGCTGAGGGTTCTGATGCGAGGCAACCAAGGTTAGTTTACGCAGTCAGCCGTCGCGAGGATAGTGATGTGCCAGAGGTGACAACGGGTAAGTTCCTTATTTCTGGAATACCCTTAAATTGCTTTGCTTGTTATAGAGTTAGCTTATTCTTGTGTTGCTAGTGAAGTGTATGGAACCTTGATTGTGAATTTAAAGAATGTGCCTAAAAAGTATGATAGTTCTTTAAGATCAGAGTGCGCAGCAGTAGCGTAGTGTGATGAATTAGACTGTACGATTGAACGATAGTAAGTAATTTCGAGGACAAAATTATTTTTAAGGAGGGTAGAATTGTAATATCTTGAAATAGGGGTTAATTTTTATTAAATTATTTTGCATAAGTGTGGTCATTGCGGTGTTGATTGAGGTATTTTAGGTGCTGATTATAAGCTAAGGGAAGGCCCGAACTATAGGAGAAATTTTTGTTTTTAAGTGTTAATTAGGGGGAGCTAGGCTAAGGAGGCTTTAAGAGAAGTTGTTGGGGATTTATGACATAGGAAATGCCTTGGTAAAGTGGCTGCAAGGCGCTACTTAGGGCCTTGGTGAAGGACGCCTCAAGCAAGGGGAAGGGCCTTGGTTCGAATCACGTGGGCAGCATGGGTGGCTTTTATTTTGCATTTTTCTGACGTTAAGGGAGTGAGGCCTTAAAGGACTAAGTGGTGAAGTTTATGACACAAAGAGTACCTGGGAAAAGTGGCAAGGGACGCCACCTTGGGTGCTGTAAGTATGCGTCAGAGGGAGCTTCAAGGGGGAGGTGGTTCGAGCCGCAGAAATTGCACTTTGGCAATTGTTTTTGCGTCAAAAGGTGAGCAGAGTAGGGGACGGCACATGGACTTTAGTGGATGAAGATCAAGCTTGTTTTTCTTGTTAAAATTTCAGCTAAAGAGTAGGATAATGTGATTTATTTTATTTATTTATTTTATTAATCTTAAGTGGGTAGATAAATGATAAGGGTGGATTTATTTTATTTATATTGAGTGTGTGGGATAATATAGAAGTGATAAGGGGTGGAATTATTTTAAGTTAATAGATAGAAGATAAGTGTAGTTTTATTTAGATTATTTTTTATGATAAGGTAAGAGATAATATAGGAGATTGATATAGGATAAAGGATGGATTATTATTTTTTTATATATGAGGGATTAAGTGCCGAAATTGGGTAATATAAATAGGGGTGCTCATCCTTTGGCAATTCTTTTCTCCATTTATTTTCTTGTTGCCGAAAATTGGAGTTCTCCTTAAGCTTTTCTTTGGTCCCTCTTGAGATAGCCGAATCTCCTCTCACTTCCTCTCCTTTACTTCTTTATTTTTCTTCCAACCCAAATCCCTTTCTATTTTTCCTTGAATAGCTGAATATCCCTTTGCCATAAAGAGTCATAGCCGAATGTTCTATCACCCTTTTTAAGGGCTTAGCCGAATCTTCAGGGGCCATATTCTCTCTTCTCTGTCGCAAGTTTTGGAAGCAGAAACCTCTTCTCTTTTGATCTTTTCAAGCAAACGATAGTGGCAAGTAATTCCTTTTAGTAATCGGCTTTCTTTTTTCTTCATGGTGTTGCCGAAATCAAGTGTTTGACCTTGATTTCTAGGGGTGGCCGAATGGTCTTTAAAGCCATAATATGTGTGTCTGTTATGTGTAGCCAACGCTAAGGTGCAGTAAGGACTCTTTCGGGATTCGATTCTCTCAAGGAATAAGTGACAGTTTCAGGATTTAGACGAGCAAGGTAAGAGCAGTGTGACATTCGGCCATAGGCCATATTTGGTATTTTAAGTGTGACCAATTTGACTATAATGGTTTAGGGGCTAATCGTCAGGAATAGGAGAGTTTCGGGATTTGTTCGATTGTGCCAAATCAGGTGCATAGTTATCGCACTGTTCTCTTGTTGTGTGTATGTGTTATATTTATAAATATGTGATATGATGTGAATGATAGCCGAAATAAGGGCTAAGATTGTGAATACCCGTGGTGGGTGATCAATTAATCAGGTCAGTGCTCTATTTTGCCTATGATATATGTGTGATATTTGTGGTGAACATGTGATGAATACTTACTCTAAATGTTAATCTGACATGATAGACATATATGCATGGGACTTGGGATGTGAAAATCGAAGGAAAGGGTGTACATATTTATGTACGTGGTCTAATGTTAGCCTTGTGCTACATTAGCGCTTGATGTTAGCTATGTGCTTCATCAAGGGAGGTGCTGGCTAGGTGCCACATGTCGACGGTTGATAGCTGTGTGCATCACCGTGGACTGATTGATATGTGGGATCAGTTAGGTGATCGGTGGCTTAGCCACGGCCCTGAGCAGCAGGTTTGCTAAGGTAAGATATGTGGGATCACTTAGGTGATCGGTGGATTAGCCACGGCCTTGAGCAGCAGGTTTGCTAAGGTAGGTGTAACGGATGGACTTAGGTTGGGTTGGGATGCATTTTTGCATGACTGATTATGTGGACTGTGTGGATATGGGCCAAGCCCATATGTGGAGACATGTGTAATAACTATGCACTGAGTTTGTTGACTTACCCAAATTTTTACCAACATTTCAGGTGATGCATAAAGCTTGGACCGGGTTGGAGTGGATACGAGGTGGCCCATGCAGAAGCTAAGTTTATTTGTTTCCGTATTTTATAATTTCAGTATTTTGATAAGTATTATTGTAATAAAGGCCACTTAAGCATTTGAAGTTTATTTTATGTTTTATTATGGATTGACGATTAAATGTTATTTGCGAACGATATTATTTTCTTAAATTTATATATATATTAAGGTTTTCAAAGTTGGATACTTTATGGCATCAAATTTTTACTTAGCATTTTAAATGCAAAATGTTGTAACAATAAATCTTTATGTTTTACATTAAGTTAAAATATTTTTCGAACGGTTTCCGCAGTGACATACCAGATCCGGTCAGGGCTTGTGGGCCGGGTTTGGGGGTGTTACATTTGCCATTTCAGCCTGGTGACTTTGTCACAACTTTGTTTCTGGTGGCTTCTGCCATTTCAGTCTGGTGACTCTGTCACAAGTTTGACGATGAGCAGCTAACTGCAGCATGACTGCCATCGATGGTGTGTAGCGGTGTGGGTTGATTGTAGAAATCCCCAATGGTGTGATCGGCAGGTAAGGGTGGTGTGTAGCGGATGGAAACCTAGGATTGGGTTAGGTTTTATGTATGTTATCTTCTATATTATGTTTTATATTCTGATCTGTGGGCTAAGGCCCAATCTGATAGTGCACGAGGGTTGCACACTGAGTTTCGCGACTCACCCTATTAATTTAACAATTTCAGGTGACACTTAGTGCTTCGGACCGGGCTGGAGAGGAGAGCAAGGTGGCCATGCAAAAGAACATTTGGATTCAGCAAAAAGACTCTAGTTTATTATTTTATAATTTTATTTAATGGGTTTTAAATTTTATTGTAATAAGGTCATGGGCCATTAGACTTTATTGTAATAAGGTCATGGGCCATTAGACTATCATACTTTATTTTGGGCTTTTATTATTGTTAAATACTTAAATTTTAATTAAACTAAAGCATATTTTAAGATTTTGGGTTTTAATTCATAAAACAACGAATGAAATTTATATCTTATTTAAACTTATCAAGTTAATAAGTTTCTACCGATCAAAAGGTTGTATACAAGAAAAATAATTTCCCGGAAATTGCGACATCTTTTACGAAACTTCCTTAGTGACATACCAGATCCGGTTGTAGTGTTTGGGCCGGGTTTGGGGTGTTACACAATCACTTTTCTCATATAATCCATGTTCCTCGTTAAGTAACTTCACTTACCTTATTTTTCATTTAACAAATAAACCTCATACGTACCTGAATCATTCAACTCAAATACACAGTCAGTCACCAATTCATTCATGGAAATATCATAATCATGCATATATTCCATCTCATAATTTACATCTAATTCACTTACTCATAATTCATATCACCATTCGTAAACTTTCACCTTTCATAGCCTTAAGGCCAAACACTCACACATTCAATAATATGCTTCACTCAAGTATATAATCCATTCCTCAATTTAATACAATTGCATACCAAATTATTACCTTTCATAGCTCCAAAAAACCGCTTATGCATACATTTAACAATTAATATCTTATACATATATTACTTACAAAATCTATACTTACTACTCAAATAAAAATATCACATAGTATTGAAACTTACCAAAATCAATCTTTGACCGAATTTAAGCAATCCAAAATGTACTGAAGTTCAATTTATACATTTAAAGTTTTCATGTCCAATTTCGCACACTTAGTGCTCGGAAGTTCAATTCGCACACTTAGTGCCATTACTTATTTTTTCGTACAAAGAGTGCAATTCAACCGATCTCGAACACACAATGCTCGGTATTTAAGCTCGCACACATAGTGCCCCTTAACCGATCCTTCCTTTGTTCATAAGAACACTTACAATTCCATTCTCATTCATACATACACATATATTTAAATGTTCAACAACAACTCAATTCCCTTATCACATACCATTACCAGCACACCCAATATACTTATAAATATATATATATATACATCCATCTATTCAAAACAAACATTTCTCTCATTTCATATTCACATTTAATTACCTCTATATTCATGCATATACTCAATTAACTCAATTAATCAACACTTATACATTTATATATATATATACCAACCTTACACTCGGCTAGCATATATATATAATTCATTCCATTCCATATCACATTCGGCAATAAGAGACTTAATATAATTACTTCTATTATTCATATGCACATTTATGTATTCAAAATTCATTTCATCCAATTGCCTAAAAACTTACTCAAGTAGTTCCTTGAACGTATCAAATACCATCCCTCACATTCAGCAATAGCAAATATAATTGTAAACATTTTAATTCAGCATGAATTATTTACATTTAATTAAAATTAAGAACAATCATTTGTTTATAGACTTACCTCGGATATCGAGGAATGAAATAAACAGATATTGGATTATTTTTGTTTTTCCCCGATCCGAACCCGTTTTCTTCGATTCTTGATCTAGAAATAATAATTTAATTTAATCAATTACTCAATAAACATAATCACATATTTAATCATTAACATTTGGTATTCACTCAACCTAGTCCTTGCCACAAAATATAGCTAGTCAATCCAATGTTTATAAAAATTTCCTCAACCCACCGAATGCATATATATATATATATAATTCCCAAACAATCCTTGTACTCTTGAAATTCATCACTTAATACCATGCCATTTTAAATTTTAAAGAAGCTACATCCCTAACAATTAATTCCATCTCAACCCATCCCACAAATTAACCAAAACGACAAATGAAATTAACATTCCTTCTTCATTTTTTTTTCAGCACGCGAACATACAAGAAAAACAGCCCTTGCATGCCAAAAATTCCACACAACAACATCAAGCTCCATCTAATTATTCAATATTTCACTAAATTTATAAATTATGAGACTTTCTTAACAAATCTTTCCATAAAATAGCCATGCATAGAAGTTCACCAATAGATCCCAAAAAAAATCTTAAAACTTCATCAATGGCATTCTCCACTACTTCCAAAAATTTTATATTCTAACTTATGGATTAGCTAAATTAAGTTATTTCCAACTCAAAAATATAATCAAAATGAAAACTCAATTCGAGTAATACTTACATGCCAGCACTTCAACCCAAAGACACAAGCTTTTATCAATGGCTTCCTTTCTCCCTAACTTTTCTCTAATTTTGGCCAAAATAACATAAGAAAGATGAACACTTTCATCTTTTATAAAATATATTATTTTAATATACATAAAAAATATCATAATGCCATAACATATATTAAACAACTCAAAATCACTATTGCATCCATTTTGGCCGGCCACTAAGGTGAACATGCAACCTTTTTATGTTTTATTTATTGTAACATTATGATATTATTTTATTATTATTAACTTAACTAATATAATAAGCATATAAAAGCATAATGCATGCAAGTTGCCGTCCACTACACTTGCAAAAAGGGTAATTTACAACTTAAGGCCTCATCTTTGTAACAATACATCAATTTAATCATTCAATTAAATAAAAGGCTACTTTTACCACTTATGCAATTTAGTCCTTTTTCTTAAATTAAACACATAAACGAACAAATTAACCCACGAAACTTTAACACATGCTCAATCATAGATCATAGGGACTGAATATAATATTAAAATATTTTACTGACTTAGATTCATGGTCCCGAAACCACTGTTTGGACTAAGGTCTAAACCGGGCTGTTACAGTCCAGACCGTCCATAATTTGCTCAACTGCCTCCAGCCAATATTCAGCTACATTTGAGGCCATCCAGAGATACCCCTAAACTTTTTAGCCCTGTTTGCTCGAAGTCGCTCAGGAATAAACTTTTGAGATACGGACCCGTGCTTGCTCCAGCAACTCGCTCCAGAACCCGCAACATCGCTTCAGACAAAGCATCATCTCCA
Source organism: Gossypium australe (assembly GCA_005393395.2). NCBI lineage: Eukaryota > Viridiplantae > Streptophyta > Magnoliopsida > Malvales > Malvaceae > Gossypium > Gossypium australe. The sequence goes on from CM016619.1 coordinate 74,040,880, forward strand.
CCAGTTCGATCTTGTGACCCTGCTTCTGGCATGGGTGATGCTGGCGCTTCACCTTCAGGCTCATGTCTCGCTTCTGATAACACAGCTTCAACACCCCGGCCTCTACCACGGCCACGTGTACTACGTCCACGTCCTTTAGCACTCATGTCTATCGTATCGTCTTAATCTGATTACAAATTTTATGCATTAGCATTTTTTTTCACTATTTATTATCGAGTAGTCTTATGAAAATAGAGTTATAAGTAGTTTTTCGCATAAGATACATATACCTAAAGGTTTCAATCTCTAAAGTCGAGTTTCTAGCATTTATAACACAGTATAGTTATGATAAACCGTAATTATAACATATTTTAATCCTACATTTAGCTTGTTTTTGGATGATTTATCCCTCAATTTATGTAAAAAGGTGCTCTTAATCCTTTCTTTTCATGTTTTATACCCAGGAAAGCACCCGAGGATGAAAAGAACACAAAACGGGCCCAAAACGGAGTAAATGGGCCATATCACAAAATCCACATGGCTTGGCCCAAAGAGCACATAACCGTGCCTCAACTTAGAAATCCGAACACGGCCTGAAGACGAGTCACACGGGCGTGTGACATGGCCGTGCCCCTGTCGTGGACTTAGACAATTTTAGTCGGAAAAGGATACTTAGGGAGAAAGAATCGCATTCCAAGAGCCTATAAATACCCCCTAAGTACCACCATTGAGAGGGCGTCGAGCTAGGCCAAGGAGCCAAGCCGGAAAGGTCAGAATTGAGGGAATTACTCAAACTTAGCCAGTTGATCCATCCCAAGAAGCCGAAATTCTACTCAAGACGGTGGATTTCTCATTCAATTCTTTCAGGGAGTTTTAGGGATTTCTTATGTTTTGTTTTATCTTTTCTCTTGAGATGTTTTCTTTATTTGTTATGAACTAAACCCCTCAGATACCTGAAGGGGATGAAACCTAGATGAATCTTGCTATTGTTTCCTGAATTATATGATAAATACTTAGTTTGTTCTTAATTATGCATGCTTAATCCAAATATGATGTGCTTAGGTGGAGGAGGAATAGACCCTGCTTAAGAGTAGATCTAGCATAATTAAGCGGAGTTGATCGAACGCCTAGAGATAGGGTTACGAGATTTTGCTGGATTAGGGTGAAACCTAATATGGGATATCTATAGATCGATTTATTGCTATTCTAGGGGTTATTATAAGAGAACGAGAGTTCCACTAATTAACCTAGGGTTAGACGTTATTCACCTCGAGAGAGGGTTTAATATACGTTAGGGAGTCCTACGGATCAAACTAAGTGAATAAATCGTATGGTTCAGTGTTAAATAATAAGTGAAGTCTAGGTGGATTTTTCCTGAGGATATCGTCATAATCAACTGAGTTTTTCTTCAAGTTATTTCCCAATTCGTTCTTTTTGTCTTCGCGTCTTTAGCTTAGTATTTCTTAAATTAGATTAAAGAAACTTCACTTTATTTCAGGCTAAATAATAAAAAGAAAGTTAGTATTAGTACTTTTAGTTCCTTTGGGTTCGACAATCGGGTCTTGCCTAAGCTATACTACTGTTTGATAGGTACACTTGCCTTTAATCGTTGTCAGAGTTAGTTTCCAGGTCTGATCATTCGTTTTATAAATTTTAAAGCTCTGATTTCAGCGATCAAGTTTTTGGCGCCATTGCCGGCGAACTAAAATATTAAGAACACTTTATTTTTATTACTTTAGCCATTATTTTTATTTTTCGCAATTTATTTTTTATTTTTTATCTTTTTAGGTTAAACTTTAATTTTTGCTAAATTTTCCTTCTTTTTTCTTTTCTCAGCAGGTACCTCTAGTTTATGACTAGAAGGAACCCAGCAGGACCGCTTGTTTACGATAGTGAAATTGAATCTAGCATTAGGAGGACTCGCAAGAAATCAGGCGAGCCTTAAGTTACACAAAGGAAGAAGACAGATCCAATCCTACTGAAGGGATGGACGAGAATAATCCACCACCACATGATGTGGGGGAGAACAATGCTCCACGTACCATGTTTGATTATGCTAAACCGCATTTAACAGGAGCAGAATCTAGTATTGTTAGGCCTGCTATAGGTGCTAACAATTTTTAATTAAAGCCTAACACAATACAAATGATTCAACAGTTTGTTCAATTTGATGGTTTGCAGGACGAAGATCCAAACACTCATATAGCAAATTTTTTAGAGTTCTGTGATACCTTCAAAATAAATGGCGTTTCTGATGATGCCATACGTCTTCGGTTATTCCCTTTTTCATTAAGGAATAAAGCTAAACAGTGGTTAAACTCGTTACCATGAGGGTCAATCACTACATGGGAATAAATGACTGAAAAGGTTTTATTGAAATATTTCCCACCGGCCAAAATGGCCAAATTACGGAATGATATCTCTTCTTTTGTACAAATGGATTTAGAGACATTATACGATGCATGGGAGAGGTACAAAGATCTCTTGAGAAGGTGTCCACACCACGGCCTATCCTTGTGGCTACAAGTCCAAACTTTCTACAATGGTGTAAACCCTTCCACGAGGCAACTAATTGATTCAGCCGCCGGTGGCACTCTGAACAACAGAACTCTTGAAGCAGCCTACGAATTCATTGAAGAGATGTCACTGAATAATTATCAGTGGCAAGTTACAAGGACGAAACCGACAAAATCAGCTGGAGTTTACAATCTCGAGGCGATAACCATGCTATCAACACAGGTAGAGATGATGAATAAAAAGATTGATAGTTTGTGTTCTTCGCAGGCACAACCAGTCATACAGTGCAACGCAAGTGGAACTGTGGCGAATCCTGAGTACCCACCCTACCAACCGGATGTAGAGAGCGAACAGATGAACTATATAGGTAATAATTTCAGATCCAATAATAATCCTTATAATAATACTTACAATCCTGGTTGGAGGAGCCACCCAAATTTTTCATGGGGAGGTCAAGGAAATCAAGGAAATCAAAGGCAACAACCTCCTCAAAACTTCCTAAATCAGCCCTATCCGCAAGAGAACAAGCCAAACCTCGAAGAGATGCTAACAAAATTTATGACAAAAACGAAAAACCATTTCCACGAGACTGAGAGAACAATTAAAGACAACGAGAAACGAGTAGGGGAACTTACTAAGTCAGTCAAGGAAGTCACTAATGCAGTCGAACAACTCGGGAAGCTAATGTCTGAATGACCGCAAGGACGTCTACCATGTAACACCGAGATTAAACCTAAGGAGCAAATTCAAGCCATCACAGATCATGATAGCAAAGGGTTAGACGAACCAAACAAAGAGGTAGACAAAGGTAAAATAGAGGTAACATAAGAAATGCCAAAACCAGCAACCAAAGAGTACCAACCCTGCATACCTTATCCCGAAGCGATGGAAAGAGACGATTCAGAAGAACAGTTCGGTAAGTTTCTTAAACTTTTAAAGAAATTACATATTAACTTACCTCTTCTTGAAGCTCTTTTTCAGATGCCAGATTCGAGGAAATTTCTAAGACAGCTCTTGACAAACAAACCCAAAATAGATGAAGAGCACCATATGGAATTAAACGTAGCATGCTCAGCAATGTTACGGAATAAACTACCACGAAAGCTAAAAGATCCATGGAGTTTTACAATTCCATGTTTAATTGGTAGTTTAACTATTGATAATACGTTAGCTGATTTAGGGGCAAGTATAAATGTTATGCCTTATACATTGTTTAAACGACTAGGTCTAGGGAAACCCAAACAAACTAGGATGAGCATTCAATTAGCTAAAAAAACTGTTAGAATTCCTAGGGGCATTATCGAAGATGTTTTGGTCAAAATTGAAAAACTCGTTTTCCCAGTAGATTTTGTTGTTTTAGATATGGATGAGGATAATTCAATACCCTTAATTTTAGGAGGACCCTTCCTAGCAACTGCCAAGACTAAAATTGATGTTGCCACAGGCGAACTTATACTTTGTATAGGTGACGAATTAATCAATCTTCAAGCCCTTGATTCGGCCAGGACAACAATTGATGAAGGTAAGAAAGAAAATTCATTTGATAATCAATTTGTGCAACTTTCATCGTAGGAAACACCACAAGGATATAACCCTGAGCCAAAACCCTAATTCGACAAAGAGGAATTACATAAGGAACAAAGTCTTAGGGTCGACAAATTAGAAGAGCAGAAGACACACGTCAAAGAAGAACCAGGACCACACAAACTAAAACCAGAGGAACCATCAGAAAAGCTCGTAGGAACATCAAATCACTTCAAAATAGGAGATCAGGTACTGTTAGACTACACAGATCCTCACATCATCATAGCAGACCTGAAAACAAAGGGAGAAACTCCTCTTAAGGTACACGATATCTTCCACCATGGAATAGTCGAGGTGAGTAATCCAACATTCGGCACTTTTAAGGTAAACGCTTCTCAGCTTAAACTTTACCAAGAAAACAGAACTGTAAGCATGAGGGAAGATATTCAAACCTTTAAACCTCCCTGATTTTTACAATTACGAGGAAAAGTCTAGCTTAAGACTATAAACGAGCGCTTCTCGGGAGGCAACTTGAGCAACTAATACTATTTACTTTTAAATTTATCGGTTTCTTTTCTTCCCTTCTTTCTTTTCTCTTAAACTAACCAAAAGTGCAGAATTTCAAGGACACACGGTCTTACAAACGGCCGTGTCCGTGACCGTGTGGACCACCAGAATCTACATACTGACTTATCAGAGGCCGTGCAAATCAGTCCCAACCACTTTTCGACGTCATGGATCCAACTACTACCCCACGGGCTCCGTAAAAGTGGCACGCCCGTGCCTCTCGACCGTGTGAAGCTACTGGCTTACACACCATGGGCAGAACACGCCCGTGCCTCTCAACCATGCGAGGTTATTGACTTGTTGACCACGGGCAGAACATGCCCATGCCGCCCAACCGTGCTAACATACTGACTTCACATACACAGGCGTGGCTAGCAGAAGAACGGTCAGGAAGATTCAACAGGCACAGACACACGGCCGTGCAAGACGGCCATGTAAATCGACACGCCCCGGGTCCACGGGCGTGGGGACGTACTCTTTTGCATGGCCACCTCGCTCTCCTCTCTAGACCGGTCCGATGCGCTAAGTGTCACCTGAAATTGTTAAAATAAAAGGGTGAGTCGTGAGACTCAGTGTGCAACCCTCAAGCACCGTTAGATTGGGCCTTAGCCCACAGATCAGAACATAAAACATAGTACAGAAAATAACATACATAAAACCCAACCCAATCCTAGGTTTCCATCCGCTACACACCACCCTTACCTGCCAATCACACCATTGGGGATTTCTACAATCAACCCACATCGCTACACACCATCGATGGCAGTCACGCTGCAGTTAGCTGCTCATCGTCAAGTTATGACAGAGTCACCAGGCTGAAATGGCATAAGCCACCAGAAACAGAGTTGTGACGGAGTCACCAGGCTGAAATGGCATAAGCCACCAGAAACAGAGTACTTCCCCTTTTCATCAATTACCCCAATTCCCAAGCATACAGAGAAATCGACATACAGAGCATGTTACTGAGAAAGGACAGAAATTACTAACCTGATGATTAGCCTTTACCCCTCTCGGGTATTCAATCATAATGCCGGGATTTTGGCATTTAACAGTGTATAGTAGATTTATACAAATACATATATATAAGTACTCAATCTAATAGTGTGTAGGGTTACACACCTGATTAATATCGATACCCTTGCTAAACCGATCTACAACTTGTTCAAAAAGCCAGAAAGATGTGAAAATAGGCCCTCTCCTATAATCGGCCATGGTTAGTGTTCTACCCAGTTTTTCACACTAAAATCAATAGACTTTTTTACCTTGAAATCCTGGAAGTACCTTGATTCAAGTATTACTAAACTTATGACTTAGAGATCTACGTGATTGACTCCTCTTCAGATTCCAGAATGCCGAAAATAAGAGTGAAATAAGGAATTAGTTTCTAAATAGCCATTCGGCTAGGGGCCTTGAAAAGCCAAAAAAAACATTGAAATCCCGAAATCAGTACTTAGCTATTGTTTCCTTCAGATTTCGGCACAAGTAGGCTCCTTTGAAAAGAATTCGACAACTTCAGGAGGTGTGATCTTAGTGATTTCGGCTTTTAGAAGAACAAAGAATTGGAGAAATAAATGCAAGGAATGGGTAGAGAGATTTGGCCAAAAGAATAGCAGGGTTTTGGCAATTTAGACTTCAAGAGTTTTGGTTTCTGTTAGAGACAGAAAAGAGAGAAGAGCAAGAGTGAAGTAGGAACTTCGGTAAAGAAAAGAGATGAATGATGAGAACTTGCTAGCAATTTCGGCACATACACCTTAAGCCAAAACTGAATGCCCCTTTCTTTTCAAATTCTTCATAGTTTCGGCTAGCCTTAAACACTTAAAGATGGCTCCTATCTTTAATCTATTATCTCCTCAAAAATAGCCCTAATTCCTCTATTCATTATCTGCCTATTATCCTTATAATTAAACATAAAATAAATCCCTAAATAATAGTCTTGTGTTGTCCCCCCTTTCTCATTTAAGTGCCGAATTTTAGCCCTAAAACTTGGGCTTCAAGTAACCATAATTTGGGCCTTCCTCATGCACAAGTGACGCCACTTATAGCTCCCCTCTACTGTGCTCCTAGTTGCTGGGCCACAAGCCCAACATGTCACTTAAACGACTAAAACTTTAATTTAAGCCCCTAGCGTGTCTAAATAAAATATTTATTCACAACCTCAGCCCAAACCTGAGCCCCATTTGTACCTCAAATCCTTAAATTAATAAGTTAAGCACACATTACACAAAAATGCACAAGCCCATGATTTCAGGATGTTACAGTTCTACCCCCCTTAAAATAAATTTTGGCCTCGAAACTTACCTGATCAAAAGAGTTGGGGATACTGTTGTCGTATAACGTCCTCTGGCTCCCACGTCGTCTCTTCTGCGCCATGATTTCGCCACAAAACTTTGACTAAAGGGACGGACTTCCTTCTCAGCACTTTTACGTCTCGATCCAAGATTTGCACTGGTTCCTCCTCAAAAGATAAATCTGGCCTTACTTCAATCTCTTCCACCGGCACCACATGCGATGGATCAGAACGATAATGTCTTAGCATCGAGACATGAAACACGTCATGTATCTGCTCCAACTCTGAGGGCAACTCCAATCGATAAGCCACTGGGCCCACACGTTCTAGCACCCGATAAGGCCCAATAAACCGAGGACTTAGCTTACCCTTCCGTCCAAACCTCATTACCTTTTTCCATGGAGAAACCTTCAAAAAAACTTGGTGTCCTACTGCAAATTCCAACTCCTTTCGCTTTAAATCCGCATAAGAAGTCTGCCGATCAGACGCTTCCTTTAGTCGAGCCCGTATTAACTTAACTTTCTCCTCCGTTTTCGAATCTAGCTCAGGACCCAACACCTGACGTTCACCTAACTCTGTCCAACAAGTAAGGGTACGACATCTCCTTCCATATAACGCTTCGTAAGGTGCCATCTGAATACTAGTTTGATAACTATTATTGTACGCGAACTCAGCTAAGGGTAAATACTCCTCCCAACTACCCCTAAAATCGATGATGCAACCCCTTAGCATATCCTCCAAGATCTGAATTACCCTCTCAGACTGACCATCAGTCTGTGGGTGAAAAGCGGTACTAAAGTCTAACCTTGTTCCCATTGCTTGATGAAGAGCCTTCCAAAATCGTGACGTGAACCTAGGGTCCCTATCCGATATGATCGACACCGGTACACCATGTAATCTTACAACCTCAGCCACATACAACTTAGCCAACTTTTGTAGAGAAAAGTCCACTCGAACCGGTATGAAGTGAGCAGACTTCGTCAACCGATCCATGATTACCCAAATTGAATCCTTCTTAGTGGGCGTAAGAGGTAACCCACTAACAAAATCCATCGTGATTCTTTCCCATTTCCATTGGGGAATTTTCACTGGCTGCAGCAACCCCGAAGGCACTTGGTGTTCAGCTTTCACTTGCTGACACGTCAAACACTTCCCCATATATTCCGTAACTTCCCGCTTCAAACCTGGCCACCAGAACTGCTCTCGCAGATCCCGATACATCTTAACTCCTCACGAATGCATAGCATAAGGGCTACTATGCGATTCCCGAAGAATCATCTGCCTTAACTCCACATCTTTTGGCATACAAATTTTCCCACAGAAACACAAAACTCCATTACCATTCCAACTATAATCCCCTCCTTCACCATTCTGCACTTGTCGGATCCGAGTACTCAAAACATCATCCAAAAGTTACTTCTCTTTGATCTGACTTGTCCACAAAGGTCTTACTTGAAGTTCAGCTACCAAACTGTCATCTTCATACAGGCAAAGATGAGCGAACATCGCCCTCAAATCCGCTATCGCCTTCCTACTCACCGCATCTGCCACCACGTTAGTCTTACCCGGGTGATATTCGATTGAGCAGTCATAGTCCTTTAACAACCCGACCCACCTTCTCTGCCTCAGATTCAACTCCTTCTAGGTAAGGATATACTTCAGACTCTTATGGTCTGTGTAAATAACTGACTTCTCCCCATACAGGTAATGCCTCCAAATCTTCAGAGCAAACACTACCGTAGCCAATTCTAAATCGTGCGTAGGGTAGTTCAATTCATGCGGTCGCAACTGTCGAGACGCATATGCAACAACTTTTCCATCCTGCATTAGCACACACCCTAAACCTGTGTGTGACGCATCACAGTAGACGGTAAATTCTTTTCCTGCCTCCGGTTGAATTAACATTGGCGCTTCCGTCAAGATTCTCTTCAGCTTCTCAAATCTCTCCTGCTGTTTGTCAGTCCATACAAACAATACTCCCTTCCTTAACAACTTATTTAAAGGTGATGCTATTGAAGAGAACCCCTCAACAAATCTCCTGTAATACCCTGCCAATCCCAAGAAACTTCAAATTTCTGCCACAGACTTCAGCGGTTTCCAATCTAATACAGCTTCTATCTTTCGAGGGTCTACCTTAATTCCCTCTGCGGAAACTACATGTCCTAAGAAAGTCACTTCCTTTAGCCAGAATTCACACTTACTGAACTTTGCGTACAACTACTTTTCCCTCAGAATTTGCAACACCACACGAAAATGTGCATCATGCTCCTCTTCAGACTTGGAGTAAACCAAAATATCATCGATGAATACCACCACGAACCGGTCAAGGTATGGTTGAAACACTCGGTTCATCATATCCATAAATGCTGCTGGCGCGTTCGTCAAACCGAACGGCATTACCAAGAACTCATAATGACCGCAGCGTGTTCGAAATGCCATCTTATGAATGTCCCCTTCCTTCACCTTTAGCTGATGATAACCCGACCTTAGATCAATCTTTGAGAAGACCGAAGCTCCTTTAAGCTGATCGAACAGGTCGTCGATTCTTGGCAATGGGTACTTGTTCTTAATTGTCAACTTATTCAGTTGACGATAGTCCATGTACGTACGCATGGATCCGTCCTTCTTTTTCACGAATAAAATCGGCGCTCCCCATGGAAACATACTCGGTCGGATAAATCCTCGATCCAAAAGCTCCTGGATCTAAGCTTTGAGTTCTACCAACTCCTTCGGTGCCATTCGATAAGGAGCAATGGATACTGGAGCTGTACCTGAAAGTAGTTCTATTCTAAACTCCACTTCGCGATCCGGGGGTAATCCTGGTAACTCCTCCGAAAAGACATCCGCGAAATCCTTGACTGTTCGAACCTCATCGACAGTCGCCTCCTTAGCGTCCAAAGCACTAATAAAAGCTAAAAAGGCGTTACATCCCTTCCGGATCATCTTAACAGCTTTCAATGCCGACACTACGTTGGACAGATAGTTCCTTCTCTCTCCTAACACAACCACCTCCCCGCCTTCCGGGGTACTCAACACCATGCGCCTAGTCCCACAATCCAACTTAGCACGATGCTTAGTCAACCAGTCTATTCCTAGGATAAGATCAAACTCTCCAAATGGCAATTCCATTAAGTCTGCTGGAAACACTACCCCTTAAGTCTCTAGCGGTACATCCTTAAATAGCTTGTCCACTACCCTAGATTGTCCTAGGGGACTAACCACGATCATCTTCCTAGTGGTGGTTTCAGAGTCTATACTCAGGGTCTCAGATACCGAACATGCAACGTACGAATGGGTTGACCCAATATCAATCAAGGCAAGAAAAGGGTTGTCAGCAATAAGAAACGTACCGGTTATGACATCTAGTGCGTCACCATTTTCCTGTCGACGAACTGCATACACTAGACCTGACTGCCTTGCATCTACATTACCTGCACCTCTACCAGGCGCTACACGACCTCGACCAGCCCCATTTCCTCCTCTACCTAGGCCACGACCCCTTGGTACTGGCTGACCACCTCTCACAGCCTGATCAGAACCCCGTCCAGCTGGCTGCACCTGATCCTTCTGTGGACAGTCCTTAATCATATGTTTCGTGGATCCACACTTGAAACATCCACCGGTTCTTCTCCTATACTCCCCAGAATGTGCTTTCCCGCACCAATTACATAATCGATTCTGATTCCCCGTAGCATTTGTCAGAGCACGAGCTGGCCCATCAAGCCTAGGCCTTTTCTGCGAATTCCCAGATGCTCCTGCCAGCCCAAAATTTCTCTTATTCCTTCCTCGCTTCTTATCTATTTCCTGTATCTCAGTCCGTTTTACCTCCTCAGTTATCTTAACCTTCTCCACCAAAATCGTAAAATCTCTCTCTCTCTCTCTCTCTCTGGTGCTATCAGAACCCTTAACTCATTCCATAATCCATCCTCAAACCGAACACAATGTTCATATTCAGTTGCTAGCATTCCTCGAGCGTAGTGGCTCAAGCGCAAAAACTCCGCCTCATATTCAGCCACAGATTTACTTCCCTGCACCAGATTCAAAAATGCCTTCCTCTGTGCATCCATATAACTGGCCCCAACGTACTTTCCCTGAAATGGCTCCTTAAAGAAGTCCCAGTCAATCCGATCTGCGGTAGTACCTCCCTTCATTGTGAGCCACCACTAATAAGCCTCGTCTCGAAGAAGAGACACGACCCCTTTCAAATTCTCCTCCACCGTGAAATCTAAGTCATCCATTATGCGCTCAGTCGCTTCCATCCAATACTCAGCTATGTTAGGGGCTACGCCAGAAACTCCCCTAAACACTTCTGCCCCATTGGCCTTAAGCCGCTCCGGCACAGATTCTCGGGCTTCTGTGCCCATGCCTACTCCAGCAACCCTCTCTAAAACCCTCAGCATCGCCTGAGATCCAGCATCATCTCCGGTCGCCTAATCCCGTAATTCTCCCTCCACAGCTGGCAGATCCGGCATCTCGTTTCCTGATCCGTGGCCATACCCTACTGGCTCAGATAGGGTCATCCTACCCCTACCGCGTCCACGCGGTGGACTTCTCGACCCCTTATACTCATTCTTCCGATTGGCGTTTATCTGATTAAGAATTTTATGAATCATTAATTTTCTTCCACTAATTAGCCACGAACAGTCTTATGAATAATAGTTTTAAGAGTAGTTCTTTCGAATTCACATTCACAATACAGTTTCAAGTCTGTATCCTCTAATTCTAGGAAACACATAAATTCAATCATCAACATACAAATAACATCCAAGCACTTATCACGTAAGGGTGTTTTCGCTGTTTCACTACCCAGGGGTATTTTTGTAATTTTTCCTATAGGGGTATTTTCATAATTTTTCAAAATAGGGTCCTTGGTGATTTTGCAAAATAAGGGTATTTTGGTAATTTTGCAATCCCAGGGGTATTTCGGTAATTTTGAAGTCCGAGGGTATTTCGGTAATTTTGAAGTCTAGGAGTATTTCGGTAATTTTACCAATCAGGGTCGTTTTGGTCATTTTGCAAAACAAGAGTAATTTGGTAATTTTACAAATCAGGGTTATTTTGGTCGCTTTGCAAAACAAGGGTAATTTGGTAATTTTTTACAAACCTTGGATATTTTGTTGTTGTTGTGTTTTTTTTTTTCAAAACAGGGGTACTTTTGGTAAATCTAGTTTCATAGTCCGGGTTACTCTTGTAAACATGAGATTTTTCGGGTAAAGTTTTCAAACATGGTTGATTGGTTTTTTTTTTTGTAAATCAAAGGTATTTGGAAAATTTCTTTCAAAATTTGGGGGATTTTTTTTCAAATACGGTGGTTGGTCCCTTTTGGGTTTTAATTATAAGGTTTAACCCATCAACAAATCCTCGTAGCTAGGATGAATAGTCACTACACACCAGGTAAGATTCTAGTGAAGAGGAGGTGAGTCACCAGGACTGCTTAAATACCAAGCTCTCCCTGAATCCACTCCTAGACATGCGTATGTCTATTGCCACACCCTAACTCGGCTAAGGTGAACAGTCACTACGCACCAGGTAAGATTCCAGCGAAGAGGAGGTGAGTCACTAGGACTGCTTAAATACCAGGCTCTTTCGAATCCAATCCTAAACATGCGTATGCCTGTTGCCACACCCAAGCCGTGCGACTTATTTACAGGTTTGTTTAGTGAAGTTACGTCTTATGAAATTTTAGGAGTTGTTTCAGCTAGACCTAAAGTCCATCAAGTTCTAATCTAACTATTCTACATCCCATAAAGCCCATCAAGCCCACATATGTATATCACACAATGGTTCAGAGTACTTACCTGGCGGACTTGGGCCGGAGACGCAGGTGCCATGCCGAGTTAACAAACCTGTTATCAATTTAAAAACATTCATGTTTCAAAAGCCCATTTTTAGAAAACGTTTTGAGCCCAAAAACCCCCAGAGCTGAGTTTTGAACTGGGCTCTGATACCAATTTGTAACACCCTAAACCCGGCCCAAACACTATAGCCGGGTCTGGTATGTCACTAAAGAAATTTTGTAAAAGATGTTGCAATTTCGGAAAAAAATGTTTTTCTTGTATTTAATCTTTTGTTCGGGAAAACTTAATATTTCGATACGTTTATAATAAGATATAAATTTAATTTGTTGATTATGAATAAAAACCCAAAATCTTAACACATGCCTTAGCTTAAACAATGTTTGAATGTCTAAAAATAATAAAAGCCCAAAATAAAGCCCAAAACAAAGAATAATAGTCTAGTGGCCCGTGGCCTTATTACAACTAGATTTAAGAAAAAATCCAATTAAATAAAAATGTAAAATAATAAACTAAAGTCTTTTCGCTGAATCCAAATGCTCTTTTGCATGGCCACCTCGCTCCCCTCTCCAGCCCAGTCCGATGCGCTAAGTGTCACCTGAAATTGTTAAAATAAAAGGGTGAGTCGCGAGACTCAGTGTGCAACCCTCAAGCACCGTTAGATTGGGCCTTAGCCCACGGATCAGAACATAAAACATAGTACAGAAAATAACATACATAAAACCCAACCCAATCCTAGGTTTCCATCCGCTACACACCACCTTTACCTGCCAATCACACCATTGGGGATTTCTACAATCGACCCAGACCGCTACACACCATCGATGGCAGTCACGCTGCAGTTAGCTGCTCATCGTCAAGTTGTGACAGAGTCACCAGGCTAAAATGGCATAAGCCACCAGAAACAGAGTTGTGACAGAGTCACCAGGCTAAAATGGCATAAGCCACCAGAAACAGAGTACTTCCTCTTTTCATCAATTACCCCAATTCCCAAGCATACAGAGAAATTGACATACAGAGCATGTTACTGAGAAAGGACAGAAATTTCTAACCTGATGATTAGCCTTTACCCTTCTCGGGTATTCAATCATAATGCCGGGATTTCGGCATTTAACAGAGGATAGCAGATTTATACAAATACATATATATATAAGTACTCAATCTAATAATGTGTAGGGTTAGACACCTGATTAATATCGATACCCTTGCTAAACCGATCTACAACTTGTTCAAAAAGCTGGAAAGATGTGAAAATAGGCCCTCTCCTATAATCGGCCATGGTTAGTGTTCTACCCAATTTTTCACACTAAAATCAATAGACTTTCTTACCTTGAAATCCCGAAAGTACCTTGATTCGAGTATTACTGAACTTATGACTTAGAGATCTACGTGATTGACTCCTCTTTAGATCCTAGAATGCCCAAAATAAGAGTGAAATAAGGAATTAGTTTCTAAATAGCCATTCGGCTAGGGGCCTTGAAAAGCCAAAAAAAAAAACATTGAAATCCCGAAATCAGTACTTACCTATTGTTTCCTTTAGATTTCGGCACAAGTAGGCTCATTTGAAAAGAATTCGGCAACTTCAGGAGGTGTGATGTTAGTGATTTCGGCTTTTAGAAGAACAAAGAATTGGAGAAATAAAAGCAAGGAATGGGTAGAGAGATTCGGGCAAAAGAATAACAGGGTTTCGGCAATTTAGACTTCAAGAGTTTTGGCTTCTGTCAGAGAAAGAAAAGAGAGAAGAGCAAGAGTGAAGTAGGAATTTCGGCAAAGAAAAGAGATGAATGATGAGAACTTGCTAGCAATTTCGGCACATACACCTTAAGCCAAAACCGAATGCCCCTTTCTTTTCAAATTCTACATAGTTTCGGCTAGCATTAAACACTTAAAGATGGCTCCTATCTTTGATCTATTATCTCTTCAAAAATAGCCCTAATTCCTCTCTTCATTATCTGCCTATTATCCTTATAATTAAACATAAAATAAATCCCTAAATAATAGCCTTGTGCCGTCCCCCCTTGCTCATTTAAGTGCCAAATTTTAGCCCTAAAACTTGGGCTTCAAGTAACCATAATTTGGGCCTTCCTCATGCACAAGTGACGCCACTTATAGCTCCCCTCTACTGTGCTCCTAGTTGCTGGGCCACAAGCCCAACATGTCACTTAAACTACTAAAACTCTAATTTAAGCCCCTAGCGTGTCTAAATAAAATATTTATTCACAACCTCAGCCCAAACCTGAGCCCCATTTGTACCTCAAATCCTTAAATTAATAACTTAAGCACACATTACACAAAAATGCACAAGCCCATGATTTCAGGATGTTACATAAACTAACCCCTAGTGAACCCCGTTGATCCTAACAACCCTTTTTATTGACTCACCTATTAATAACCCAAAAACCCGTTTGTATTTGTTATCACCCTTTCTTTTGACTACCCTTTAATCGAGATATGATTTGATTAGTTACCGAATTATATTATGCTATGAGTTAAATTCATCCTTTACTATTAGTTTGTTCTTAATATATATATATATTTAGTATTAATAGTGAGCTTATACAGTTAAAGTTTATTTTCCAAAAGAAAAACTCGTACTGTTAGGATTATTATTATCAGTTGATGTAAATATTATTTTAGTATTCATTAGGTAGGTACTTGTCAATTCAATCTTGATTCTAACCTTCTAATTTCAGCCTTTATCCACACCTTAACCCTAACCCCGTTACAACCCTAACAAAGACCTTTTAATCTGTTTATCATCTCATTTTGCAGTGGTGGAGATTTAATTTTCAGACAAGCCTATGGGATTAACTTTTCGGGTTCGACGTATGAGTGCTTCTTTTTATAAACCTTAAACACCTTGAGTGATTTGAGTGAATCTATAGTGAGGATGTCAACTCTTTTCAATTTCGAGTTAAAGGTAATTATTCAGATAAAGGGAGACACCTAGGAATCACAAATGAATGACTTATCATTGTTTGAATCTTTAAGACTCTTTGAATGGAATTATCCATGTATAAATTATCTATGAGTTATGATAAGGCATTGTTGATAGGAATTGTGAATTATGGAAAGTTCATTTTAATTGTAACTTGAGAATTTTGCTTGAGGACAAGCAAAAGCTTAAGTGTGGGGGTATTTGAGAAACCATAATTATAACATATTTTAATCCCATATTTAGCTTGTTTTTGGATGATTTATCCCTCAATTTATGTAAAAAGGTGCTCTTAATCCTTTCTTTTCATGTCTTATTCCCAGGAAAGCACCTGAGGATGAAAAGAACACAAAACGGGCCCAAAACGGAGTAAATGGGCCATGTCACGAAATCCACACGGCCGTGCCTCAACTTAGAAATCTGAACACTGCCTGAAGACGAGTCACACGGACGTGTGACATGGCCGTGCCCCTGTTGTGGACTTAGACAATATCATTCGGAAAAGGATACTTAGGGAGAAAGAATCGCATTCCAAGAGCCTATAAATACCCCTAAGTACCACCATTGAGAGGGCGTCGAGCTAGGCCAAGGAGCCAAGCCAGAAAATTCAGAATTGAGGGAATTACTTCAAGTTAGCCAGTTGATCCATCCCAAGAAGCCGGAATTCTACTCAAGACGGCGGATTTCTCCTTCAATTCCTTTAGGGAGTTTTAGGGATTTCTTATGTTTTGTTTTATCTTTTCTCTTGAGATGTTTTCTTGATTTGTTATGAACTAAACCCCTCAGATACCTGAAGGGGATGAAACCTAGATGAATCTTGTTATTGTTTCCTGAATTATATGATAAATACTTAGTTTGTTCTTAATTATGCATGCTTAATCCAAATCTAATGTGCTTAGGTGGAGGAGGAATAGACCCTGCTTAAGAGTAGATCTAGCATAATTAAGCGGAGTTGATCGAACGCCTAGAGATAGGGTTACGAGATTTTGCCGGATTAGGGTGAAACCTAATATGGGATATCCATAGATCGATTTATTGTTATTCTAGGGGTTATTATAAGAGAACGAGAGTTCCACTAATTAACCTAGGGTTAGACGTTATTCGCCTCGAGAGAGGGTTTAATATATGTTAGGGAGTCCTACGGATCAAACTAAGTGAATAAATCGTATGGTTCAGTGTTAAATAATAAGTGAAGTCTAGGTGGATTCTTCCTGAGGATATCGTCATAATCAACTGAGTTTTTCTTCAAGTTATTTCCCAATTCGTTCTTTTTGTCTTCGCGTCTTTAGCTTAGTATTTCTTAAATTAGATTAAAGAAACTTCACTTTATTTCAGGCTAAATAATAAAAAGAAAGTTAGTATTAGTACTTTTAGTTCCTTTGGGTTCGACAATCTGGTCTTGCCTAAGCTATACTACTGTTCGATAGGTACACTTGCCTTTAATCATTGTCAGAGTTAGTTTCCAGGTCTGATCATTCGTTTTATAAATTTTAAAGCTCTGATTTCAGCGATCAAGTTACTTCATGCAAATAACCCAATTCAATTAGAAGACTTACCGTACGGACTTGGTGCCGGAGACTCGGGTGCCATAACTCCAAAGAAAAACATGTACATATATATACATTTTCTTTCTAAACCATTTTCGGACCAATTTTGGTAAACGTTTTGAACCCAAAACCCATAGTCGAGTTTTGCAACCTAGGCTCTGATACCACAATTGTAACACCCCAAACCCAGCCCAAACACTACGACCGATTCTGGTGTGTCACATAGGATGATTTTTAAGAAACTTTGCGCTCGTCTAAAAATCTTGGAATCTCTTTTGAAAACTTCAAGTTCAGTAGTTAATTTAAAAACTCAGTATTCGTTTTATAAAGAAAAATTTATATTTAGCCCGTGTCCTGCTTTTAGGTGACATTTGAAAACGCTTGATATTGCATAAAGTTAATTTGAGATTGTTGTCTAACATCGTTTGTGAATTCCTCAGTTAAGTTTGAGTAAAACCTACATTTGCATTCTTTTTTTCTTTATAGAAAATAAGTTTCCAATTAATTAATAACATAAGTGTTTAAAGTTTAAACCAAAATAACCAAAATATTAGTGGCCTTATTACATAATAGTATCCCCAAATTGAAGAAAAACCAAAGAAAAGCAAAGTTTAATTAATAATAACCGTGCATGGCCACCTCGAAGTCCACTCCGGCCCAATCCACTGTACTAAGAATAACCTGCAAAAGTTTATGCAGAAAGAGTGAGTCATGAAGACTCAATGTGCAATTACCTCACATAAACCGTAACTGGGCTTAAGCCATCATATTTCAATCAGCCGAAGCCCAATCACTATAGCATATCAGATAATCAATACGATAAACCCAACCCATCTAATGTTCCATCCTCTACACTCCGCTCCGTAAGTCCAGCCTCAACACTACTGTGCGGATTTCTACAATCAACCCTCCATCCGCTACACTCCTCTTTGGCTGTCATGCTGCTCAAAGCCGAAACAATGTGACAGAGTCACTGATATACATGGCCTAGCCACTGAAACAATGTGACTGAGTCACCGATATATGTGGCACCGAGCCATCGAAATAGTGTGACATAGTCACCGATATACACTGCCCGTTTACATCATTATCATTTGCCCAATCCCATGCACATGCAATCATAGCAAAATGAATATATCATATAACAACATACATAGAATATTTATAGTACATGCATATTCATGCTAACGATAATATTTATATGGCATAATTGAAGAATAACTAACCTGATATGTCGATTTTACCCATCAAGGGTAACTCAATAGCCATTACTGAATTCTTGGTTTTCAAACAACGCATACACTTTTGATAATAAACAATAGAAAATGTGTGGGAATTACACACTTAAAAACACGGAGAACTAAACTCTCAATATTGTCGACACTTTCAGAAGAGGGGACAACCGCAATCTGTCTATCCCAGGCAGATGTCGGCTCTCTACCGCAGCCTGGCAGAAAATCCCGAACTGCCGACACCACTCGATGCTTAAACTTAGGAACCGAGATTACAGTTCTACTCGCCTCCTTAGCTTGACTAGCACTCGTACCCATGAAAGAATCTTGATCAATACCGTACTATCATGGAAACGATGGTAATCTAATAACGATATCAAACTATAGCAGCAAACAACCGAAAGAGAACTAATCGAATAAAGTCAGAGGGTATTCCTTACCTTGATCCACGGAATTCAAACACTAGAAGGCTTGGCCTATGAAACCGAGTGAGTCTCTAATCACACCAAGTTAGAACCGATTTTCAAAGTAGAATAAAGGAAGTGGCCTTTCGGCCAAACAAATCGGTAAAGACCCCTTCCATATATTCGGCCAACATCTAACTTACCAAGATCCTCTCAAAAGCAGACCCCACGAAGAAGAGATGATGGAGATACGCCCCTTTACAATCAGTCAGTGCCCAAATAAGTGAGTCAAAAACTTCGGTTTAACCAAACCAAAGAGAGAGAAGAAAAAGAATGAGAAGACAAGAGAAGAAGGCTCCTTACCGAAACAAGAGTATGACGAATAGAGAGTCTATGTTCGGCTATTAGCAAAATCAATAGAAAGAGTGCCCTCAATTGACGCAAAGAGGGATTCGGCTTCCACAAAATATGAATAAAGAAGAGAAAAAAGAGAGTAAAGGTAAGGGATAAGATTCGACTAAGGCACTTACAAGTTTGGTTATGAAGAAGAAACAAGTAGCAATTGGACTAGGGAGATTCAGTTATGAAGTAAACAACTAGCAAATGGAGGAAGAAGGAAGAAATAAAGCACAAGAACCACTCTGATATTCGACTATTTTCAAAGAACCAAGACGGAGAAGAAATGGAGTAAGGGTGTTGCGATTTTGGTAGAAAAGTGATAAATCAATGCTTCAAAGAAAAAGTGCAAAAGAAGTGAAAGGGAATGATATTGGAAGAAAATGAAAAAGAACCAACACAAGCACCTATTTGGGAACAATTTTGGCACTACCATCGTGATGACCGAATATGCACAACAAAAATGCCTAAGAGCCACCAATGGAGGTTCGGCCCCTACCTACCAAGCTAAACCGTCCACACACACTCCCCCACACCTTCCTAAATTCGGCCAACCTCTCTCCCTCTCTCCACATCCCACAAATTCCTCCACCTTTCACTCTCCACTCCTCATTCAAAAGTGTTGACTGATTCTTACTCATCCAACACCTCTCCTCCTTTCATTTCAAATGTGTTGACCCATTCCACAACTAACCTACAGAGTCCTGGCCGAATCTACCACCTCTCCATCCTGACGCCAAAAAGAAACTCCAAAATGCAAGCTGTGAGACTCGAACCTGCTCCCTTCTCCTCTAAGCTCCCCTTGAGGCGTCATCCCCCCTTGCTTCCTAGGCGTCACTTACCACTCTTCCACACCCCTTTTTTGTGTCATCAATTACACACAATTATACATAAGACCTACCTCTACAAGCTACCCTCTAAAGTACCTTAAAACAAAAATTTAACCAAGCCTCCGGCTCAAACCCGAGCCTTCCTAAGACCCTCAAACACATCCAAATAGCAAGCAAAACAAGCCGAACACATAGAAACATGAAATACAGAACCCCCAACTTGGGATGTTACAGAAAAGGTCAATGTCATAGCTTTCTGCCGCAATAACTTTTTTCTGTTTGGTAATAGCTACCTAAATCATTATTTGAATTTTGATCCATATATTTAATCTTAACAGTTGTTCATTGACTTTTCTTAGTCTTTCTCATTTGTTCTAATATTGATAAGAATATTCCCTATAAATTGTGAAACTATCGTATGAAATGCTTTATGATAATTGATATGAGTATTATGTCTTCGGACCTGCACTGATGTTCCCATGCACCAATTCCTAATTTGTCAGATTGCTTGTATTTGTAGTAGCATGGCATCCCTGCACTCTGTAGATTACTTATTCTGTACTAAATTCAACTGTATTCACATGTGTTTTTTTGGGGGGCTTTTTGCAGGTGCTATTTCTAATGTACCATTTTTTTGATGCGGTGGATATATAAAATGCAATACGTGTCTTCATTGCTGCATATGTTTAGATGACGGGATTTGTCAACTTCTCATACTATTATATTAGAAAGGACTTTAGCCTAGCATGTTTTGCTTAGGTGATACTCTATACCATTCCAACATTCCAGTTATTAAGGGTTATATATATTATATATCCACTTTATGCATATCAGTAAACCTTTTATCCTTCTATAACTTCTATTTGATGCAGATGATCTGGCGACTAAACTTCTTTGTGGCATTTTGTTGTATTGTTCTCAACAATGACTATTGATTTACTACATCTGCCCAATGCACACGCTTTTCACTGTAATGGTGTATGGAGCTCTTGGGATTTTTAACAAGTATAATGAGATACCATCGGTGATGGCTATGAAAATTCTTGCATGCTTTCTTGTAGTTATCTTTATTTGGGAAATTCTTGGAGTTTTTGAAATATTCTAGAGTCCACTAGCTATCCTATTAGGTTTGCAACCTTCTGACTTCATTCTTCTGATTTTTATTTGTTTATCAACTTACCAGTAATTTGCTTAAAATATTCATGTCCTTTTCTGATGCCTTTCAATATGCTTCAATATTTTTTATTCTTTTTTTGGTCATTTATTGAAGGAAAAAATGTAGATTGATGTGACATAGAATGTGGTGTTTCGGTACCAAACAAATTAGAGATCCAATAGTAATGCAAAATTCTTTTTTTGATATGAAGAAAAATATTTTAAATTTTTTTATTTTTCATGACCAAATTAGCTGTGTTTGTAAAAAAAGCGCCACTAAAGACCAGGATTTTTAACGGCGTTTTCCAAAAGCACCGCTAAAGACCAGGATTTTTAGCAGCATTTTCCGTAAAAGCGCCGCTAAAGACCAAGACTTTTAGCGGCGTTTTCTATAAAAGAGCTGCAAAAGACCATGACCTTTAGTGGTATTTTTTTTCAAATAAATGCCACAAATTTTAGCGGCGTTGTCTATAGCGGCGTCTTTTGCGGTGCTTAGATTGAAGGCCAAAAAATGCCGCAAAAAGTCTGTTTTCCTGTAGTGTAATGTCAAACAAGGTATTAAATAGTCAATTAAAATGTAAAACTTTAGAGAAATTGTAAAAAATGAAATTAAATTGTCATATGCCTTAAAATAGATATTACAGGATAATTGGTACTGATATTTGAATTAACTCATTATATAATCAAGAATCGAATTAATTGAAAGCTAAACATAGAAAAAGGAAAAGTTGTAGAACAGTCATCGGGTTGTGTTTGTTGCTATTTTAATTTGGTAAGTTCATACAGTTTTTAATCATTATAAATGTTGATTAATTGTGATATAAATACTTGTATATTCTTAATGAATCTTGAATGAAATGGAATTGATATAAAAGTTGAGTTTGAAATTAAATGAAAGATATTTAGATATGTATGAGATAATTAAACTATTTGTATAGTATTTTACGATATTGAGATGAATTTGATATATATGCTTTAGTTATTGGAAGTGTTATGATAAAATGAATTTCCTAAATTCTACATAAGTGCTCTTGATAGCACTACGGTGCTTTTGATAACATATTCGTGCTCTTGATAGCACATTTGTGCTCTTGTTAGCACCACGGTGCTCTTGATAGCATATTCATGTTCCTGTTTGCATTAGGATGCCTTGACTGCACATTTATGCCTAGTTATGTACTTCTATGCCTCTATTTGTACTCTGTATGCACTTCGGTGTGTATGTTTGCACATTGGTGTCTTTGATTACATTTCGATACCTCTGTACAACACAATGGTGCTTTCTGGTGTGGCATAGTTACCCAAGCATCCAAAATTTATTTACTAATGTTCATCAAGCTATTGAGTTAATAGAAAAGAGAAATGATTGTTAATTATTAGGTTACTAAATTCAAAGGCTATATGATGAATAGATGATATGAATTTGATATTTTTAAATGGTTAAATGTTGAATTGATTATACATATAGTATCGAAAATTTGATATTGGATTGAATTGAATTGAACTAATTAAATTACATTGTTTGGAAGGTTTTTGGACATGTTTTATGTAGGTTTGGAAGTGTGCAAATGTAATAAAAATGCAGATGGTTGGAAAGACTAATTACGAATCTAGTTGATATGTTTACAAAATAAATATGTGAGAATAACATGAAAATAGTTAGTATGGTGACACATGATTGTGATTCGAATACTTTGATCTTACTATGCCAATGTATTAACTTGTGGTTGTTTTGTAAACTTGTACAAGAGAGCTTAAGGATGTCAAAGAAATGTCATACCATGTAACTTTGTGATACGAACCAGAGTTGCAGAAGTATTTCGGGTTGTAGTTGTGCCCGATCATTAAATCGAAGAAGTATCATTATAATTTGGAGTTTGATGTAGTTCGACTGATTGTAGGCTAAATGAAAGCTTGAAAATTGGTTCAAGGGGTTTTGTGTATCAAACGGATGAAGGCTCAGTTCGAAAATAAAGAAAATAAGGCGAATTAGATGGGTAGGGCGTATGGAAGGACTTAAGGACAAGAGTGAACCAATATTAGGTAGTATTGACCCAAAACGTATACGTTGCTTAAGGTTGCTGGAAAAACATTAAAAGAACTTCGACCCACTATCTATAACAAGATAGGAATCGAAAGTATATTGGGTGAACGCCACACTCGATTAAGAGTGATAAGTTTGAATAAAACAAGGTTAACGCCACTAGGGAACTAGATAAGCCAACTCGAGTCTAAAACGAAACTTGAGAGTTGAATAAACTCACAAAGTAATAGAAATTCATTAAAGTTGCAAAAAGTCCCCTCAAAGTGATTCGAACTACATATTTATAGCCTTTTACATGGGGTAGCCGAATAGGCTATTAAAGGTACTGAATGGATAGCAAATTAAAGCAAAAAAATGGCTGAAAATTTCCTTGAAGCTTTTTGAACGCCCTTGGTAGCTTCCTTGAAGTTTCCTAGCATGCGAGACACCAATGAACAACATCTAGAAGGTGATCTTTCAGCTGGTCATTAATGAAATTCAATAGGGCTGAAATGACTTGGTAGATTCGGCCTAGGTGCTTTCAATGGCTTTAATTGAAGCTCTTTATTCAACTGAATAGTTTAGGAGCTTTAATTGGTAGTTTGAGTATTGTAATGGTCACCTAAGTATGAAACCAAATGCAAACAGCCTTGTATGTGTGAAAACAAAAATTTGGACAGCCTTGTAATGTGAACGAAATGTGTAGCTGGTGTGAAAGCTTTCAAGGTAGCTTTGGGGAGCTAACCGACCACTTTGGGAAGAATAACCAACAGTTGATCTTTGGCCATTCAAGTCCACGAAGAGGTGCTTTGAAGAGCTGAACCATCAGCTCTCTTATTGCTATCCCAAGCATTGAACCTGCAGCAAATTAATTCAACAACTTAACTCACCTTAAGGCACATTAATTTGGCAGCAACTAGACACATTAATTTGGACATGTAATTAATTTGCCTAACCTAAGACACATTAAAAAAATAATAACTAAGACACAAGTTAAATTCAACAGTAGCTAAGACAAACTAATTAAAACATGAAATTAATTTGTCTCAACTTTAGACACATTTAAACACTTCTGATTTAACATGTTCAGATTAAGACATATTTAAAAACACAACTTAATTAATTGAGCTGAACTAACTAAATTAACTAACTAAATTAAATAACTTATTTTAATTTCCAACAACTTAAAAACGCATAAAAATAAAAAGATGGAAACTAGCTCATTGAGCTGGAATCAAGCTAAATTGAGCTCAACAAGCTGGAAGTCAACTAGTTCAGCTCGTAAGGAATTGCAAGCAACGCACAGGGTACTGGTCCAAGAACGTGCTCGGGGAGTGGCCGTATCATCCCCCATCTTCACAGTGAGTTGTCCTCAAGTCGAGTCATTTGTTCATTGGATAACATTCTTTCTTACTCAACTCTACTTAGATGAATGGGGTGAATGGGTTGTCGTACGTCTGAAAGAAAACCAACTTTTGACAAGGATACAAATTAATATCATCAAAGAGCAAAGGATTGATAAGAAAATAAGCTAATGATGAACCTATCCTTTTCGGTTTAGGAACAGATGGTTGATGACTGAATGCTAAAGAAGAATTGAGTCTTACCTTTTCAATTTGATTATTCAAGTTCACCAATAATCTAGACATGGGAGGTAATTCAAAGGATGTGAGAAGATCATTCAAATAAACATATATTCCACAACTCATTCGATCAAATGTATTCGAACACTCATAAGTCAAACAACCAAACTGATTTGTTACACCTTCACCACGCAAAGTCTCATCAAATGAATGAATTGATTTAAATGAGAAATCATAAGCCAACAAAAAGGAATTCGAATAAACATGTGGGCCAAGTACCATTCGGGCAGAACAATCATGATCCATGCAAGAAGGTAAATTCCAAATTTTATGCCCACAATCAATTGAACGGTGCTTTTTGCAAGTTAAGATCTTACCACTTAATCAACTCAAATCTTACATAGTTAAGCTTAGCAGTGGCCAATGATCTTTCACCTTTTCAACAAACTTATCATTAAGAGAAGTCTTACCAAATGTAGACACAATTAACTTAATCTGTTCATTGTCAAAGCAAACAAACTCATCACCACAACTTATGTAACAACTCAGTTTAGACCCTAGTCGGAACAGTAGTTTTGAGACCACAAATCTGAGGTTGGAACAATATTTTAATATTATTCTTGGTGTTTATTATATGTGATATAGCCTGTGTGAAAATCTGGTGTGAAAATTTTATCGACTATGTGTTGAATTATGAGAAAGGATTTAACTGCATAAAGTGTAAAATGCTGTGTGCTGATTGTTAAGTGCTTAATTGTTGTTGTCTTTATAATGTGGAGGCCTTATGAGGTAATTAGCCCATTATTAAAGTCAGCGGATGGTTAAATGACATATTAACCTTAATGTTTATTTGTCTTATATGATTAATAAAAGGGCAAATTGGTAAAATGATTATTAAGTTATTATAATTAAAACAAAACAAATGAAATGGTCATTCTCTCATCTTCCATCCACTAAAATTACATAAGAAAGAAAGGGTTAAGATCTTTGAAGGTTTCGGCACATTAAGTTCTTGATTGCGGTATGTTTTGAGCTCAGTTTTTGATAATTTCTACCTTTTTGCGATCGTTGCCTAGTGTACTATTAAACCCATGCTTAAATTTTAGAAATTAATTGTGATTTTGAGATATGCCATTGATGAATGCTTGAGCTTTTTGATATTTGATGATGAAATATGAAAGCTTGGTGTTGGATTAACATATCTTGTCTTTGAAATTTTGGTGAATTTAAGTAATTTGGGCTAAATTGAGAAAAGTGTAAATTGAGGGACCAAAACGTGATATAAATGAAATACGTGGACTTGTTTAATAATAGCGAATATTCGGCTAGGCATAAGTGAAGAGAAATTATATGTATTTTGTGATTTGACAAAATAGGGACTAAAGTGTCGAAATGTGAAAACGTGAGGGCTATTTTGTAAAATGCCCTAAATATGTGTGTGTGGATGAAATTGAATGAACTGGTGATTGAATGAGTTAATTTTGAATATGTATAGACTAAGAAATGATAGATTCGGATCGAGATCGAGGTAAAGACAAAGTGCTCGATTAATCGACTGTTTTGGTACTACGACGTCCAAGGTAAGTTCGGACATAATATGTGTATTTAGCTATGTTTAATGTTATGAAATGAATGGTATGATATTATTGAATTGTGAATGCTATGTGAGGACTAGAGTTATGTGGCACTAAGTGTGCGTATTCAGAAATGTGATCGAGATGATTAGCACTGGGTGTGCGAAATTATATAAGCTTCGGCTTTGTGGATGGTACTGTGTGTGCAATACAAATTTAAGATCAGTTTGTTATAGAAGCACTAAGTGTGCAATGTTAGTTAAACTTTGGCTATTGATTTGGGCACTAAGTGTGCGATTGAACCGAAGAACTAATGAAAGTTGATCGAAATGAAAAATTGAGTATTGAGTAGCATAAGTAATCGATAACTAAGTGTTGGCTAAGGTATGTTCGGAACCTATGTGGTTGATGAAATTATGAGTGAGTTTATGGAAGGTTACTTGAACATATTAGCTTTGGATGGTATGGTATATGTGATTGTTAATTAATCCATGTGATGGTTTGTTTTAGTATAATGTATTGTTATTAATGAGCAACATGTATTATGTTACGAACTTACTAAGCTTTTGAAAGCTTACTGTGTGATTTGTTTCTCTGTTTTATAGTGTCAGTAAAGCTAGCTCGGATCCAGGAATTGTCAACATCTCTATCACACTATCGGCAATCTATTTTGGTACTTTTGAAGATGTGTGCATTTGAATATGGCATGTATAAGCTAGTTGTTTTGAAACATATTTGAGATGTATAAATAGCCATGTGTTGTGGCTAGATAAATGTTGACTATATGCATGAGTGGATT
This sequence comes from Gossypium australe, assembly GCA_005393395.2. Lineage (NCBI taxonomy): Eukaryota > Viridiplantae > Streptophyta > Magnoliopsida > Malvales > Malvaceae > Gossypium > Gossypium australe. Next base: position 74,068,027 of record CM016619.1, read on the forward strand.
TGGTATATGATGCACATTATGGTATGGCTTAATGGAAATGAAAATGAAAATGTCTTATGAATGGTAAGCTTAGTGATGGATTGATGCTATTATGATCTAGTGATATTGTGGATGAATCATGCTTGGTAATGCATGTGTTTTAGTTGTGCAATTTCGTATATAAGTTGACATGATTAGAAATGAGATTGGATGGGATGATAAGTTGATCATTTGACATGTATTTGGTTGCCAAATTGTGTGTGGGAAAATACTTGATTGTGCTTGTTGGGATGACCTTTGTGTGGATGGAAAATTGGTCATGCAAATGGCCTATTTCTCATACACAGCCAAGAGACATGGGCGTGTGTCTCTACCGTGTGGCTTAAGGGCCACTTCGAGGTGTGCCTGGGCAAGTTACACGATCGTGGCCCACGTGCATGCCTGATGGCCGTGTGACCAAGTCAGTAGCTAGCTTAATTTCACACGGCCGTGGCACACGGACGTGTCTGGTGACTGTGTGGACAAGTCAATATGTATACCCTGCTTTGGCACGGCCTGGACACATGGGCTTGTCTGTTAGCCGTGTGAGGCACACGGCCTGACCGCACGGGAGTGTGACTTTTGCAGTGTTGAAGAATGTATAAATTCCTGAAAATTTTTGTAAGTGTTCTATTTAGTCCTGACCTCTTTCTAACACGTGTTTATGGTCTCGTAGACCTCAATAAGGGACATATGATTATAATTGAATATGTTTGATTGAGGAAAGACTTTGTGTTGTGAAATGGATGTGAAATGTTTAGATTGTTCGGTAATGCCTCTTGACCCTATTCCGGCGACGGTTTTGGGTTAGGGGTGTTACATTTTATTAGTATCAGAGCTACGATTTAGTCGATTCTCGGACTAATGTAGCGCGTGTGAGTCTAGCTATACATGCCATATATATAATTACGATAGTGTGATGAATCCTGACAGTTGAAAATATGTTTTCATATAGTAATGGATCCCGATCGAGCAGCTGCTGATGATGTTGAAAGTAATGTGCCTGCTCCCGCTCAAGAGACAGCGCCGGCCACATCTAGGCCGAATGATAGTAGTGAGGGAGGAGAGGCTAAGCAAGCCTTCTTTCTAATGATGAGTGAGTGGTTTTCGTAGTTCGTTCGAACAGATCCGGCTGCTCCACAACCTCCACCCCAACAAGTACCTGTTGTGCCACAAGTTGTAAATCCGATCCTATTGAATAAGCCTCCTATAGATAAGATTCGTAAGTACGGGGCAGAAGAGTTTAGGGCCGCAGCTGATGACAATGTTGAGCGAGCCGAGTTTTGTCTCGAGAATACAATTTGAGTATTCGATGAGATGTCGTTGACCCTTGATGAATGTATCAAGTGTGCAGTTTCTTTGTTGAGAAATACGACTTATGACTGGTGGAAGACATTGATATCTGTGGTTTCGAGAGAGAGAATCAGTTGGGATTTCTTTCAAATTGTATTATGAAAGAAGTATATCAGTCAACAATTCATTGATCAAAAACATAAAGAGTTCATTGAGCTGAAACAAGGCCATTTGTCAGTTACTGAGTACGAGCAGGAATTTGTGAGATTGAGCCAGTATGCACGGGAATGTGTTTAGACCGAAGCTACTATGTGTAAACGCTTTATAGAAGGGTTGAATGAAGATATTAGGTTGTTGGTTGGGATACTTGACATAAATGTATTTGTTGTGTTAGTCGAAAGAGCCTGCAAAGCTGAGAAGCTGAGTAAAGAAAAGAAGAAAGCCGATTCTTAAGCTCAAGATGAAAGAAAAAAATCGATGAGTAAGTTGTATCAACCTTCAATGAAGAAATTTAGAGATGTAAGCAATCGATCAAATGTTTCTTTTGGAAATCTGAGTAGAGATCGTGTGAGACAAAGCATCAGTTCACGAGATCAAATTCCAACTGAATCAAGTGTTGGAAGTTCCAAAAACAACAAACCTAAGTGTAGACAGTGTGGAAGAAGACATCTGGGAGAATGTTGGGGAAAATATATTAATCGAACTTGTTATTAGTGTGGATCACGAGATCACTTTATTAGAGATTGCCCAAAGTTAGCTGAAGAAGAAAATGTTTAGAGTGTGAGACCGAGTAACATAACGGCTAGGAGTAGACCACTCAGAAACACTGGAAATGTGAGTGGAAGTCAAAGAGGGACTACCGATACGGCTGTGAGATTAGAGGCGAGAGCACCTGCCCAAGCCTATGCTATACGCACACGAGAAGAAGCTTCATCTCCAAACGTCATCACTGGTACTTTTACTCTCTTTGATACGGATGTGATTGCATTGATAGATCCAGGATCTACTCATTCGTATGTGTGTGTGACTCTAGTATTATGTAAGACTCTACCTGTTGAGTCTACTGAATTTGTGATTAGAGTATCGAACCCCTTAGGCAAGTGTGTTTTGGTGGATAAAGTGTGCAAGAATTGCCCATTGATGTTTCGGGATATATGCTTTTCGGCTAATTTGATGTTGCTACCATTCGATGAATTTAATATAATTCTAGGTATGGATTGGCTCAGTTTGCATAATGCCATTTGAATTGTAAACGAAAGAGTATTGAATTGAGAAGTCAGAATGGTGAGATAGTTCGAATTGAATCCAGTGATTTGAATAGGTTACCAGCTGTTGTATCTTCGATGAAAGCTTTGAACTATGTGAGAAAGGGTTGCAAAGCTTATCTGGCATATGTGATTGATACAAAGGTATCAGAAAAGAAAGTTGAATTGGTACCTATTGTTTGTGAGTTTCCAAATGTGTTTCTTGAAGAGTTATCTGGATTACCTCCTATCAGAGAAGTTGAATTCGATATTGAATTAGTGTCGGGGACTACTCCTCTCTCAATAGCTCCGTATAGAATGGCACCAACGAAATTGAAAGAGTTAAAGTCTCAGTTGCAAGAGTTAACTGATAGAGGATTTGCACGGTCGAGTTTCTCGCCCTGGGGTGCTCCTGTGAAAACGAAAGACGGCACTATGAGAATGTGTATCGATTATAGGCAATTGAACAAAGTGATGGTAAAGAATAAGTATTCGTTGCCACGTATTGATGATTTGTTTGATCAGCTGAAAGGAGCTACAGTGTTTTCTAAGATAGATTTGAGATTGGGCTACTATCAGTTGAGAGTTAAAGAATCCGATGTGCCGAAAAACTGCTTTCAGAATAAGATACGTACATTATGAATTCTTAGTGATGTCTTTTGGACAAATGAATTCTCCTGCAGTGTTTATGGATCTGATGAATCGGATATTCAGACCGTATTTGGATCACTTTGTTGTGGTGTTCATTGATGATATTCTGATTTATTCCTGTGATGAGACGCAACATGCCGAACATTTGAGAATTGTTCTACAGACTCTGCGTAAGAAGAAATTGTATGCAAAGTTTAGCAAATGTGAGTTCTGGTTACGTAAGGTTAGTTTTTTGGGGCACATTGTATCAGCTACTAGAATATGAGTTGATCCGGGTAAAATCTCAACTATTTTAGAATGGAAACCTCTGAGAAATGTGTCTGAAGTTCGTAGTTTTCTGGGATTGCCAGGATATTATAGACGGTTTGTGAAAGGCTTCTCGATGATCGTAACTTTGCTAACGAAGTTGCTACAGAAAGATGTTAAATCCGAGTGGTCGGAAAAGTGTCATCAAATTTTTGAGCAGTTGAAAGCATTGTTGACGAAAGCACCAGTTTTAGTACTGTAACACCCTAAATTAGGGGTTGTTGAGAATTTAATTATTTTAAATATTTTCCCATGTGTGTGCTTGAAGAGTTAAATTCTAGGATTTATTTGACATGTTTAAGGGTCTAAAAATAACCCGAGCTAGGCCTGACCCAGTGTTAAAAATTTATTTTTAAAGTGTGTACAAGGAAGGAGCTAGGTAACGATAGGGCTTAAATAAAATTTAAGGAAATTTGACACAAGGTTGTAATTGGCGTGTTGGCTTGATGACTTAAGGGCTTGCAAGGGAGGTCTTGGGTTCGAATCTTGGAAAGGGGAGAATTTATTTTGTTTTTATTTTTGGGCGTTGAATGAAGGGGGCCAAAAATATAAAGGCCTTAAAAATAATTGGGGAAGGTTTGTAGCATGAAAGTCCAGTGAGTAATAGTGGCCTGGGGCGCCACTTGAGGGAGAGAAGTCTCGGGTTCGAGGAACGAAGGGAACGTTTCTATTTTGGGTTTTGCGTTAAAGGCAAAAGGGCCGAGAGGTAGGCTTAAAATTAAAAGATAAGGTTCTATAGCAAGAAAGTCGGATGGGAGAGTTGGCCTGGGACGTTGGAGGGGCTGCTGCTGTTAAACGTCCCTGGTTCGAATCTAGGAGGTAGCAAAATGAGTTTTTCCTTTTTATTTTGCTGCTAACGTGGGTGAAGAGTTGGCCTGCACATGGGTGCTTATTCGGCTAGTTGATGGGCACATGGGCATTTGAAATTTGGGATAAGCTTAGCATTTGTTTTGATTTTTTTTAATTTGAAAAGGTGATAAAAGATAGGATAATAAAGATATTAGTTGATTTTTATCATGGATTATTATAGAATTATTATTTGATTAATCAAAGTATTTGAATATTTCCAAATGGGTGGCTAGGAGTGGTCCAAGGTAATTGTTGGAGTTTGAACTCCTTGTTGCTAGGAGTAGACGGCAAGTAAGAGGGGGAGTGCCGAAATCATTCAGCCATATTTTTCTTTTCTTTCACAAGTTGCTGGCCGAATTTCCCTTAGGCAAATTACTCAAAATTTTTCCAGCACCTTTTTCTTTCACATAGCCGAAAACCACCATTAATCCCCCTACTCCTTTTCTTTCTCCTTCTTCTGCCTCCATTAGCCAAACCCTTATCACCTTGTTGCCGAAACTCCCTTACACTATTGCTCAAAATTATTAGAAAATTCTAGCATCTCTTTTGTTTTCTCTTAACCGAATACACCCCTTGGAAGTGCCGAAACTCCTTCTCCTGTTGGTGTAGTCATGGCCGAATTTTGAAGCAAGGGGTAGGTATGTCGAAACTCCTCTCCCATAGTTTTTTTTTCTCTCTCTGTCGATTTGGTTAGTTGGAAAGCCGAATTAATCCAGTGATTAATCAGTGGTGGAATCGATTATGTTTAGGTGCCGGGACCTCAAGGTATACGATTCAAGTCCCATTCCCTGTCAAGTAATTTTGGGAAGCAGAAACGCTTGGAGTGTGGTGGTAATTATTTAAAAGCACTCGGGGATAAGTAGATCTAGGTGGCTGACATTTCTTTTCGGGATTTAGACTTCTCGTGGGTGACAGGTGTGTACATACACACTTATAATTAATTAAATGTACTAAACTGTTGTGTGTGCTAACCGGATCTGTGTAGATTCGGGATTAATACCATGAATGGTTTAAGCAAGGAACCAGGTAAGTCCTTGTTGACTATGAAATATTTTAAGATGCTTTTGGGAAGCATGGTGTGTCTAATACACGTTGCTTATTGCTGATGATAAAACCTGTACATGTGATTAAGTATATGGTAGCATAAATTATGTGATATAAATGTTGATGTGGGATTGATGAGTGGAGGGGGCAGTATATTCGTGCCGACGGGCACCAGTGTTTTGGTAACGCACTGTGACTACGAACACCAGAGGTTTGGTACCTCCAGAGGTTTGGTACCTCATTGCGTCTCGTCCCAGTGGCTTAGCACCACAGTGGGCTGGCCCTACATATTATATAAGGGATTGACGCTAGTGATTTGGCATCACACGATGGGTTGGCCCCATCAATCGATTGTGTCTACGGACACCAGAGGTTTGGCACCTCCAGTGATTTGGCATCACATCTGTGACTATATGTCACCAGTGGTTTGGCACCACCAGTGGTTTGGTACCACACGGGGTAGACAAAGGCGTTTGGTTGGCTAGGTTGGGTGCATGACTTAGTACATGATGATTGATTATATGCTGTGTATGAAATTGTTTAAACCCGGGGGAAGGGTTACATACTGAGTCTTGGTGACTCACCTTCTCCTTTACATTTTTCAGGTGACACATAGATCGCGGATGTGGAGCCGGGTAGACTCGAGGTGGCCATGCAGTGGATTTAATTTAAATGAACTTAAATTTTAGTTGTGATATTATCATTTCGGGTTTTATTTTATTTGGATGTAATAAGGCCTCCTGACACTTTACTTTTGTTATTTTTCTCATGTTGGATATTGTTTTAAACTATGTTATTATTATTGAATTTAAATCACATGGTTTCCAAATTAAAGCGAAAATTTTTATTAAAAGTGCCATCAGGCACGGTTGGAATTTGTTTTTATAACTTGACTTAAATATGTTTATTTTAAAAAATAAACACTAAGTATGATTTTACCAAGATAATCAAATACGAGAAGTTTTCGACAAAACTTAATGGGTTTCAAAATGGTTTTCAAAAAAAGGTTTTCCTCGTAACAAACCAGATTCGACCATAGTGTTTGGGCCGGGTTTGGGTCGTTACAAAATTGGTATCAGAGCCCAGTTCAAAGCTCGGCTGTGGGGGCCCAAGGCCCAAAAACGTTTTGGTAGGCCTTATGGAATGATTTTTTTTGGTTTTTGAACAGCATGGCCCGAGTCTCCGGCACCGATCCGCCCAGGTAAGTACATCTAAACCTCTTGGTGAATTATATTCTGTAGAAGGGTAGGAAGCATGGAACGTAGATAGACTTATAGGAACTTGAACCCTAGGGTTAGACTACTCGAACCCTCAAACAGAACATAAGACTTAAGGTTACTAAAACAAACCTACGACTAAGTCACCGAGTTAGGGTGTGGTAACCCCTGTGTGCATGTCGAGGATTGGATCCGGAAGAGCCTGGTATTTAAGCAGTCCTCGTGACTCAGCTCCTCTTCGCGGGATTCCTACCTGGTGCGTAGCTTCGGTTCACCCTAACCAAGAGGACTCGGTCATAGGCTAAACGTACTGAATAAAACCCAAAAGGGACTAGCCTTGTTTTATAGAAACCCTAGTTTTAAAATCATTAGAACATCTCTTTCAATAGTAGCGAAAATTTATTTTCGAAAAATTTTCAAAATATTTTTGGACTTACCAAAATTTCCAAAATGCCCTAGCGGCAAAATTACGAAAATACCCCTATGTTGAAAATTACTAAAATGCCCCTGACTTTTAAAATTTCCGGTTTAACCCCAAGTTTAATAAAATTTTCTTACTTTGCAAAAGTATCCAATCTTTCGTATTTCAAAATAATACCCCGACTTTGGGAATTTACAAAAATTACCCCTGATTGACAAAATTACCGAAATACCCCTAGTTCTAAAATGATGCCATATTTTCAAATTTTACAAATTTTCAGAAATGCTCTTCAGTTTTGGGAATTTCAAGGTGACATGTTTATTAAAATTTTACAACTTCTTTTATTACGAAAATACCCAGTAGGAAAATGACGGAAATACCCCTGGGGTAGAAACGGGCAGAAAGGTCCGAATAGTGGATGTGTGTGGTGGATACCACTGAATGTGCCTCTACTGAGGGAGAAATGTGTTCTTGTGGATGAATGAATGTGTGTGTAAATGTGATTCTTTGAATTAGGGTAGCAAACTTGAACTGAGACTTTGTGTGATCGAAAGAACTACTTTAAATACCCTTCTTTCATAAAAATTTGTTCGCGATTAAATAGTGGAACAAAATTTCTAATGCATAAAATTTTTCTTAATCAGATTAAAGCACGATAGATAGAATGAGTTCTAGAGGACGTGGACGCCGTGGACGCGGTAGGGGTAGGATGACGGTGTCTGAACCCGTCAGGTCGGGACAAGGTTCTGAAAATGAGGTACCACCGCCACCACCACCTCCTACTTTTAGAGCTGAGGAGCAGGATCAGCCCGGTGGCGAGGCAGTATCGCAAGCGGTATTGCGAGTTCTGGAGATTGTGGCCGGGGCCGGTGGAAATCTAGGAGCTCGGAAATCGGTTCCAGAGCGAATTCGGTCTAATGGAGCTGAGGTGTTTCGAGGTGTGTCGGGAGTAGCACCTAGTGCAGCAGAATACTGGCTGGAATCTACGGAAAGGATCATGGATGATCTGGACCTGTCCAATTAGGAAAAGCTGAAAGGGGCTGTGTCGCTTCTAAAGGACGAAGCATATCAGTGGTGGCTCACTGTTCGAGATGGTGCCACGGTGGATGATCTTACGTGGGATTACTTTAGAGTTGCTTTTCAGAAGAAGTATGTGGGTACCAGCTACACTGACGCGCAAAGGAAGGCTTTTCTGGGGTTGGTGCAAGGAACTAAGTTAGTGTCGGAATATGAGGCAGAGTTCTTAAGGCTGAGTAGGTATGCTAGAGGCATCGTGGCTACTGAACATGAACGTTGCGTCCGCTTTGAGGACGGACTTAGAGATGACTTGAGGCTGATAATTGCTCCACAGCAGGTTCGTGAGTTTTCGTCGCTAGTGGAGAAGGCTAAGGTGGCCGAAGGGATCAAGGAGACCGTAAGACAGAAGCATGATAGGAACAAACAGAAGAGAGGCTTTGGATCGCCTGGATCGGGCAATAATGTGGAGAAGAGGGCTAGATTTGGGGAATCAGAAAGAGCCACAAAGCCTGCTCAGTGGCCACCTCAGTGTGTTAGATGCGGGAAATCCCATTCAGGACAATGTTTGGCTGGAAGTAAAGGGTGCTTTGAATGTGGATCGTTTGATCACCGTGTAAGGGACTGTCCTCGGAAGTTAGCTAAAAATCAACCAGAGGGTCGAAACAGTGCTCAGGATAGAAACGAAGGACCACCACAGAGGGGTCGAGGTGCAGCTAGAGGTAATGATAATGGTAACGGGCGTGGTCGAGGTACTGAAGGTGCAGAGGCAAGGCAACCAATGTTGGTTTATGCAGTTGGCTGTCGTGAGGAGGAAGATGTGCCAGACTTGACAACGGGTAAGTTTCTTATTTTCGGAATGCCCTTATTTGTCTCGGTTATGGTTACGTTAATTCACTCTTAGGTTGCTAGTAAAGTGTATGGAACTTGGATTATGAACGTGGGGAATGTTTCTAAGGAGTATGATAGTTCTTTAAGATCAGAGTGCGCAGCAGTAGCGTGGTGTGATGAGTTAAGGATGCACGATTGGACGACAGTAAGTAATTTCGAGGACGAAATTATTTTAAGGGGGGTAGAATTGTAACACCCTAAATTAGGGGTTGTTGAGAATTTAATTATTTTAAATATTTTCCCATGTGTGTGCTTGAAGAGTTAAATTCTAGGATTTATTTGACATGTTTAAGGGTCTAAAAATAACCCGAGCTAGGCCTGACCCAGTGTTAAAAATTTATTTTTAAAGTGTGTACAAGGAAGGAGCTAGGTAACGATAGGGCTTAAATAAAATTTAAGGAAATTTGACACAAGGTTGTAATTGGCGTGTTGGCTTGATGACTTAAGGGCTTGCAAGGGAGGTCTTGGGTTCGAATCTTGGAAAGGGGAGAATTTATTTTGTTTTTATTTTTGGGCGTTGAATGAAGGGGGCCAAAAATATGAAGGCCTTAAAAATAATTGGGGAAGGTTCGTAGCATGAAAGTCCAGTGAGTAAGAGTGGCCTGGGGCGCCACTTGAGGGAGAGAAGTCTCGGGTTCGAGGAACGAAGGGAACGTTTCTATTTTGGGTTTTGCGTTAAAGGCAGAAGGGCCGAGAGGTAGGCTTAAAATTAAAAGATAAGGTTCTATAGCAAGAAAGTCGGATGGGAGAGTTGGCCTGGGACGTTGGAGGGGCTGCTGCTGTTAAACGTCCCTGGTTCGAATCTAGGAGGTAGCAAAATGAGTTTTTCCTTTTTATTTTGCTGCTAACGTGGGTGAAGAGTTGGCCTGCACATGGGTGCTTATTCGGCTAGTTGATGGGCACATGGGCATTGGAAATTTGGGATAAGCTTAGCATTTGTTTTGATTTTTTTTAATTTGAAAAGGTGATAAAAGATAGGATAATAAAGATATTAGTTGATTTTTATCTTGGATTATTATAGAATTATTATTTGATTAATCAAAGTATTTGAATATTTCCAAATGGGTGGCTAGGAGTGGTCCAAGGTAATTGTTGGAGTTTGAACTCCTTGTTGCTAGGAGTAGACAGCAAGTAAGAGGGGGAGTGCCGAAATCATTCAGCCATATTTTTCTTTTCTTTCACAAGTTGCTGGCCGAATTTCCCTTAGGCAAATTACTCAAAATTTTTCCAGCACCTTTTTCTTTCACATAGCCGAAAACCACCATTAATCCCCCTACTCCTTTTCTTTCTCCTTCTTCTGCCTCCATTAGCCAAACCCCTATCACCTTGTTGCCGAAACTCCCTTACACTATTGCTCAAAATTATTAGAAAATTCCAGCATCTGTTTTGTTTTCTCTTAACCGAATACACCCCTTGGAAGTGCCGAAACTCCTTCTCCTGTTGGTGTAGTCATGGCCGAATTTTGAAGCAAGGGGTAGGTATGTCGAAACTCCTCTCCCATAGTTTTTTTTCTCTCTCTGTCGATTTGGTTAGTTGGAAAGCTGAATTAATCCAGTGATTAATCAGTGGTGGAATCGATTATGTTTAGGTGCCGGGACCTCAAGGTATACGATTCAAGTCCTATTCCCTGTCAAGTAATTTTAGGAAGCAGAAACGCTTGGAGTGTGGTGGTAATTATTTAAAAGCACTCGGGGATAAGTAGATCTAGGTGGCTGACATTTCTTTTCGGGATTTAGACTTCTCGTGGGTGACAGATGTGTACATACACACTTATAATTAATTAAATGTACTAAACTGTTGTGTGTGCTAACCGGATCTGTGTAGATTCGGGATTAATACCATGAATGGTTTAAGCAAGGAACCAGGTAAGTCCTTGTTGACTATGAAATGTTTTAAGATGCTTTTGGGAAGCATGGTGTGTCTAATACACGTTGCTTATTGCGGATGATAAAACCTGTACATGTGATTAAGTATATGGTAGCATAAATTATGTGATATAAATGTTGATGTGGGATTGATGAGTGGAGGGGGCAGTATATTCGTGCCGACGGGCACCAGTGTTTTGGTAACACACTGTGACTACGGACACCAGAGGTTTGGTACCTCCAGAGGTTTGGTACCTCATTGCGTCTCGTCCCAGTGGCTTAGCACCATAGTGGGTTGGCCCCACATATTATATAAGGGATTGACGCCAGTGATTTGGCATCACACGATGGGTTGGCCCCATCAATCGATTGTGTCTACGGACACCAGAGGTTTGGCACCTCCAGTGATTTGGCATCACATCTGTGACTATATGTCACCAGTGGTTTGGCACCACCAGTGGTTTGGTACCACACGGGGTAGACAAAGGCGTTTGGTTGGCTAGGTTGGGTGCATGACTTAGTACATGATGATTGATTATATGCTGTGTATGAAATTGTTTAAACCCGGGGGAAGGGTTACATACTGAGTCTTGGTGACTCACCTTCTCCTTTACATTTTTCAGGTGACACATAGATCGCGGATGTGGAGCCGGGTAGACTCGAGGTGGCCATGCAGTGGATTTAATTTAAATGAACTTAAATTTTAGTTGTGATATTATCATTTCGGGTTTTATTTTATTTGGATGTAATAAGGCCTCCTGACACTTTACTTTTGTTATTTTTCTCATGTTGGATATTGTTTTAAACTATGTTATTATTATTGAATTTAAATCACATGGTTTCCAAATTAAAACGAAAATTTTTATTAAAAGTGCCATCAGGCACGGTTGGAATTTGTTTTTATAACTTGACTTAAATATGTTTATTTTAAAAAAATAAACACTAAGTATGATTTTACCAAGATAATCAAATACGAGAAGTTTTCGACAAAACTTAATGGGTTTCAAAATGGTTTTCAAAAAAGGTTTTCCTCGTAACAAACCAGATTCGACCATAGTGTTTGGGCCGGGTTTGGGTCGTTACAAGTACAACCTAAATCGGGCAAAGAATTCATAGTTTATAGTGATGCATCCTTGAATGGTTTAGGCTATGTGCTGATGCAAGAAGGCAAAGTCATTGCTTATGCTTCGAGGCAGTTAAAGCCGCATGAAAAGAACTATCCAACGCACGACCTTGAATTGGCCGTGATTGTGTTCGCATTGAAAATTTGGTGTCACTACTTATTTGGTGAGAAATGTCATATTTTTACAGATCACAAGAGCTTGAAATACCCGATGACTCAGAAAGAATTGAATTTGCGACAAAGAAGATAGATCTATGCGATGATGATTCAGTTTTGGCTGAGTCGAAAGTAAGGCCGATGTTCGTACGTCAGATTTGTGATGCCCAGAAATGTGATGACGAGATGATAGCAAAACGAGCTCAATGTGATTTGAATTCTGATTTAGAATATCAAGTTGATAGTGATGATTGTTTGAGATTCAAAGATCAGATTTGTGTTCTGAGGAATTTAGAGTTGATTCAGATGATTTTGAATGAAGCTCACTATAGTCGTTTGACTGTTCACTCGGGGAGTACGAAAATGTACAACGATTTGAAACAGTTTTATTGGTGGCATGGTACGAAAAGAGACATCTCTGACTTTGTGTCGAAGTGTTTAGTTTGCCAGCAAGTTAAAGCTGAACATCAAGTTCCATCCAGTTTACTACAACCGCACAAAACCTAAGATGCTTGATTTTCCCACAAAATGAACCAAAACAAATTCCATGTTTAAAAACATGAGTTTGATTACTCATGCCAAAATGTAGCATCAGTTTCGATAAATCAAACACGCTAAACTAAGGGATTTTTGCGTCCACAGAAACAAACATTCAAATCACTTTGCAATCATTGAAACAGATTTGCACAAGTTCAAAGATTTCACACAAAACTTTAGTGGGTGCACGTTAATATCATATTCAAACAAAGTATGCACTTTTCGTGGAAACCCATTATCACGCAAGATCAAATTTATGGTTTGTCAAACATATCGATCAACATAAACAAAGTTTTCTTCATAAGGAAAATCAAGAGAAAAAGTCCTTGTGCTTTCTTTCGGAATGAGCTCATTAACCACAACCAAGGAATAAAAATTAATCGGATGAAGATAAGGGGATCTTTTAAAAACTAAGTCACCAAAAATGTTTTCGATATCTTTCAAATTTGTTTGTTGTGACTCGGTTGTTAGAATTTCCTTACCTCGCTTACCTTTGGGCTCATATGGGTCGGTTTCATCTTCAACCTTACCTTTTTTGATCATACGAAAGCGTCTTTCGTCAGGAAGGTATTGAAGTTGATACCCGTCACTCGGCCTTTCGGAAACCTGAAAAGAAATACAACGAGACAAACTCACATTTGAGTTAGTAAATAAATTCCTCACTTTTTCTTGCTCTTTCGCCTCTTTTTCTTTCGTTTGTTTTTCTAACTCATTTTCTTTTCTTTCTTTCTCAATTTTCTCGTTTTCCTCACACTTTTGCTCAATCTCTATTTCTTTTTCAATTTTCTTTCCTTCCTTTTCTTTTTCTCTCACTTTTTCGATTTCTTTTTCTTTTTCACTTGCTTTTTCTTTTTCTTTTTTTTGTTTTTATTACAACGTGAGGACGTTACAAAAGAATCAAAAAGATAATTTTTTGGCTCAAAGAAAGAAAAAGTATTCTCATGGATATCTCGATCAACTCTTCGTGAGCGATTCTCCGTGCGTGATGTCTTTAAAGCATACGAAGAAGAACTCGTACTTTCTTGTTCTTCATCTTGAAAAGTCTTAAACTCGAAACTTTCTTCTCTTTGCCTCGAATTCCTTGACGATTAGGAATCCCGATAAGAATCTTTTCTTGAATAATGTCGTCGTGATGAACTTAACTCCATTTCTCGACTCGGTGGAGTTTGCTTTCGTCGGGTTGTTGCTCGAGGTTCTCGCTTGTCTTGAATGGGCTTAATCTTTCGGTCGAGCATATTCTCCATTTCTTTCAACAAGTATTGAAACTCATACGCTGAAAACTCGTCTCGAGACATGATTATTTACTGACAAGAAGAAACATTAAAACTAAAATAGAAAATAAGTGCCTCACCACGAGCCTCACCTTTTCACTCAAAAAGAAAGAAGATAAAGGTCTTGCACTCACGCTCGTGTTTGCACTCTCTTTTCGACTTTTTCTTCTCTCTATTTCTCTCACAAAACTCATGCCTTTTACCGCTCGATTCGCCTCCCGAAACTTCGTAGAAGACTTTTTTAGGCTTAACTATTTGCTTAGGGGTCGATTTCAAAGGGGTACAAAGGTAAAAGTTATTTTGGTGTCGGGTAGGCAGAAAGAAGAAAATATATGGATAACAAGTGTGGCGTGAAAAGGATGAATGATAGTAGAAGGGGACTTGCTGATCGGGAATGCACAATTGCAAATTTTTCAGCACTTTCATATTCTTTTTTTTTTTACTTCTAATTTCTTCTTCTTCTTTTTTTAATTACAATTGCCAAATACAAATAAAAGACTTAGAATCATGAAATTAATAAATTTTTTTCGAAATTTTTTTCGATTTTTTTGTTTCAAAACCTTACTCCTGAGGTGCTCGAACGTCTGTACTCCTTGATTTTAACTAGCTCTGATACCAAATGATACGAACCCGAGTTGCAGAAGTATCCCGTTTCTAGTTGCACCCGATCGTTAAATCAAAGAAGTATCATTGTAATTCAGAGTTTGATGTAGTTCGGCTGTTTGTAGGCTAAATGAAAGTTTGCAAATTGGTTCAAGGAGGTTTGTGTATCAAACGGATGAAGGCTTAGTTTGGAAATGAAGAAAATAAGGAAAATTAGATGGGTAGGGCATATGGAAGGACTTAAGTACAAGGGTGAACCAATACTAGGTAGTATTGACCTGAAACTTATACGTTGCTTAAGGTTGCTGGAAAAACGTTAAAAGAACTTCGACCCACTATCTATAACGAGATAGGAACCGGAAGTATATCAGGTTAACGCCACACTCGATTAAGAGTGATAAGTTCGAATAAAACAAGGTTGACGCTACTAGATAACTAGATAAGCCAACTCGAGTCTAAAATGAAATTTGAGAGTTGAATAAACTCAAAAAGTAATAGAAATTCATTAAAGTTGCAAAAAGTCCCCTCAAAGTGATTTGAACTACACATTTATAGCCTTTTACATGGGGTAGTCGAATAGGCTATTAAGGATGCTGAATGGACAACAAATTAAAGCTAAAAAATGACTGGAAATTTCCTTGAAGCTTCTTGAACATCCATGGTAGCTTCCTTGAAGTTTCCTAGCATGGAAGACACCAATGGACAGCATCTAAAAGTTGATCTTTCAGGTGGAAATTAATGAAATTCAATAGGGCTGAAATGACTTGGTAGATTCGACCTAGGTGCTTTGAATGGCTTTAACTGAAGCTCCTTGTTCAGCTGAATAGTTTAGGAGCTTTAATTGGTAGCTTGAGTATTGTAATGGTCACCTAAGTATGAAAGCAAATACAAATAGCCTTGTGTGTGTGAAAACAAAAATCTGGACAGCCTTGTAATGTGAATGGAATGTGCAGCTGGTGTGAAAGCTTTCAAGGTAGCTTTGGGGAGCTAACTGGCCACTTTGGGAAGAATAACCAGCAGTTGATCTTTGGCCATTCAAGTCCACGAAGAGGTGCTTTGAAGAGCTGAACCATCAGCTCTCTTATTGTCATCCCAAGCATTGAACCAGCAGCAAATTAATTTAGCAAATTAACTCGCCTTAAGACACATTAATTTCGTAGCAACTAGACACATTAATTTGGACATGTAATTAATTTGCCTAAGCTAAGACACATTAAAAACAAATAATAACTAAGACATAAATTAAATTCAACAGTAGCTAAGACAAACTAATTAAGACATGAAATTAATTTGTCTCAACTTTAGACACATTTAAACACTTCTAATTTAACATGTTCAGATTAAGACATATTTAAAAACACAACTTAATTATTTGAGCTGAACTAACTAAATTAACTAACTAAATTAAATAACTTATTTTAATTTCCAGCAACTTAAAAACGCATAAAATAAAAAGATGGAAACGAGCTCATTGAACTGGAATCGAGCTAAATTGATCTCAACAAACTGGAAGTGAACTAGTTCAGCTCGCAAGGGATTGCAAGAAACGCGTAGGGTACTGGTCTAAGAACGTGCTCGAGGCGTGGCCGTATCACTTTGTGTCATATTTGATTAAACTGATATAAAATTTAGGTAAGTTAAGTTATATTTTGTATGGACTTACTAAGCATATGAAATGCTTATTATGTTTCATTTTCTATTTTCTGTAGTTGACATATTACGGAAGGGAAAGATCGGATCAACGCAGAATTCACACTACATAGTCTTCATTTTGGTGGACTTCCATTCATTTGAACCTTGTTATATATGGCATGTGTCTAAGAGTATCTTGTTATTTTTAATGTTAAGTATGTCTTGAAAAATACTTGCTTTTAACACTTTTGCCAAAATGCTTATGTTTGCAAATTGCAGGCTTTTTGGTTTATATGTATGGTTTAGAAATCAAGCAAGTAATGTATGCATCATCAGTTTGTTAAATGAATGATATGGAATTATGAATGATATATATACACAAGATATATATAACATGTTAGAATGTGTATGTTTAGTACCTATTGATGCAAAAATGAACATTTTTGAATTGAGAAATGGAATAGTTGAAATTCATGTAATTGTACATATAGCTTTGTTTTGATTTGGCTCTAAATGTGACATTTTGGTTTTATGATTTGCTTAGGTGATTATATGTTATGTGTAACATCCTAAAAGTTAGAGTATTATCTTATTATTTGTGTTGGCTCGGGTATGAATTTTGTGTGCTTAGCATAGTCTTGTGAAGGCTTGATTTTATTTATGAAGCTAGAAATTCTTAGTATTGTATATTTAGTGAAGTGGATTAGGTGAACCTGACACTTAAGTTAATTTAAGTGTTAAATTCTAGCACATGAGGAGTTAGTGGCAAGGTGGGTAAGATGCATGAAGGGTTGCTTGAGGGAAGAGGTTCGAGTAGCATGGGTTGCATTTGGAAGACTTTATTTTTATGTATCCTAACATTAAGTGTCGGTCAAGCTCTAATTAAGGTAGGTTGGACTTTCAATTTTTGGCAAGTTGAATATTAGTTTAGGAAAGCTTTTATTTTGGGATAGGAATCTTAAGATTTATGGAAGGATGGGGGGACAAAGGGCTTGGATGATGGAGAGTGTTTTGGAAACTATTCTAAGGCCATTAGTCCATGAATGTGGACGGCATGTGTGGCTAAGGGGGGTGGCCGAATGTTGATAGGAAGTTGGGGGGGATTGGTTGGCCAATTTTAGCATTTTGAGCACCATTTGGCATTTCTTCTTTTCCTCTCCAAAATTTTCTTCCTTAGCCGAATGTACCTTAGGCATTAGGTGCAATTTTTGCTTTTGGGTTAGCTCTCATTTTTGTTGGAACCAAATTCTATTTTCTTTCTTTCAGTTTTCCTTTTGAAACCGAAACCACACTTAGCACTTTGTGCACTTTTCTTTTTCGGCAAACAAGGTGTTTGGCCGAACCTCTTTCTCCCATCTCTCTCTTTTCTTTCTTTTGATATTTGCTCAAAACCACATTTCCTTTTTACTTTCTCTTGGCCGAATCTTCTTCCTTCCCAAATCCCATTTCTTTCACTTTTACTCAAAGTTAAAAACATCCATCCTCATTCTATTTTCTCCTTCCATTTTCTTCTTTCTTTTATTTTCGAATCCTCCTTCTCCTATTTCATTTTCACTTTTATTTTCCTTTCTTTTTCTCCATCATAGCCGAATCTTTTTTCTCTCTTTTGGTGTTGTCTTGGCCGAATATCCTCAAGGGTAGATTTTCTAATTGTTCATCTATAATCGGTTTTGGAAGATAGGTAAGTGTCTTGGCACCGATTCTCCGGCACCGATCCGCCCGGGTAATGGTACGGTCCGTCTCGGGTTAGGAGGCGAATCGTAAATGTTGCCCGATCGTAAATTACGTAGTTTCTCTTTTAATTATCAAAAGGGTTAATTTTATTGGAGATGATATTTTTTGAAAGGTAAAGATAGGTGAGAGGTTGAAATGGATACGTATTTGAAACAAGAAAGAACCTTTAATAAAAATTAAAGACCCGAATCTTATAAGTTTCAAATTGATGGAATGAGTTTTGAAACAAAACCGAGACCCACTATCTAGCGAGATAGGAACCAACGGTATAGGTAAATGAACGCCACACCCGAAAGGATGATAAGTTCGAAACAAGGAAAGAACGACGCCACTAGAAAACTAGATAAGTCAATTCAACCTTGAGAATTAGGAGAGTGAATACTCACCAAAAGAAATTTTTCTTTCATTCAAATTCAAAGTTCTATCACAAAATGAAATGTGCAAAATATTTATAGGCTCTTTCTAATGATAGCCGAATAGGGAGGAATAAACTTGAGGGCTTCAATCTCTGTTTGTACGCACAAGTAGTTGACTTGGTGGGGCATTTGTGAACATTCGGCCAAGGGAAATCATGGAGCATGAAGGTTTGGCCACTTGAAATTAAAATAAAGCATTTGAATGCTATGGCCGTTCAACCTAATCTCCACCAAGGATTGCTGCCGTATGTCACTTGAAATTGCCATATGTTTGGCTAAATTATTCTAATTTAAAAGTGCTATGCCCTTCATGGTCGCCCATAAGCTTCAAATTGCTCCAAATATTTTAATCAATTTCATTGAAATAATGGAGCATGCCGTCCCATTCTTTTAAGCACAATAAACAAATGATTCCATGCATCAAAATGTGGAGCATTCCTTCATGTTTTCTTCAATGCCGTCCAACTCCCATTCTTATCCATCATTTATTTAATTCAAGTCAAACATGCCACATTTACTTATTCCATGTGACTTATATCTTTGTGTCATTTTAATTGTTTATTCCTCCACATGTTTCATGCCTTGCTGTCCATGCCTTTCTTCAATAAAAAATCTTTCAATTGTTTATTTCATTCCCACTAGCCGTCCAACTTGTTCACAAAAAAGACAGTTCTTATTTTATGCTCCATTCTTCAATTGTTTAATTCATTCCACAAGCATGCCGTCCATCCACTTTGATTTTGTGCTTTCCATTCATTCTTCAATTGTTTAACTATGCTCCATATTGCCGTTCCCATTCCTTGAGTAAAAAAATGGATTTTGTGCATTCCATTTGTTTGGCATTCAGCTACCATCTCATAATTCCAATGCCACCCCACCATGGTCATAAGAAGACAAGATTTGTCTTATTATCCCGTGCTTCCAGTCATACACCAAGCCATGCATCCAAGCTTTCATCCATTAATCTCCCACCTGCACAATTAAATCCACAAATTTATTTCATAAATTGGGCAGCAAGTTGCATTTAATTCGGCTAAAACATATTAAAATAATGTAATAACTTTAAAACACAATTAAACACATGCAATAATTAACACACATTAATACTTGAAAGTAAAATGTCCAATTTTATTAACACATTTATTTAATTAATAATTTTAGCAGAATTTAACTAACTAAATAAATAAATTTATTCAGCCAATTAAAATGCATGAAATAAAATAAATGCAAATCAAACTCAATAAGCTAAAACAAACTCAAATGAGCTGAAAATAAGCTCATTTTGGGACGTGCACCAAAAGGCACACTAATTCCTTGGTTTTGATCTGAGCTGTTAAGTTGAAAAACGTTGACGTCCCGGGCGTGCCCGTATCAGGTAAGTATTTCAAAACTGTTGATTTTGATGATATGATGATGATGGTATGACTGTATAGTAGTAGGACCTACTCTAGAGACCCAAAACTATAGGTTGGATGTACTCGCGAAACAACTTCTTATTAAAATTATTCATAAAATTGTGTTTTAAAGATAGTGGAATGATGTCTTAAGCATAAAACTTTTAAATCAGATAAGTCGAGACTTTAGACATGAGCACTCGAGGTCGGGGTCGTGTTATGCGTGGACGTGGTCGAGGTAGGATGGCTGTGTCTGAGCCAGTGAGGTCTAGTCAAGGATCCGAAAATGAGGTACCACCACCCCCACCACCAGCGGTTGGAGTTGAGCATCAGGATCAAACGGGGGATGATGTAGTGTCTCAGGCGATGCTGCGAGTTCTTGAGAGGGTAGCTGGAGTAGGTGGAGGCGCGGGAGCTCAGAAATCCTTACCTGAGCGACTCCGAGCCAATGGAGCCGAGGTATTTCGAGGTGTTTCTGGTGTGGCTCCCAGTACGGCTGAGTATTGGTTAGAGGCGACAGAGCGAATCATGGATGATCTGGATCTGAATGCTGAGGAAAAGCTGAAAGGGATAGTGTCTCTTCTTCGGGATGAGTCATATCAGTGGTGGCTCACGGTGCGGAATAGTGCTGCGGCGGAGGATCTCACTTGGGATTATTTTAAGGCAGCGTATCAGAAGAAATATATTGGGTCTAGTTATATTGATGCGCAGCGTAAGGCATTTCTGAGTTTGGTCCAGGGGAGTAAGTCCGTATCAGAATATGAGGCAGAGTTCTTAAGATTGAGCCGGTATGCTGGAGGTATCGTGGCTTCAGAGCACGAGCGATGTGTCCGGTTCGAGGACGGTTTGAGAGACGAGCTGAGATTGCTGATTGCTCCACATCAAGAGCGAGAGTTTGCTGCACTAGTTGAAAAGACTAAGATAGCGGAAGGGATAAAGGAATCTGTAAGGCAGAATCACGACAGGAATAAGCATAAGAGAGGTTTTGGATCATCTGGGTCAGCCAGTAATTCTCAGAAGAGGGTTAGGCAGAGTGGGCCGAATCAATCTGGGAGGCCTGTTACTGCTAATTAGGGACTAGCACAGTGTAACCGATGTGGAAAATTTCATTGGGGCGAATGTTGGACCGGAGGAAAAGGATGTTTTGAGTGTGGCTCGCTGGATCATCGTGTGAGGGACTGTCCACGTAAGCTAGCCAGGAATCAGACTGAGGGTCAAGGTCGTGCTCAGTTCAGAAAGGAGGGACCGCCACCGCAGAGAGGTCGTGGTAATGGTAGAGGAGGTAATGGTTCTGGTCGAGGCCGCGGAGTATCGGGCAGAGGTGCAAGTAACACTGAGGCAAAACAGCCTGGTTTGGTGTATGCAGCAAGACATCGAGAGGAGGGCGACGCACCGGACGTCATAACCGGTACGTTCTTAATCTTTGGTGTACCATATACTGCTTTGATAGATATGGGTTCGACGCATTCGTATGTTGCTAGTAGCTTAGTAGAGACTATGAACCTAGACTCTGAGACTACTTCTAAGGAGATGACAGTAATTAGCCCTCTAGGTCACTCTGTAGAAGTAAATAAGCTGTTTAGGGATGTACCCCTAGAACTCCAAGGGGTAGTGTTTGTAGCTGATCTGATGGAACTGCCGTTTGGGGAGTTCGATCTGATTCTTAGGATGGACTGGTTGGTTAAGTACCAGGCAAGTTTGGATTGTGCTGCTAAGCGCATGGTTTTGAAGACAGCTGAGGGTAAAAAGGTGGTCATGATAGGTAATAGAAGAGATTATCTATCCAACGTGGTATCTGCGATGAAAGCTGTGAAGATGGTTAGGAAGGGCTGTGAGGCATTCGTGGTTCATGTGTGTGCTTTGGAAGCTAAGGAGTCTACTGTGGGGAATGTCCAAACGGTGAAGGAATATGCTGACGTATTTCCAGAAGAACTTCCGGGACTGCCTCCGGATCGTGAAGTTGAATTTGGTATAGATCTGTTACCCGGAACTGCGCCAGTGTCTATCGCTCCGTATAGGATGGCACCGAAGGAATTGGTGGAATTAAAGGCTCAGATTCAAGAGTTGTTGGATCGAGGTTTTATTCGACCAAGTGTTTCGTCTTGGGGAGCATCGGTACTTTTTGTCAAGAAGAAGGATGGTACGATGCGGATGTGTATTGATTATCGCTAGTTGAATAAGCTGACGATCAAAAACAAGTATCCTTTGCCGAGGATAGATGACTTGTTTGATCAGCTTAAAGGGGCAGCGATTTTCTCCAAGATTGATTTAAGATCTGGGTATCATCAACTAAAGGTGAAAGAGGCTGATATCCATAAGACGGCATTTCGCACTCGGTATGGGCACTACGAGTTTTGGTAATGCCGTTTGGGTTGACTAACGCACCGGCAGCATTCATGGACATGATGAATTGGGTATTCCAGCAGTTTTTGGAACAGTTTGTCGTGGTGTTTATAGATGACATTTTGGTATACTCTAAGTCAGAGGAGGAGCATGATGCGCATTTGCGAGTAGTGTTGGAGATTCTGAGGGAAAAGCAGCTTTATGCTAAATTTAGTAAGTGCGAGTTCTGGCTTAGGGAGGTGACTTTCTTGGGTCATGTAGTATCAGCTGAGGGGATTAGAGTGGATCCTCGAAAGATAGAAGCAGTGTTGGATTGGAAGCCGCCTAAGTCAGTGGCTGAGATTCGGAGTTTTCTAGGTCTGGCGGGGTATTACCGAAGATTTGTAGAGGGATTTTCTTTGATCGCAGCACCAATGACCAAGTTATTGAGGAAAGGAGTTCTATTTGTGTGGACCGAGAAGCAGCAAGAAAGTTTCGACAAATTGAAGAAGATTCTGACTGAAGCTCCAGTTTTGATTCAACCTGAGGCAGGCAAGGAATTCACGGTTTACTGTGATGCATCACATACTGGTTTGGGATGTGTGCTGATGCAAGAAAAGAAGGTAGTGGCTTATGCATCTCGACTGAGACCACATGAAGTTAACTATCCGACGCATGACCTGGAATTAGCTGCAGTGGTTTTCGCTTTGAAGATATGGAGGCACTATTTGTACGGAGAGAAGTCGATAATCTACACGGATCACAAGAGTCTTAAGTATCTTTTGACTCAGAAGGACTTAAACTTGAGGCTGCGTAGATGGATTGAGTTGTTGAAGGACTACGACTGTTCAATTGAGTATCATCCGGGCAAGGCTAACGTAGTGGCAGACGCGTTGAGCCGTAAGGTTGTATCAGACTTAAGATCGATGTTTGCTCGTCTTAGTTTATACGACGATGGGAGTCTTTTGGCTGAATTGAAAGTCAAGCCGTCTTGGTTAGACCAAATCAAGGAGAAGCAGTTAGAGGATGATGTTTTGAATGCTCGAAAATTGCAGGTTCAGAATGGAGGTTTAGAGGATTATAGTTTGTCCAGTGATGGAGTATTATGTTTTCAAGGGAGAGCTTGTATGCCGAAAGATGTTGAGTTGAGGCAAAGGATTCTTCGGGACACACATAGCAGCCCATATGTTATGCATCCTGGAGGTAGCAAGATGTATCGGGATTTAAGAGAGCAGTTTTGGTGGCCAGGTCTGAAGCGGGAGGTAACTGAGTTTGTGGGTAAATGTCTGACGTGTCAGCAGGACAAGGCTGAACATCAGTTGCCGTCAGGGTTACTTCATCCAATGAAGATTCCACAGTGGAAGTGGGAAAGGATCACTATGGACTTTGTCAGTGGATTACCTCTTACACCTAGTAAGAAAGACTCAGTTTGGGTGATTGTGGATCGTTTGACTAAGTCAGCTCATTTTATTCCGATAAGGGTGGATTACTCGCTTCAGAAGTTAGCTAAGTTGTATGTGGCGGAGATAGTGAGGTTGCATGGTGTGCCAGTGTCGATCATCTCGGACAGGGATCCTAGATTTACGTCGAGATTTTGGAGAGCGTTACATCAGGCTTTGGGTATGCAGTTGGATTTCAGTACCGCATTTCATCCACAGTTTGACGGGCAGTCGGAAAGAGTTATACAGATTTTAGAGGATATGTTGAGAGGTTGTGTTTTGGATTTCAGAGGTAGCTGGGAAGAGTTTTTGCCATTAGCTGAGTTCGCGTACAACAATAGTTATCAGGCCAGCATTAAGATGGCACCATATGAGGCGTTGTATGGTAGGAGGTGTCGCACACCTACATGCTGGACAGAGTTGGGTGAGCGTCAGATGTTAGGAGCAGAGTTCGTTGCAGAAACTGAGGATAAGGTGAAGTTGATTCAAGCTCAGTTGAAGGAAGCTTCGGATAGGCAGAAGTCATATGTCGATCTCAAGCGGAGGTATATAGATTTTGCCGTGGGTGACAAGGTCTTCTTGAAGATCTCACCATGGAAGAAAGTGTTAAGATTTGGGAGAAAAGGCAAGTCCAAGGTTTATTAGGCCGTATAAGGTGTTGAGACGAGTGGGACCAGTAGCTTATCAGCTCGAGTTGCCAGCAGAGCTGAGTCAGATTCACGATGTGTTCCATGTCTCCATGCTTAGACGCTATCATTCTGATCCATTGCATGTTGTGGCAGTAGAGGAAATAGAGGTGAGTCCAGATCTGACGGTAGAAGAAGAACCTGTGCAGATTCTAGATCGAGATGTGAAAGTTTTGCGTAAGAAGTCAGTTCCTTTAGTGAAAGTCTTATAGCGGAATCATGGCGTAGAAGAAGCTACATGGGAATCGGAGGATGTGATGAGGCAGCAGTATCCTCAACTCTTTTGATCAGGTAATTTCGAGGACGAAATTTTCTTTAAAGGGGGTAGAATTGTAACATCCTAAAAGTTAGAGTATTATCTTATTATTTGTGTTGGCTCAGGTATGAATTTTGTGTGCTTAGTATAGTCTTGTGAAGGCTTGATTTTATTTATGAAGCTAGAATAATTCTTAGTATTGTATATTTAGTAAAGTGGATTAGGTGAACCTTAAGTGTTAAATTCTAGCACATGAGGAGTTAGTGGCAAGGTGGGTAAGATGCATGAAGGGTTGCTTGAGGGAAGAGGTTCGGGTAGCATGGGTTGCATTTGGAAGACTTTATTTTTATGTATCCTAACATTAAGTGTCGGTCAAGCTCTAATTATGGTAGGTTGGACTTTCAATTTTTGGCAAGTTGAATATTAGTTTAGGAAAGCTTGTATTTTGGGATAGGAATCTTAAGATTTATGGAAGGATGGGGGGACAAAGGGCTTGGATGATGGAGAGTGTTTTGGAAACTATTCTAAGGCCATTAGTCCATGGATGTGGACAGCATGTGTGGCTAAGGGGGGTGGCCGAATGTTGATAGGAAGTTGGGGGGGATTGGTTGGCCAATTTTAGCATTTTGAGCACCATTTGGCATTTCTTCTTTTCCTCTCCAAAATTTTCTTCCTTAGCCGAATGTACCTTAGGCATTAGGTGCAATTTTTGCTTTTGGGTTAGCTCTCATTTTTGTTGGAACCAAATTCTATTTTCTTTCTTTCATTTTTCCTTTTGAAACCGAAACCACACTTAGCACTTTGTGCACTTTTCTTTTTCGGCAAACAAGGTGTTTGGCCGAACCTCTTTCTCCCATCTCTCTATTTTCTTTCTTTTGATATTTGCTCAAAACCACATTTCCTTTTACTTTCTCTTGGCCGAATCTTCTTCCTTCCCAAATCCCATTTCTTTCACTTTTACTCAAAGTTAAAAACATCCATCCTCATTCTATTTTCTCCTTCCATTTTCTTCTTTCTTTTATTTTCGAATCCTCCTTCTCCTATTTCATTTTCACTTTTATTTTCCTTTCTTTTTCTCCACCATAGCCGAATCTTTTTTCTCTCCTTTGGTGTTGTCTTGGCCGAATATCCTCAAGGGTAGATTTTCTAAGTGTTCATCTATAATCGGTTTTGGAAGATAGGTAAGTGTCTTGGCCGAATTTTTTTTCTATTTTCTCTATTGATTCTCATGAGGGCAAAAGCCAAATGTTGGGTATGTGATAGTAAGATTCTAACCATAGGAACTTATTTCTTTTAGGCTCTTCAGATTTTGGAAGCAATCGATTTTGGTAAGTCAAGTGGTAAGGTTTATGTTGGTTCTTTATTCTTTAAATGGATGTAAAGCCGAAGGCTATGGTGATTAAGGCTTCTTGTTGGTCGAATGGTCTATGGTAATGATCTAAGTATTGGCCGAATGTAGGGCAAGGAACTCTAGTGTGGTAGATCGGGTCTTCGGGATTTAGTGATTTCGCTATTATCAGGTGTGTAACTTACACACTTTATAACTTGGTAATATATTAATAACTTGATCATGTTTTAAAGCCAAAAACTATGAGATTCTCATTATGATACCGTAAGGGTATGAGCAAGGATTCGGGTAAGTCTGTTTCGATATGTTTTGCTATATGATGCTTATTACCATGATAAGTAATATATTTCTATATGATTGATAATAAAGTATGATGGCATGATTTGCATAGTAATTGCACTGTTATGGGTGATATGAGAGGAGGGGGAAGGATTTGATATCCGTGTCTTTGGGACACCAGAGGTTTGGCACCTCCAGTGGTTTGGTACCACAGTTGATTTCGTGACTTTGGGTCACCAGAGGTTTGGCACCTCATAGCGACTTGTCCCAGTGGTTTAGCACCACAGTGGGTTGGCCCCACAGTTGACATATCGGGATCGTCGCCAGTGATTTGGTATCACATGTGGGTTGGCCCCACACCTGGATCGTTGATATTTCGTGTCTTTGGGACACAAGAGGTTTGGCACCTCATAGCGACTTGTGCCAGTGGTTTAACACCACAGTGGGTTGGCCCCACATTTGATATTACGGGATCGTCGCCAGTGATTTGGTATCACACGCGAGTTGCCCCCACAACTTGATTATTCGTGACTTTGGGTCACCAGTGGTTTGGCACCACATTATTGGATATCGTGACTTTGGGTCACCAGTGGTTTGGCACCACCAGTGGTTTGGTACCACACGGGGTAGAAAAGGAGTTATGGATGGCTAGGATTGGGTGCATTGTATATATATATATATATTGCTTGTTTATAAATTGTGTAAGTATGTTGTATTAACCGGGGGAAGGATTTATGCACTGAGTCTTGGTGACTCACCTTCTCCCTTATCTTTTCAGGTGATTCGTAGATCGCGGATGAGGAGCCGGATGGACTCGAGGTGGCCATGCAATAAAAATTCAGTTTTACACGGACTTTGGTTTGGGTACTATATTTTGTTTTAATTCGGGTTTCATTTTTATTTGGGTTTGTAATAAGGCCTCTTTAATTATGTTTTTGGATTTTATTTTAAATATGGCTAATAAACTACATGGTTAATTTAATAATTTATGCTCAAAGATTTCTAAACTATAAAAATGCAACAGTTTTCAAAATCTTTACCATCGGGTAATATAAATCATTTGATAATTTTCTTTTAACAACTTAATTGTTTTCGACAACTCAAACGGTTTCCAACCTTAGGATTTCAAATTCAAATAGTAAGGGTTTTCAAATTAACCATTTGAGTTCTTTTAAAATGCAACTGAGTTTTAAAGTTTATTTCTGGGATTTCAAAGTAAACTATCGGTTTTTAACTAATCATGCAACTATTTTCTACAAGTACATAGTAACAAAAAGTTTTTCCCACAAATTTTAATCGGTAACTCATTTTTCTTCAAAACGTTTTCCCTGTGACATACCAGATTCGGTCGTGGCGTATTGACCGGGTTTGGGGTGTTACATTATGTTTTGGCATGGTATTGGTATGGTTTGAACATGTTTATAATTGTTGAAATGTATTTTTAGGTCACTTTTAAAGGTTGGATTTGTATCATGTACCAAAATGGTCTATTTTTGTGCCACACAGGCTGGCGCACGGCCATGTGTCCCACACAAGCTAGTCATATGCCCATATGGGTACTGTAGATTTGGTCATTTTTAATGCACACAGCTACACTTTGTTACATGGCCTAACCACATGGTTGTGTGACTTTTGATGAAATTTTGCAATTTGAACCACACAGCCATTGTGAGTTACACGGCCTGAGCACACGGTCGTGTGATTCTTATTTTGTATTTCTTAACTTTTTAATATGTTGCAATTTGATCCCTGTTCATTCTTGAAGTAACTTTAGAGCTTTCGTAAGTTCAATTAAGACTCAAATCTAGTTATATATTATAATATTTTTGTGTTTAAGATACCATTAATTATTTAAAGGATTATTTATAATATAATTGATCTGTAATTTTGTAATTGTTGCAAATTAGTCCTATGTTAAATTCCGGATTGGTACTGGAGCATAAGTAAACTTGTATAAATCTTGAGAAATGTTGTATTTGGTGATTATGAATTGAATTGACTTTGATTGTATGATTTATGATTAATTTGAACGATAATTGAGTATTTATGAAGTAATTCCATATTTATTTAAAATAATTGATATGAACTGAATGCATTTTGTTCCAATGATGATTGTAGCATTTCGTACCTCGAGTTTGATGTTCGGACCGGGTAATGTTGGAAAATTTTAATTTGAAAATGGTTTTCTTGCATAGTGAAAAATTAAAATTTTGAAAATTGACCCGATTTGTGATATTTATAGTAATAAAGCCTTGTCGATTTTGTACATGTGTTTTCGACTTAGCGAATGTTCGGTGTTCTCGTCTTTCAACCAAACGATCTTCTCCACTATCTTGTACCTCGAACTACTTTGAGTGTGGGCTTGAACCAATTTAATCTAAACACAAAACTAGAAAAAGTTTTCTCTCCTTTTTGGGTGAAAACGAAAATTCTGTCTTTTTAATAAAAACCAGTAAAATTGTTATTTTGAAAAATATATGTAATAGTTGAGAATAAATTTTCTCTATTTTTTTGGTAGAATAAAAGTATCTCAAAGATGTGTAAATAGCTCTATTGGTGCCATCTATTATAGGAAGAGAAGGTAGAACTCTTGTTGAGTTGTAGTGGTTTATTTCAAATAGAAAAACAACTTCCTACTTAGAATAGGACTAGAGTGGACGATAGGGTTGCCGCCCCCTTCATGTCCATGGGGGATTTTTGGGCCTCTCTTACATCGAGTCCAATTACGAGTACTTATTGAATTTTTTTACCTATTGATCCAACCCAATTTTATTTTTCTATTTCCCAAAATAAACTTCAATATATACATATTAAATAAATTTCTTATCTTAATTTTACCCCCAGTAAAAGTTTGAAGATTTTACCCCGATAAAGTTTTAATAATTTTACCCTTAGTAAAATGTTGAGAAAATTCATTCAATATTTCACAACTTAACATGTTCACTATGACTGAATGATTTTTTATTTTTATTTTTAGGCTTCAAAATAGCTCAAAAACTTGAACTTATTTTTCTGATTATTTTTAAGTAATGCATATAGAATTGCATATGGATCATTTCCATTTCCATTTTTGGAAACCTACATCCATTTTCAAATGATTCCATTTCTCCATTTCAGAGAAACCATAATCATTCATTAATATTTCTCATTTCTATTTTTTTATTCATTCTATTTATTTCTAATCAAATACGCAATTCATTTCTGGTTTCAACGAGCTAGCAGAGGGATTGATTTGACATATGTAGTTGAGGCTTAAATAATTTATAATTAGGTTTCGACTTTTTACCTATTAATTATAAACTCATTTAGTCACGAAGTCATTCCACTATAGTATCGTGACTGAGGTCTCCCCAACGACATACCATTACAAAAGCAACTACTCGGTGCTGTCTAATGACCTTTTAATAAGTGTGTTACCCTTATAGGATATTCTTGATCTTTTTGGGATAATATTTGTTCTCCCAATATGATCCTATTTTATCTCATGGTAACCATTACATCTTACTTAATGAAAAGTCAATTACCATCGAATAGTAATTAAGTCATTCATCACAAAGACGAAAGACCCTTGGCCATGTTTTCTTTTCATCAACCATGTAATGCCAATGAGAGGATATCATTTACCCATGTCTCAGGCTATGAATTCCACTTTTGTGAATAACGCTACATACTACAGAAGTCGTACAACCAATGCACCAGCTCTCGGTTCCTTATCTATTCAAACTTAGGCTTTTACTTACATAAAAGTTTACGAGTCACACATATATAGTCCACCATCAACTCATGATTATACCAAACTATGAACGTCGCAAGTGAATAAATCTATAAATGGAATCAGGATCTATTGTACTTGGGTGCTGTTCAACGTACTATCAGTCCAGTCAGTTACATTTATGTCTCTATCTTTTGGGAGTCATCTGCTTCGATGCCCAAAACAATACATCTCCTCAATTGGACTTGGTAGACGACATATTAGTCTTTCAATCAGATAGTTCATTTCTGATTAGATTAAAGACATGTCTTGGTTTTTCTACTAATATAAGTCATCTTTTTTATCACGATCCGACCACGTAATACCGCTTAGTATTGGTTAAACATGAGACAAACAATGAGCAACTTTTGCTTCCATTTTTCATTACCTGCAAAAAACCATTTTGAGGACAATAATACAAAGTTTATTAATCGTAATCAATGAATTTGTGCATTCTTGTGCCCCTCCATATGTTTCCCAAAGAGCTCTTTAGCTAATAGAGTCTTGGCAAAACAATTCCCAGGGTTTGCCCACAGATGCGATTTTTTACTACATCTAATATTTTATCAAACACTATTGTCTCCCTTAATGTGTTTTGCCCTTATGTGGTTTCTTTTAGGTTTAGCTATGTTCACACTATTATGGTGCCATAGCTTTTCTATACCTCATATTCGACCCTCCATAGTGAAATTAGTAGTGTAAGCCTCCTTGACACTTATTCACACTCTGACCTATTGTTTAGAACAAAAACATAGTTCGATGTTGATTTTCTCAAATCTTGACACGTTTGGAAGTCAGAATTAGTATATTTGATAGGAGTAAGATTTCTTCTGGAATACAAAAGCAAATAATCCCTCATTCTTAGTAAATACTTGAGTATATGCTTAACTGATTGCTAGTGCCTTGGTCCTGGATTCGCCTGATATCGACTTACCAACTCTACTACAAAACATATATCTGGGCGTGTGCATAGCGTAACATAGCATACATGAGAGTTCCTACTATCGAAGCATAATGAAAATTTCTCATGTTCTCTCTTTCTTCTTGTAACATCCCAAAAATTGGGGGTTAATAGAATCAGGTTTGTGAATAGAGAGAGTGGTCATGCCTTAATTTTTGAGATTATCTATGCATTTTAGGAAATAAATGAGGTATTGGTTTTTTTGTTAAGTGTTAGTGAAATGTTTCTTGAAACCCAAGTTCAAATCCCTTCTCTTGCATAATTTTTATTATTTTTCAAATTTTGCCTTAAAACTTAGTATGTGACATACCTTGTTTTTAAAATAAATATTGCAACATTATTCCAAGAGTGAGGAAAAAGCTTAATGGTTAAAATAAATATGAGAAAGTATGGAAATTAAATGAGGTCTCAAGTTTGAATCCTTATTTTTTTAATGTGTGTGCCATCCATACCTTGAACCGTAAGTATAAATACAACTTTTTATTTTATTTTTTAGCCTTTAATTCAATTTTTCCCTACCCTAGCCGTTCACCCTCTTCCTCTATTCTTTTCTCTTCAAATTTCTTTCTTTCCCCCATTGTTGTTGTCGTCTACACCTCCCATTTTACCATCTCTTTCTTTTTCTTTTTGCATCAAGATGGTACACCATATCCTTTACTCTATTTCTACCATTTATCCTCATTTAAATCACACCCAAATTTGAAATCTTGAACCCCAAGATCGATCCCGAACATTGCCAAGAAATTGTCATTGTCGTTTCTCTCAACTAGCTTGGGTAAGATCTCTTTTCTCTTCAATTTCTAATTAATCTTGTCAATTACAAAAAAATTCTAGATCTTGAATTTTGTGGATTTTAAATTATTTAAAGGGTATTTTTCCAGATTTTAATGTGATCTCAAACCATTTTAAAATTTTGCCCTAATTTTGGCTACCATGGGTGGTGGTGCGTGCGCCCTATGTACAAGAAAGGGGGATGTTTGTTTCTTGGGTCTTGCCCATATTTTTCTAGCATTAAATTTTGTTCTTGAACCCTCTTAACCAGATTTTAATCACATGGTAATTTGGGAGAGACGTTCTTGATCAATTAGCCAATCGGATCCCACAAATCATGAAGTGCAAGTGCAAGTGCAATTAAGGATAACTAGTTTGTTATTTCGACATAGTTATTGGGTAAAGGTTATGAATTGATTAAATGAAGGAATTTAATAATTGATTAAATACTGATTTTCCAGTATATTATTGAATTAGGTGTTGACCCAAATGCCCCAAATTATCCGTAAAGGCGAAGAATGATTGTATGCATGGTTCGCATCGATACAGTATAAGGAATCTAACTAGTTTGGATTCATAAAGTAGTTATAATTTCAACGATTAGTTTGAACTCATAAGTGGGTTTTTGGGGGCTATTTTAATGGTAAATTTATTGAATTTATATTGAATTTTGGTTTAGGTTCGTTTAAGGAATTATTAAGGAAAATTGGAATATTCACTAGTGTACTGCGAAGAAGCAAAAAATAAGGTGTGAGTCCTAAACTCATAAAATTGTTTGAAAATGTTAAATATCATGTTATATTTGATAAATTAGCTTGCTTATTGGCTTGGATGAATAGCCAAATTATTTATTTTGTGAGTGGTCGAACTAGGTATGTTTCGAGCCTTAAATGATTGACATGATGACAAAATTGCTAGTTTGATAGTATGAATGTTTGATTGAGTTTGTAATTTCATATTTGAGTTATAAAATATGAGAATGTTTGACTGAATGATATAATGTGTTGAGATACTAAGCTTATGTAAGATTTAAACAGATGAGATATTTTTTATATTGTGTATTGAAAAGGGTGCTATTTATGCACAATGAAAATCCGTAAAGTATGTGAAATTGAACGATATTGATTGATATCAACACAATGGTAATTTGAAAGATTGGAACATTGTTTCCATTTACTGAAAGTATGTGATTATTGAGGACATGCTGAGCATGTCAAGAAAATGTGAAAATTATTGAGATATGATTTTGTATGAGATTGTATGACATATTGCATATGCATTGGGTTGGAATTTTGTGGTTGACGGAGGAGTTCCATGGAGTACCAATGACATATTAAGTCCATATTATTCGTAGTCAATGCACTACACCTGGAGAACCGAGGGAATGGTGATTTATCGCATTTTTACTGGCAACTTGTCTGCATTTTTATTGGTAGAATTTTTGCATATTTGTTATCGGTGGTTTTTACCACAACATGTTTAAGCCCATAATGTTTTGGAGTTCAGATGATGGGTTCTTGGGAACTCATGGTGTGTAGCAGATGGTATGGGTAGGAACATTTTTGCATTGCATTATGCTCACGACATATTGGAATGTTATTGATTTATGATATGTGTTGTATTAATGGTATTGAAATTATTGATTGTTACTCGGATTAATGATTTCCCATGTACATACACCGTTTGACATCAATTTTGATAATGGCTATATAATGATATGAAATTCCTATGATGGTTCTATTTTTTTTTTTTTTTTTGTTAAAGCTAATTTGTTTCACTATATTCAATATTTATGTTTGTTTAAATAATTGTTCGACTCACAGTGAGCTTTTCATAAGCTCACCCCAATAATGTTTAACTTTTCAGGTAAACCTCGAAATTAGGATCAGACTCAGCATTCGGAGAATCACCTTAGACCTCAGACTATTTTTAATAAGTATTAATCAGTCTCTATTGGTTTTGGTTTGTAATTTTTAATGACTTCTGGTCTGTGGCTATGTAACTTTTCTTCTAGGATTTTTGCATGTATGGATTACTCAAGCATAATAATCGGATAATGCATGATATAGGGCTTAAGTAAAATTTGATAATGTTCCCTAGTTTCCACTGCATTACAAAGGAACCGTTTTCGAAAACAAATTGATAAGGCAACTAAGTTTCCAAAATGACTTGAAAAATGGTTCTTCCCCTGCATTAGTTTAACATCAATTTTTTTTAAAGAAGAGCAAAAAGCAAATGGTATTTCTAAAACAACATTATCAATAATAAAATGAATCCTAAGTATACACGACCTAATGAATTAATGCTTTTAAGCTAACTCAAAGTACAACTATGATTTTCTCTAAAATGAGTTTATTTAAGGTCTTTAAAAGTACCATAAGTTAGCTTAGCCATTTCAGTGGCTAATATAGCCTTTCCAATCTAGCCATAATGTCTAGATCGGGTTTGGAAGGTTACATTTCCACTGTCTTAAGGCAAACCTCTAAATAGAGATGAAATCCTGATATGGAAGGTTGATTCCCTTCTTCGAATTGGTCATTGAACAACGCTCCAATATCTCGTTTATGTATGAAGGTTAAGATAATGCTATCTCTTTGTTCTTTTGATCTCTTAGGATTCAAATGACTAGAAAAAGATTAGCTTCTCGTATGTCTTTCAGGCTAAACTATTGGGTTAACCACGGTTTAACCGATAACAATGTCCCTACATCATTTCCAATGAGTAGAATGTCAATCGACATATAGAACGAGAAAGACCACTTTTCCATCCTCTAACTCTTTATAACCATAAGGTTTTTCTATGTTTTAATCAAATCCAAAAGTCTTGATCGCTTGATCGAATCTTTGATTCCATGAACGAGATGCTTACTTAAGTTCATGTATGGATCTAAGCAGTTTGCAACTTTATGCTTGTTTCCTTTAGCTATATATCTAGTGGGTTGCATGTAACATCCCGAAATTGGGCCTAGTAGAATTGGGCCCAATGGGCCTTAGGCGTAGGAACTTTTTAAATATTTTTGGGAACAAAAGAACGGCTTTAATGCAAGTTGGACTTATTAGGTGAGTGATTTTGGAAGGCTAAGGGGCTTCTATAAAGTATCGGGATCAAACTTGGGCTTAGGAAAAATTTTGGTTTTAGGTGAATAAAACCCTGGGAGTTGGTAAGTAGGCTTTAAGAATAAAATATGGAGAAAAATGACACAAGTGGAGTGTGTGGTGTAGTGGCAAAGTGACGCCACATAAGAGACAAAAGGGTGACGCCACAAGGAAGGAAGGAGGTCCAAGGTTCAAGTTGTATCACTTGCATTTCTTTTAGATTTTTTTTAAATGGATTTAGACATTGGCCATAGACTTAGCTTTAATTGGGCATGATTTTAGATACAAGAGGAGCTTGTGGCCTAGTGGCTAGCGACGTAGGTTATGCTACAGGAGAGCCTGGGTTTGAATCTCATGACAAGCAAGGGAGTATTTATTTTGCAGATTGGACGGCAAGAGTTTGAGTTGGATATAAACTCCCACATCCGAAAGATACAAAGAAGGAAGGAGGTACACGGTAAGGGTACGGTGAGGTTTCGGTTTTTGATAAGTATGCGTTAAATCTTGGTTAATCGCTATTAATGTCGACTGTAGGGTCGTGACTAAGGGATTTGCAGTGCGCGTGGTTACCAGGTGTATACAAACACTACACACATGATATCGGCAATGCTGAAAAGCCAAAAGTGGCTAAATGAGCCCAGTGGGCCCTGAGGCTAAGAATTGATGAAATGGTTTGGTTGGTTATACGAATTGAATTAGTCATGCATGATACATGAATTGGATTTGTTTTGGGCCTAATAGGCCATATGATGAGATTTGGGCCTAATGGCCTTAAGGGTGTGATTTGGGCTTGATGGGCTTATGGGGACGTAGACATGTATGTTAGGGTTTATGAACCTTAGGCCTAGTTTGAACAACTCTTAAATTCCATAAGACTTAATCTAATTAAACATGTCTGTGAACAAGTCGCAGGGTTGGAGTGTGGCAACGGGCGTACGCATGTCTAGGATTGGATCTAGGAAGAGCTTGGTACTTAAGCAGCCCTAGTGGCCCACCTCCTCTTTTCTGGAATCCAATCTGGTGCGTAGTGTCTGTTCACATTAGCCGCGGAGGACTTGATGGGCCAAAGTTTATAGCTAAAACCTGAACGGGACCAAATACCCTTATATTTGCAAAAATTCCTAAAATACCCTTATATTTGTAAAATTTACTAAAATACCCTTATATTTGTAAAGTACCAAAATACTCCTGATTGCAAAATTACTGAAATACCCTTAGGTTGCAAAATTACTGAAATACCAAATACCCCTGGTTTGTGAAATTACCGAAATACCCTTGATTTGCAAAATTACCGAAATACCCCTGGTTTGCAAAATTACCGAAATACCCCTGGTTTGCGAAATTATCGAAATACCCCTAGTTTACGAAATTACCGAAATACCCTTAATTTGTGAAATTACTGGAATACCCCTAGTTTGTGAAATTAGCAAAATACCCTTAATTTGCAAAATTACTGAAATACCCCTGGTTTGCGAAATTATCGAAATACCCTTAATTTACAAAATTAAAGAAATACCCCTGGTTTTTAAAATTATTGAAATACCCTTGGTTTGTAAAATTACCAAAATACCCTCAATTAATTTGCAAAATTACCGAAATACCCCTTGGTAGTGAAATGACGAAAATACCCCTATGTGACGAATATGAGTTTATGGATGTTACTCATATGTTTGATGCATTTATATGATATTCTGCTTAGGATGCATATGGGTGGGAATTATGGTACGGAGGAAGATTTGAGGATCACATGGTCGTATGGTATGGATCCAGGATCGCATGGTCATATGGTATGGATCCACCGGAGGCTTTAAGCCCAATATATGATTAGTAGCTTTGCTGCAACGTTCGGTAGTACCGCAACCGGGCTACCCTTGGTGTGTAGCGAAGGGGTGGGTCGAGCTAGAATTCCCTATAGGAGTCATAAGGTTGGAAGGGAAATGGTGTGTGTAGCGGATGGATTTTTGGGGTGGGCTTTGCATTATTTGTTTATAAATGATACAATATGATTTGATATGAGGTCATTGTGGGCTAAAGCCCAAGACCACCGATTTTGATAGGGCTTAGGCCCAATGTGAATATTTGTAAGTGATTTGTTTGCCAAGGGTTGTGCACACTGAGTTTCGAAACTCACACCCCTTTAATTTAATGTTTCAGGTAATCCCGAGTAGACGACTCGCCGTGGGAGAGGACTCAGAGATGGCCACACTACAAGAGGCTTGAATTTTTATTTATTAATTTCAAAATACATTTTTTTATTTACTTAATTTTCAGTGGATGTAATAAGGCCTTGTACTCCTTTTTGGCTTCAGATTTATTTTGGGTTTTGAGATTAATTGTTTATTTTAATTATTAAACCTAAGTAAGCTCTTATGTTTAAACTTGGTTTCTGAATTACTTAAAACAATAAAATGGGTTTTTATCTTTAATTAATAAGACTCAAAGATTTTGGGCTTTTGGGCCTTAAATTTTTAATTAGCAAAACCGTTTTGAATTGTGCCTTTAATGTGACATTCCGGATTCGGGCCTAACTTCTAGGCTGGGTTTGGGGTGTAACATTGCATCATGTAGATGCTCTCTTTAAGATAGCCATTTAAAAATGTTGTATTGTCATCCATTTGTTAGATCTCGCAATGAGGGCTACCATAATGGATGGTAATATGTGGATTGACTTGAGCATGGCAATCGAAGAGAAGGTTTCTTCGTAATCAATTCCTTCTTTCTAGGTATAACCTTTTACTACAAGTTTGGCCTTATAAGTTTCCACTTTTGCATTTTCATTTCTTTTCCTCTTATAGATCCACTTACATCCTATGGGTTTTATCCCTTTCGGTAAGTTTA
The DNA here is from genome assembly GCA_005393395.2 of Gossypium australe. Classification (NCBI taxonomy): domain Eukaryota; kingdom Viridiplantae; phylum Streptophyta; class Magnoliopsida; order Malvales; family Malvaceae; genus Gossypium; species Gossypium australe. Next base: position 74,105,452 of record CM016619.1, read on the forward strand.
CAAGTTCCCAAACTGAGTTGAAATACATAAAGTCCATCTCAACTTTCATAACTATTTCCTAGAGCTTGGAATCAACATTCTGCATCACTTCGTTATATGTGAGTGAGTCATCATCTTTCTGTTTGACAAACTCAGTGTTAAAAACACTTCCGCGAGGTTGGAAGAACTCAGGCCCATAATAGACTCTCCCACCATGACGAAGCTCTCTATACTGCTAATTGTTTGCAAGTATACTATTAAGAGTTGGTTTTGGAACTGTTTCCGTAGGGTTTTGTATTTTTCTCGAAAGCTCCTCGAGTACCTCTTTACTCCAAGGTTTGAAGTCATTCATGTAACTTTCTTTAAGGAAAGTAGCATGAGTTGAGACCATAACAGTTTGCTCTTTTCTGTTATAAAACAAACCACCCTTTGTTCCCTTTGGATATCTTACAAAGATGCACAATTTTGTCTATAAGTCTAACTTCCTTGCATCTCTATCCAAAATGTGGGCCGAGCATCCCCAAATCCTAAAGTGATTAAGATTCAGCTTCCTACCATGCCATAATTCATATAGGGTTTTCATTGCTGACTTAGTTGACACATTATTTAGATTATAGCAATTCGTTTGTACAACATATCCCCAAAATGAGATTGACAACTTCGAATAACTTAAATCGAACATACCATTTCTAGCAATGTTTGATTTCTTCTCTCTTCCATGCCATTTTGTTGTGGAGTGCCCGATGCGGTTAAGTGGGATTGAATCCCATTCTCTATGAGATACCCTTAGAACTAATTAGATAAATATTCCCCACCTCGATTACAATGAAGTGCCTTTTTGGGTAAACCTAGTTGTTTCTCCACTTTCGTACGAAACTTTTGAAATTTATCAAAGGTTTCGCTCTTACTGTGGCATCAGGTATACATACTCATATTTGGAATAGTCATAAATAAAGGTTACATAATACTCGTAAGCACCTCTTGCACTAACGCTTATGGAGCCACATACATCATTGTGCACAAGTTCTATGGGTTTTTCGGCCCTCTTTCCTTTTGAATTAAAAGATCGCTTAATCATTTTACCTTTCAATTAAGATTCACATTGTAAAAGATCATCTTCTTTAAGTGAACATAAGATACCGTCTTTTACAAGTCTAGTGATTCCTTCTTGGTTATTATGACCAAGTCTCAAATTCCAAAGGTACGCTTCATTAGAGTGAGAAGTTTTAAGTATTTTATTTGATATTTCAGTCTCAAGCAGTGTGTACATCTTTAGTTTGATAAAATAAAGATTATTTGGCATCTGTCCATTACAGATAAGATTGCGATTTCTAACTATTACAATTACATTTAAAAGTCACAGTCAAGTAGTCGTTATATAAACTACAACTAAAATTAAGCTTCTTTTGAAACTTGGTACATAAAAAACGTCTTTTAAAATAATCTTCCTAAAATTATCAAAATAAAGATGTACATCTCCCACTACTTTAGCTGCCGCACTTACCTCATTCTTAGTTTGCAACGATAAGCTCTTATCTTTAAGATCTTTTGTCTCCTAGAATCTCTGTAGAGAAACAAACATGATTAGTGGCTCCCATATCAATGACTCAGTGGTCTATTGAATCTCTCACTAAACAAGCTTTACCCTATTGAGATATGTGCTAATATTGTAGTAAACATTTAACTGTTTTCTATTTATTTGAACGATGAATAAAGAAATAAAGTTAAATTCATATTTTACTATTATGTCTTTTGTATTTTTGTCTTTTATATCTTGCATTTATAGCAAAATTGTGACAAGCAAATATTAGCTAATTGTTTGTCTAAAGTTCAAACTGAAGATAAGTGGCATTGATAGCCGGTACGTTGGGTACATGACTTATGGATGGTATGGCTTTGCTAGCAACAGTGGAATTCATAGCTCAATTAAAGAGTTAAATGATATCCTCTCTGTAACACCCCTAACCCAAAACTGTCGCCGGAATAAGGTTAAGAGGCATTACTAAACAATCAGAACAATACACATCCATTTCACGACACATAGTCTATCATCAATCATACATGCTCAAATAGAAACATACAGCCCCTCATATAGGTCTACGAGACCTTAATCAAGTGTTAAAAAGGGGTCGGGACTAAACCGAACACTTACGAAAGGTTTCAAAATCACAAACATTTTTCAATACTGTTGAGGTCATATACTCGTGCAGTCACACACGCATGTGTCAAGGCCGTGCCAAAACAGAGCATGTATTCTGACTTCTCCCCACGGCCACCAAGCACGCCCGTGTGCTAAGGCCATGTACTCTTAGGCAATATATTGACTTATCCACATGGCTACTAGGCACGTCCGTGTATCGTGGTCGTGCATACTTGGGCTAGCTACTGACTTCACCCCACGATCACTAGACACGCCCGTGTGCCATAACCATATAGACAAAACAGGCCATTTGCGAGGGTAATTTGCCACCCACACAAGGGTTTACCAACAAGCTTCAATACAATGCCAATTCATGCTTTTAAACACACTCAAACATACCATTTCATGCATTCAATAACCATCAACATTATCATCTACCTCCATGCTCATTATAATCACAACTAAGATCATTCAAAGTGACATTTAAACATCTCAAAACATGCCTATATCAAACATCATGTAATCCATATCATAAACTATCTTCAAACCACATCTTCTCATCAACCACACCATCATGAAATATACCACATTCTTAGATCGTTCATCAAATATACATAATTCAACTTCCAAGCCAAATCACATGGCAAGGATTAAACATTTAAAGACATAACTTAACTTCTAGCCTATACATGCCATAATTCAACTATATACATCTTTCCAAAGTACCAAAATAGATTGCCGATAGTGTGATAGAGATGCTGACGATACCCGAATCCGAGCTAGCTTTACTGACACTGTAAAATCGAGAAACAATCACATAATAAGCTTTCAAAAGCTTAGTAAGTTCGTAGTATAATACAAGTAATTCATTGACATTTATCAATGTACAAATTGAACCATCACATAGATAATTTACCAATAATACACACATTCAACTATATCCAATATTCTCATTGTATTCCAGTCATCTACCTTCAATTTCACCAACCACATAGGTATCATACATACCTTTGCCAACACATAGTTACTATCCAACCATGCTACTCAACCGCTTGACTTTACATTTCGATCAACCTTCACTATTCTTTTGATTTATTCGTACACTTATATATTTATATCATCACATAGATAAAAGCACAACTAGGCACATTATCTATCTCTACCACATAAGCAAACATCTACTCATTTAACTCTTAAATCTATCATCAACCACATAGGTTCAAACGTACCTTGGTCAAAACATAGTTACTCACCATTCATGATACTCAAATACTCGATATTACCTCTCGTTCAACCTTTGCTATTCCTTTGATTTATTCGCACACTAGTGCCAATCTTACAATCAAAACATAATCGTCACCGCACACTTAGTGCCAATATGTTAAACCGAACTTATATCGGTATCACACACAGTGCAAATCATCTCTGTCTCATTTCTAATTTCGCACACTTAGTACCCTCTAATACAATTCCGCACATAGCATTTCTAATCTCATAATTATATATATATTCATTCAATTCACGTCATATAGATATAGTTTACAACTAGTATTATATCCAAACTTATATCGATACCACACACACAGTACTAACCACAAAACTGAAGCTTATATTATTTCGCACACACAGTGCTAATCATCTCGGTCACATTTTCGAATACGTACACTTAATGCCGCATAACTCAAGCTTTCACATCGCATTTACAATTCAATATATCATATCATTCATTTCATAACATTAAGCATAGTTAATTACACGTATTATGTCCAAACTTACCTCGGACGTCGAAATACCAAAACGGGCGATTAATCAAGCACTTTGTCTTTGCCTCGATCTCGATCCGAACATCTCATTTCTTGGTCTATACACATTTAAATTCAATCCATTCAATCACTAATTCATTCAATTTAGTCCACACACACTTATTTAGGGCATTTTACAAAATAGCCATCACATTTTCACATTTCGACACTTTAGTCTTTAATTCATAAAATCATCAAATACACATAATTTACTTGTACCCATGCCTATCAAAATTCTCACTATACTCATACAAGCCCAATTATTTCATTTGTTTCACATTTTAGTCCTTCAATTTACACTTTTCTCAATTAAGCCCAAAATACTCAATTTCATCAAAAACTCAAGAACAAAACATGTTCATTAAACACATATCTTTCATTTAACACAATTACTCATCACAAATCTCACCATTTCATCAAATGGAATATCTCATAAACATCATCAATTCTTCAAATTACAACATGGGCTTGATAATAGACTAAGCAAAAATCTCAAAAACATAAAAATCATCAAAAACCAAAGTCAAAACATACCTTAATTGATTCCAAAGCTAGCCGAATACCCTAGCTAAAATTTTCTTTCTTATCTTTCTTCAATTTTTGGCAAAGATGAATGAATCCCCCACTAATTTCTTTCATTTGTTTTATTATAATAACTTAATATACATTTTACCAATTTACCCTTTATTACTAATATAATATAACACATGATAGTTGGTTATAATTGTCCAACTACCATCCGCTCACTACATAATGGCTAAATTGCCTTATAAGGCCACTTCATCTAAATTGCCTTTTAAGGCCACTTCATTTAAAAGCCATAACACATAGACACTTCCACAATCAGCACACATGTTTTACACTTTATGTGATTAAGTCCTTTTCACAAATTAAACACACAATCGATAAAATCTTCACACAGACTAATTCACATTTAATAAATACCAAAAATAATATTAGAATTTTATTTCAACCTTGGATTTGTGGTCTTGAAACCACTATTCCAACTAGGGTCTAAACCGGGCTATTACACTCTCATTGGCATTGTGTGGATTGATAAATATGAAATGTGGCCATAGGCTGTTTGTTCTTGAACAAGCAATTTATCACAATCATTTGTTGACAGTGGTCATATTAATCATTAAGAAGACACAATGGCGAGAATGAGATAAAATATGATTGTATTGAGTGAACCAATTTAACTCAAAGGAATCAGATATATCATATGGGGGTAGCACACACATGACGAGGTTATTAGACAAAGCAGTTGGATGAATTGCTTTCGTAAAGAGTATACGATAAGGATTTTTCAATCATGGTACTTCTTGTGGACTGACTCCATGATTAAGTAATTGCGAATTATTGGAACGATGCTTCTGGACATAATTGCAATCACTAGAGTCCAATTGTATATGTCCAATTGGTCCCTCCATTAGCTCAGCAAAAGTTCGATTGGACTGCATTTGAACCAGAAGAAAATTCTACGACTTTGGGAGTAATTTAATTGATTCAATTTATTTGATGTGGAATTAAATTAGGTGGTCGTAAGAAATGTTCAACTAGAGAATTTGATTAAAGAATTTTTTTGAAAAAATAATTTGGAAAATCTAAGTGATTTTTGGAAAAATTAATTTTGATAAAGTAAAATTAAATTAATCAAATCAATTAAAATTAATATGATATTTTTGGAGGTTCATTTTCAAGTTAGACAATTAGCCCAATGAGTAATTGAACTTGAAAATTGAACCTGAAATTTTCCAAATTTAATTTAATACTTATCTTAATAGTATTTTTTAATTTAATATTAAATTTGTAACAACCCGATAGTCAGGGGTGTCAGAAAGTAAGATTTGGGACTCCATTACCATAAAACAAACCCGTTAATATTTTTATTAAATATTTTGTAACAACCCAAACCCGGCCCAAACACTATGGTCGAATCTGGATCGTTACGGGGAAAATCTTTTCGAAAACCATTTTGAAACCTATTAAGCTTTGTTGAAAACTTCTCGGATTTGATTATCTTGATAAATTCATACTTAGTGTTTATTTTTTTTAAAACCAATATTTAAGTCCACTACAAAACAAATTCCAACTGTGCCCGATGGCATTTTAAAATATTTTCGTGTTTAATTGGAAAACCATGTGAATTTAATTAAATTTTAATAATATAGTTTTAAGCAAAATATCCTACATATGAGAGAAATAACAAAAGTAAAGTTTAGGGAGGCCTTATTACATCCAAAATAAAATAAACCAATAATAAAAATAAAATAACTAAATTTGAACTTCAATTAGTTCAAGTCCACTGCATGGCCACCTCGAGTCATCCCGGCTCCACATCCGCGATCTAAGTGTCACCTGAAAAATATAAAGGAGAAGGTGAGTCACCAAGACTCAGTATGTAACCCTTCCCCCAATTTAAAGCATTTTCATACACATCAAATAACAAATTAGTTATGCAAATCATCATGTGTCCCAACCTAGCCAGCCATACGCCACTGTCTACCCCGTTGTGGTACCAAACCACTGGTGGTGCCAAACCACTGGTGACATATAGTCACGATGTGCTACCAAAGCACTGGTGTCCGTAGACACGAATCGGGTGATGGGGCCAACCCATCGTGTGATACCAAATCACTGGCAGACGATCCCGTATCTCAAGTGGGGCCAACCCACGGTGGTGTTAACCACAGGGATAAGTCGCTATTGAGGTACCAAACCTCTGGAGGTACCAAACCTCTGGTGACCGTAGTCACAGTGTGTTACCAAAACACTGGTGCCCGTCGGCACATTATCACTGCCCCCTCCACTCATCAACCCACATAGTCAACAGTCACATATAGATTTATCATATGTATTATCACAGCATGCTTCCCAAAAGCATAAAATAGCAATCATATGCACAGGTACTTACCTGGTTACCCCATATACCGTTATGGTATTCAAGCCATTGCTACATACATCAAGTTAGCAATCACATTACTTAGCATAATTTAATAAGTTAAATGGTGTGTATGTACACACCTGTCACCAACGAAGAGTTTAAATCCCGAAAACAACCAATCGGTCGCACTTAATGTCCTTGCCCCTATATTCGGCCATTCACAAGGGTTAGTATCCTAGGCCATTCGGCCACAACCAAAATATTAGGAGGGGTTCCTTATGAACCCGAAATCTTACCTGAATATCTTGAGTACTAGCCCCTTAACTTCACCACCCTATAACCGGCACTTAACCAAGTCAGTAGCCTTCGGCTTAAATGGATATCAAAAATAAAGAAAATCGATCTCACCACCTTAACAAACCGGTCACTAAAGATTAAAGCTTGGATTGATTGCTTCCCGAATCCGAAGTACCTATAAAAAGAATCGCTTATCACAAACGTTTAGAAGCCCTGTTAACCACTATAAAAATCGGCACTTACCCCTTTAATGGGAATCGGCAAGAGACTAAAAAGAGGACTATGGAATTTTGGCTAGTGTTCCTTACCTTCTTAAACCGATTGGAAGAAGAATCCCGGAGAGGCTTGGGTCACCCTTAGTATTCGGCCAAGACCATAGAGTAAAGGAAGAGAGTTTTCGGCAAACCAATGGGGTGTATTCGGCTTATTGAAGGAAGGAAAATAATGGAGATGAGAGGGAATAGAAGTTTCGGCTAAAGGGGTTTGGGAGGCTGGAAGAAAAATAAAAGAAGAATGAAGAGGGCTTAAGAGATTTCGGCAAGTAGCAAAATGAAGAAAAAGAAGAGAATGGTGCTAGGTTGCTCCTTTTATACACATTCGGCACCTCTTCTAGTAGCATTGCCGTCCACCCTACTCCACCAAGGAGTTTAAAATCCTTTTAATCTCCTCAAATTATTCTTGGCCACTTGTTTAATTAATTCAAATAATTTGAATTAATCACTTAATAATCCCTTTTAATCAAATAATATCCTTGATTATCCTATGAAATTATCATACATCTTTTATTATCTAAAAGATTAAGCAAATTAAAATCAATTTAAAGTGCTTAAATTATCCCTTAATAATAATAATAATAACCCCTTTATTATCCAAAAATAAAAAGAATTAAAGGAGAGAAAAACTCTCCACATGTGCCGTCCATCCATAATGCAAAAAGAGGGATCCTTGTGACCCGAACCAAGGCTCTCCCTTCCCCTTGATGTGGCGTCACATGCAGCTCTTAAGTGGGCTTACTTTGCCACTTAGTCTAGGCTCATCTTATGTCCAAATTATACTAATTTATTCTTTTAACACCCTTCTGCTGAGGCTCCCTACCTTTTAAGTTAAAAACTGAATTTTTTCCATTAAACCGAGCCAACTCAAAGCCTTAAATTGATCATTATTATTCCATAAATAATGACACAGCAGTTCATACATAAGAAAAATAATTTATTTCCAAATAGCCCCGTTTTTGGGATGTTACAGTTCTACCCCCTTAAAATAAATTTCGTCCCGAAATTCCTTGATCAAAACAGGTGAGGGTATTGTTGCCGCATCACATCCTCGGGCTCCCACGTGGCTTCCTCCAAACCGTGGTTCCGCCATAGTACTTTCACTAAGGGCACTGACTTCCTACGTAAAACCTTCACATCTCGATCCAAGATCTGAACTGGTTCTTCTTCGAAAGATAAGTCCGCATCCACCTTGATCTCTGCCACTGGCACAACGTGCGATGGGTCTGACCGATACCGTCTCAGCATTGATACGTGAAAGACGTCATGTATCTGACTCAGTTCTGCTGGCAACTCTAGCTGATAAGCTACCGGTCCCACTCGCTTTACAACTGTATATGGGCCAATGAACCTTGGGCTCAGCTTCCCTTTTCGTCCAAATCTTAACACCTTTTTCCAAGGCGACACCTTAAGAAAAACCTTGTCACCTACCTCATACTCCATCTCCTTGCGCTTCAAGTCAGCATAAGACTTCTGTCTATCCGATGCTTCCTTAAGACGATCCCGAATCGCCCTAACCTTGTCCTCGGTTTCTGCCACCAAATCTGGACCCAAGACTTGTCTTTCACCTAACTCCGTCCAACATGTAGGAGTACGGCATTTCCGTCCATACAATGCTTCGTATGGTGCCATCTGGATACTCGCTTGATAGCTATTGTTGTAGGCAAATTCCGCTAATGGTAGAAATTCTTCCCAACTACCTCGGAACTCCAAGACACAACCTCTCAGCATATCCTCCAAAATCTGTATCACTCTCTCTGATTGTCCATCGGACTGTGGATGAAAGGCTGTACTGAAATCCAACCGTGTACCCAAAGCTTGATGCAATGCTTTCCAAAACCTCGACGTGAACCTCGGATCCCTATCCGAGATAATCGATACTGGCACACCATGCAATCTGACTATCTCAGCCACATATAATCTTGCTAGCTTCTGGAGTGAATAATCCATTCTTACAGGTACGAAGTGAGCTGACTTGGTTAACCGGTCCACAATCACCCAAACTGCGTCCTTCTTGCTGGGCGTAAGGGGTAGCCCACTAACGAAATCCATAGTGATCCGTTCCCACTTCCATTGAGGGATCTTTACCGGTTGAAGTAGCCCTGATGGCAACTGATGTTCAGCCTTAACCTGTTGACATGTCAAGCATCTTCCTACAAATTCCGTTACTTCACGCTTCAACCCAGGCCACCAAAACTGCTTCCGCAAATCCCCATACATCTTGTTTCCTCCCGGATGCATAGCATATGGGCTGCTATGAGCATCTTGGAGAATTTTCTGCCTCAACTCCACATCTTTTGGCATACATGCTCGCCCTTGAAAACATAGCACTCCATCACTAGATAGACTGTACCCTTCCAAACCACCATCCTGAACTTGCATTCTCTTAGCATTTAACCCTTCGTCCACTAACTGCTTGTCCTTAATCTCCTCGATCCATGTTGGCTTTACTTGAAGTTCCGCCAAGAGACTTCCATCATCATATAGGCTCAACCGAGCAAACATCGCTCTTAAGTCCGTCACAACCTTCCGGCTCAACGCATCAGCTACCACGTTAGCCTTGCCCGGGTGATACTCGATTGAACAATCGTAGTCCTTTAAAAGTTCAATCCACCGACGCTGTCTCAAGTTCAGATCCTTCTGAGTCAGAAGATACCTCAAACTCTTATGATCCGTGTAAACTATCGACTTCTCCCCATAGAGATAATGCCTCCATATCTTCAAAGCGAAGACAACTGCTGCTAACTCCAAGTCGTGCGTCGGGTAGTTAACCTCATGCGATCTTAACTGACGGGACGCATAGGCCACTACCTTCCCATCCTGCATCAACACACATCCCAAACCAGTATGGGATGCATCACAATAGACAGTAAACAACTTTCCTGCTTCAGGCTGTACCAAAACTGGAGCTTCCGTCAAAATTTTCCTTAGCTTATCAAAGCTTTCTTGCTGCTTCTCCGTCCATACAAATGAAACATCTTTTCTTAGCAGCTTCGTCAATGGTGCTGCGATTAAAGAAAATCCTTCTACGAATCTCCAATAGTACCCGCTAAACCCAGAAAACTTCGTATTTCAGCCACTGTTCTTGGTGGTTTCCAATCCAATACTGCTTCAATCTTGCGAGGATCTACTCTAATTCCTTCTGCTGATACTACATGACCTAAGAAAGCCACCTCCTTCAGCCAAAATTCGCACTTACTGAATTTGGCATATAACTGCTTCTCCCTCAATACTTGCAGAACTATCCGTAAATGCTTGTCATGTTCCTCCTCCGTCTTAGAATAGACCAATATGTCGTCTATGAATACCACGACGAACTGATCCAAGTACTGCTGAAATACTCTATTCATTAAATCCATGAACGCCGCCGGTGCATTGGTCAACCCAAACGGCATTACCAGAAACTCGTAATGTCCATACCGAGTTCTGAACGCCGTCTTGTGAACATCAACTTCCTTCACCTTCAATTGATGGTAACCCGACCTAAGGTCTATCTTCGAGAACACCGAGGCACCCTTCAGTTGATCGAACAAGTCGTCAATCCAAGGCAACGGATACTTGTTCTTGATCGTTAACTTGTTCAACTGACGGTAGTCGATGCACATCCGCATAGATCCGTCCTTCTTCTTGACAAATAACACGGGTGCTCCCCATGGAGATATGCTAGGTCGGATAAATCCTCTATCCAAGAGCTCCTGAATTTGAGCCTTTAGCTCCACCAATTCCTTAGGTGCCATTCGATATGGTGCTATAGACACAGGTGCCGTTCCGGGTAGCAAGTCTATACCGAATTCGACTTCCCGATCTGGAGGCAAACCTGGAAGTTCTTCCGGGAATACGTCAGCAAATTCCCCAACCATTCGAACCTCAACTACTGGCTCCTTAGCTTCCAGAGCACAGATCCTAACCAAATATGCCTCGCAACCTTTCTTGACCATTCTTTCGGCCTTCAAGGCCGACACCACATTGGATAGGTAATTCCTTCTATCACCTATCATAACCACTTCATCACCCTCAGTCGTCTTAAGCACCATGCGCTTAGCCGCGCAATCCAAATTCGCCTGATACTTAACCAACCAGTCCATTCCAAGGATCAAATCGAACTCTCCGAAAGGTAGTTCCATCAGATCGGCTACAAATACGACCCCTTGGAGTTCTAGGGGTACACCTCTATAAAGTTTGTCTACTACTACAGAGTGTCCTAGGGGGCTTAGCACAGTCATCTTCCTAAGAGTAGTCTCAGAGTCTAGGTCCATAGTCCCTACCACACTACTAGCAATGTACGAGTGCGTCGAACCCACATCAATCAATGCAACATAAGGTAAACCAAATATTAGAAACGTACCGGTTATGACGTCCGGTGCGTCTCCCTCCTCGCGACGCCTCGCTGCATAGACTAAGCCAGGCTGCCTAGCCTCTGTGTTACCCGAACCTCTGCCCTGAATTCCACGACCTCGGTTGGAACTATTGTTTCCTCTGCCATTACCCCGACCCCTCTGCGGTGGTCCAACATTTCTGCCCTGAGCGCGATTCTGACCTTCTGGCTGATCCTTAGCTACCTTTTGAGGACAGTCCCTTACCCGATGCTCCAAAGACCCACACTCAAAACAACCTTTGTTACCGGTCCAACAACTCCCCCAATGGGTTTTTCCACAGCGGTTGCACTGAGTTGGCCTTTGATTAGTAGTCGTGGGCCTACCGGTCTGATTTGGCCCACTCTGCCTAGCCCGCTTTTGAGCATTAGCGCTACCCGATCCAGCTGACCCAAAACCTCTCTTTTGGTTATTCTTACTATAGTTTTGTCTCACAGTCTCCTTAATCCCTTCGGCCACCTTGGCCTTCTCCACTAGGGACGAGAACTCACGAACCTGCTGCGGGGCGATTAGCAATCTCAGATCATCTCTGAGCCCGTCCTCAAAGCGGACACAGCGCTCATGTTCGGTGGCTACGATTCCTCTGGCATACCTACTCAGCCTTAAAAACTCCGCCTCATACTCGGCCACCGACTTAGTTCCTTGCACTAGACCTAGGAAGGCTTTCCTTTGGGCATCAGTGTAACTAGTGCCCACATACTTCTTCTGAAAGGCCGTCTTAAAGTAGTCCCACGTGAGATCATCAGCCGCGGCTCCATCCCGGACTGTCAGCCACCACTGGTACGCCTCATCCTTTAAAAGCGACACCGCCCCTTTCAGCTTCTCCTCCTCAGTCAGGTCGAGATCATCCATAACCCTTTCCGTAGATTCCAGCCAATATTCTGCAGCACTGGGCGCCACTCCTGAGACACCACGGAATACCTCGGCCCCGTTAGACCGTATTCGCTCGGGAACAGACTTCCGAGCTCCCAAATTCCCACCAGCCCCGGCCACCATCTCCAACACTCGCAAAACAGCTTGCGACACAGCCTCACCACCGGTCTGGTCCTGCTCCTCAGCCCTGAAAGTAGGAGGTGGTGGTGGCGGTGGTACCTCGTTTTCCGAACCTTGACCTGACCTGACGGGTTCAGACACCGTCATTCTACCCCTACCGCGTCCACGACGTCCACGTCCTCTAGAACTCATTCTATCTACTGCGCTTTAATCTGATTAAGAAAATTTTATGTGTTAGCATTTGTTTCACTTTCTTATTCGCGAAGACATTTTATGAACAGAATTTAATTAGGGATTCTTTCGAGCAAACAAGGTTTCAGTCTTCTATCCTAGTTCACACAAAAATTTCATGCATCCATTCCTTAATGCTTTCCATACCTATTCACTCTTCGGACATTTCTGCCCATTTCTAACCCAGGGGTATTTTCGTCATTTTCCCTACAAGGGTATTTTCGTAAAGAAATTTTAAAACTTTAGTAAAGTAGGTCATCTGAAATTCCCAAAACTGGAGGATATTTATAAAAATTTGTAAAATCGTAATCGTTTTGAAACCAGGGGTATTTTGGTAATTTTGTCAATCAGGGGCAATTTTGTCATTTTGATAGATCAGGAATATTTTCGACAGTTGTAAAACTTCGAGGGTTCCTTTTTGAAAATGTTCCTTTTCAAATAGTAATGTTTGTAAAAATTTCTAAAACCAGGGTCATTTCGGTAATTTTGCAACTTGAGGGCGTTTTCGTAATTTTCCAAAACCAAAATATTTTGTTGATGATTTTCAAAGCTAAGATGTTGAATATTTGTAAAATAGTTGGAATTTTTTGAGCAAAACCATTGAACTAATATTTTATGAACCGAGGGCATTTTAGTAATTTTACCCCTAAGGGTATTTTTGTAATTTTCCACAAATCAAATTTTTCGAGGAAAAAGTTGTAAAAATGATGTTCTCCGATTTGAAAGAGTTATTGCAAAAGTTTTGAAAACATTAGGGTTCTTGTTGTTTCGTTCCTTTCAAAACATGGCTAATTCCCTTTTTGGGTTTTAATCATAGTGTTTAGCCTATGACCGAGCCCTTATGGTCAGGGTGAACCAAAGCTACGCACCAGGCAGGATTCGAGTGAAGAGGAGGTGGGTCACGCGGACCGCTTAAATACCAAGCTCTCACCGAACCTTTCTAGACATGCGCACAGAGGTTGCCACACCACTGAGCCCTCTGAGTTAGGGTGAACCGAAGCTACGCACCAGGTAGGATACCTGCGAAGAGGAGGTGAGTCACGAGGACTGCTTAAATACCAAGCTCTTCCGGATCCAATCCTAGACATGCGTACAGGGGTTACCACACCCTAGCTCACTTGGCTAAGTCATAGATTGGTTTAGTTCTTTAATGTCTTATGTTCGGTTCATGTGTTTGAGTAATCTAATCCTAGGGTTCAAGTCTTATAAGTCTATCTACGTTCCATACTTCCTACCCTTCTACAAAATATAATTCACCAAGAGGTTCAGAAGTACTTACCTGGGCGGATCGGTGCCGGAGACTCGGGCCATGCTGTTCAAAATCCAAAAATTATTTCATAAGGCCTTTTAAAACATTTTTGGGCCTTGGGCCCCCACAGCCGAGTTTTGAACCGGGCTCTGATACCAACTTTGTAACAACCCAAACCCGGCCCAAACACTATGGTCGAATCTGGATCGTTACGGGGAAAATCTTTTCGAAAACCATTTTGAAACCTATTAAGCTTTGTTGAAAACTTCTCGGATTTGATTATCTTGATAAATTCATACTTAGTGTTTATTTTTTTTAAAACCAATATTTAAGTCCACTACAAAACAAATTCCAACTGTGCCCGATGGCATTTTAAAATATTTTCGTGTTTAATTGGAAAACCATGTGAATTTAATTAAATTTTAATAATATAGTTTTAAGCAAAATATCCTACATATGAGAGAAATAACAAAAGTAAAGTTTAGGGAGGCCTTATTACATCCAAAATAAAATAAACCAATAATAAAAATAAAATAACTAAATTTGAACTTCAATTAGTTCCAGTCCACTGCATGGCCACCTCGAGTCATCCCGGCTCCACATCCGCGATCTAAGTGTCACCTGAAAAATATAAAGGAGAAGGTGAGTCACCAAGACTCAGTAAGTAACCCTTCCCCCAATTTAAAGCATTTTCATACACATCAAATAACAAATTAGTTATGCAAATCATCATGTGTCCCAACCTAGCCAGCCATACGCCACTGTCTACCCCGTTGTGGTACCAAACCACTGGTGGTGCCAAACCACTGGTGACATATAATCACGATGTGCTACCAAAGCACTGGTGTCCGTAGACACGAATCGGGTGATGGGGCCAACCCATCGTGTGATACCAAATCACTGGCAGACGATCCCGTATCTCAAGTGGGGCCAACCCACGGTGGTGTTAACCACAGGGATAAGTCGCTATTGAGGTACCAAACCTCTGGAGGTACCAAACCTCTGGTGACCGTAGTCACAGTGTGTTACCAAAACACTGGTGCCCGTCGGCACATTATCACTGCCCCCTCCACTCATCAACCCACATAGTCAACAGTCACATATAGATTTATCATATGTATTATCACAGCATGCTTCCCAAAAGCATAAAATAGCAATCATATGCACAGGTACTTACCTGGTTACCCCATATACCGTTATGGTATTCAAGCCATTGCTACATACATCAAGTTAGCAATCACATTACTTAGCATAATTTAATAAGTTAAATGGTGTGTATGTACACACCTGTCACCAACGAAGAGTTTAAATCCCGAAAACAACCAATCGGCCGCACTTAATGTCCTTGCCCCTATATTCGGCCATTCACAAGGGTTAGTATCCTAGGCCATTCGGCCACAACCAAAATATTAGGAGGGGTTCCTTATGAACCCGAAATCTTACCTGAATATCTTGAGTACTAGCCCCTTAACTTCACCACCCTATAACCGGCACTTAACCAAGTCAGTAGCCTTCGGCTTAAATGGATATCAAAAATAAAGAAAATCGATCTCACCACCTTAACAAACCGGTCACTAAAGATTAAAGCTTGGATTGATTGCTTCCCGAATCCGAAGTACCTATAAAAAGAATCGCTTATCACAAACGTTTAGAAGCCCTGTTAACCACTATAAAAATCGGCACTTACCCCTTTAATGGGAATCGGCAAGAGACTAAAAAGAGGACTATGGAATTTTGGCTAGTGTTCCTTACCTTCTTAAACCGATTGGAAGAAGAATCCCGGAGAGGCTTGGGTCACCCTTAGTATTCGGCCAAGACCATAGAGTAAAGGAAGAGAGTTTTCGGCAAACCAATGGGGTGTATTCGGCTTATTGAAGGAAGGAAAATAATGGAGATGAGAGGGAATAGAAGTTTCGGCTAAAGGGGTTTGGGAGGCTGGAAGAAAAATAAAAGAAGAATGAAGAGGGCTTAAGAGATTTCGGCAAGTAGCAAAATGAAGAAAAAGAAGAGAATGGTGCTAGGTTGCTCCTTTTATACACATTCGGCACCTCTTCTAGTAGCATTGCCGTCCACCCTACTCCACCAAGGAGTTTAAAATCCTTTTAATCTCCTCAAATTATTCTTGGCCACTTGTTTAATTAATTCAAATAATTTGAATTAATCACTTAATAATCCCTTTTAATCAAATAATATCCTTGATTATCCTATGAAATTATCATACATCTTTTATTATCTAAAAGATTAAGCAAATTAAAATCAATTTAAAGTGCTTAAATTATCCCTTAATAATAATAATAAAAACCCCTTTATTATCCAAAAATAAAAAGAATTAAAGGAGAGAAAAACTCTCCACATGTGCCGTCCATCCATAATGCAAAAAGAGGGATCCTTGTGACTCGAACCAAGGCTCTCCCTTCCCCTTGATGTGGCGTCACATGCAGCTCTTAAGTGGGCTTACTTTGCCACTTAGTCTAGGCTCATCTTATGTCCAAATTATACTAATTTATTCTTTTAACACCCTTCTGCTGAGGCTCCCTACCTTTTAAGTTAAAAACTGAATTTTTTCCATTAAACCGAGCCAACTCAAAGCCTTAAATTGATCATTATTATTCCATAAATAATGACACAGCAGTTCATACATAAGAAAAATAATTTATTTCCAAATAGCCCCGTTTTTGGGATGTTACATATTTACAAGGTTAGTGTAACATCCTAGATTAGGGTTTATGCGGTTAGTGCGTAATCCATGTAAGAGAAGGCTTAGTATGTAGTTGGGAGTGTTTTAAGGGTTTTGAGAATCCAACGATGTAGGAGGAAGTTTTGGAAAAATATTAGAATTTTAAGTCTAAAGGAGAAGCTAGGTGAAGGAGGCCTTAAGGAAAATTCTAGGCGCTTTTGGACAAGAAACAGGCCTTGCTAAAGTGGCTGCAAGGCGCTACTTAAGGGCCTGGAAATGACGCCATAAGCTTGGTGCAGGTCTAGAGTTCGAGTCTTGATGGCAGCATAAGTGTGTTTTTATTTTATTTATTTTAAGTGGGTAGATAATTGAGGATTTTGTTTTATTTGTTTTAAATATTAAGATAGTGGATGGATGTGGGTTATTTAATTTATTTTGAATAAGTGTGGATTTATTTTATTTATTTTAAGTGGGTAGATAATTGGGGATTTTGTTTTATTTGTTTTAAATATTGAGATAGTGGATGAATGGGGGTTATTTAATTTATTTTGAATAAGTGGGGATTTATTTTATTTATTTTAAGTGGGTAGATAATTGGGGATTTTGTTTTATTTGTTTTAAATATTGAGATAGTGGATGAATGGGGGTTATTTAATTTATTTTGAATAAGTGAGGATTTATTTTTTTATTTTAAGTGGGTAGATAATTGGGGATTTTGTTTTATTTGTTTTAAATCGTGAGATAGTGGATGAATGGGGGTTACTTTTTTTGAATAAGTGGGGGTTTATTTTATTTGGTATAGATAGAAGATAATGGTGGCTTTAGTTTATTTAATTTTATTTTGAAAGAGAGGTATGGAGAGAATATAGGGGTATAAATAGGAGGGATCATTGTTTTGGGTATTCTTTTCTTCCTATTACCAATCTTTCTTCCTCTAGACGTCATAGTCGAATGCCCTAAGTTTCTCCCATTCTTCCTTTCTTCAACTCCATACCTACTCCTCTTGATAGCCGAATATGCAGTTACCCTTTTTAAAAGCTTAGCCGAACCTTGTGGAGAGCATTAAAGACGAAATTTTGATCACTTTAAACCTATTTGCTTCTTGGCCGAATCTACTTCTTTGTCTCAAGCTTCTTCCTTTTTATTGTTAGCCGAATCTTCAAGTGGTATTATTCTCCTACACCTGTCGCTAGTTTGAGAAGCCGAAAGTGTCTTGGGTGGTAAGTATTTCTCCTTTAGAAGTCAATTTTGGATTCTTTTCTTAAAAGGTGCCGAATTAAGGGATGGCCTTGGTTTCTAAGGGATGGCCGAATGTTCTTATTGCCATAATAAGTATTTTTTTTATGTAGCAACGTGAAGGAGCCTTAAGGGAGTCTCTTGGATTCGATTCAGCAAGGTAAGCCTATATGTACTAGTCGGCCATAAGCTTTATTGGTTATTAAGTTAGCCGATTCTAACATTTGCTAGATGGGGATTTCGACAACTTGAGGAACAAGCCGACATTTCGGGATCTAGTTAGCAAGGTAAGTGATCTAGGACTTTCGGTCAAAGGCTATATCTTGGGTTTAAATGTGACCGATTTTTATTATGGTTATTTAGGGGGCAAGTCGACAGAAGTAGGGCAAGTATTCGGGATTGAGTAGACTGTGCCAAAAAGGTGCGTAGTTATCGCACTGTTCTCTTGTTGTGTGTATGTGTTATATTTATAAATATGTATATGATGTGAATGATAGCCAAAATAAGGGCTAAAAAGGTGGATACCCATGATGGGTAATCGATTAACAAGGTCAGTATTTTATGACGTTAATTTATGTATGATATATGTATGAAAATGTGATGGCATGTGAGGTATGCTTACTTTAATGATATTGTGGCATGATACATGGGGCTTGGGATGTGACTATCGAAGGAAAGGGTGTACATTATGTACGTGGTCTAATGTTAGCCTTGTGCTACATTAGCGCTTGATGTTAGCTATGTGCTTCATCAGGGAAGGTGTTGGCTAGGTGCCCATCTCGGCGGTTGATAGCTGTGTGCATCACCGTAGACTGATTGATATGTGGGATCACTTATGTGATCGGTGGCTTTGCCACGGCCTTGAGTAGCAGGTTTGCCAAGGTAAGAGATGTGGGATCACTTGGTTGATCGGTGGATTAGCCACGGCCTTGGGCAGCGGGTCTGCCAAGCTAGGTGTGATGGATGGACATTAGGTTGGGATGGGCTTCATAATTGCATAATTTTTTGTATGTGAACTGTGTGGATATGGGCCAAGCCCATATGTGGAGACATGTGAAATAGCTATGCGCTGAGTCTGTTTGACTCACCCAATTTTTACCAACATCGCAGGTGACGCATAAAGCTTGGACCGGGTTGGAGTGGATACGAGGTGGCCCATGCAGAAGATGTTTTACTTGTTTTAAATATTTTATATTTTCAGTATTTATGAATGAGTATTTATTGTAATAAGGGCCAATTAAAATAATTGGGAATTTTATTTATGTTAAGGTGGAGCGACATTTACATTATTATTTGGGAATGTTTTTATGTTTTAAATTTTAACACCTCATATCATAAGAATTTTATATTAAAGTTTTTAAATCAGAATATTTTATAACAACTTAATTTATTTCGGAATTTTAACTACACAATGATCTTCTAAAGACAATAAATTTATATGTTTTTCCTTCAAGTCAAAAAAAAAAAAATTCAAACGTTTTCCGCAGTGGCATTTCAAATTCGGTCGTAGTGAATGGGCCGGGTTTGGGTTGTTATAGTTAGTCTAGAAATGAATTAGGATGGGTAATTTACATGAATTAGGAGCTATAATGGTACAAGGACTAAATCACATTTGAGTTAAAAGTTGAATTATATATTGAAATAAATTAAAGGGGCTAAAGTTGCAATTAAACCATTTAATAAATGGTTGTGTATAAGTGGCTGGTTCTGGTTAAGTGTAATGCATGTATATATTTAATATATGTTATATAATAAAATTAATAATAATAATACTTATAATAAAAGAAAGAATAAAGAAATAGAAAGATAATTGCATGCAAATTAGAAAAGAAAGAAAGAAGAAAAGAAGAAGATAGCCATGGATGGCTAGGGACCTAAGAAGTTCAAGCTCAAATTGGTTAGTGCAATTTAGTCATTTTCTCGTAATTTTCATAATTTTGGAATCCCAGTATCTAGGGCTACTTAACTCATGTTGTAATTTTTAATTATTCAAGATTTTAGATGTTGACATTGTTGAATAGTTTAAGTATTAGGGATTAAATAGATAGATTTTTAAGTTGAAAATGGAAAAGGACTAAAATGTGGAATAAGTTGTTGATTTTGAGCAATAGAAACTAAATTGTGAGAAATTTGAAATTAAAGGTTCAAATTGGAAAAGAGGAAGCTAATTTAGTTAGAGTAAAATTAGTATAAAAATATAAAGTTAAATGTGAAGGTTAAAAACTAGTCTTGGTTTGAGGACTAAATTGAATAATAAGTAAAATATAGTGTGAAAATTGAAATTCAATGTGAAATTGAATTGTGTAATATAATGTATTTTAATTGTTTTATTCTGTAGCTAATGTCGTACCAGAATCATGGAGTAAAAAGGGGAAGGATAAAATTGACGTCAAATAGCTCGAAATTCACGGTTTGTGTTTACCTTGACCCACCAAGTGTTCGACAAAATTCCTCAAAGACATTTTTTTTTTGGTTTCGGTGTTTTTCTGAGTGGTTAATAGCTAGTATGGCCCCAAAGAAGCGTTCTAGGACTAGTGCATCTTCTTCCAACCCATCTAGTGAGTTGGAGTCATCGTTTATGTAATAGCCCGATTCAGGGGCTAGTCGGAACAGTGGTTTCGGGATCACTAATACAAGGTTAGAGAAATTTATCTTCATGTCATTTTATGAGTTAGAGCATGATGGTATATGTACATGAGAATTTTGGTGCTTTAATTTTAGCGATTTCTTGATTTATAGCAAAAAAGGACTAAATCGCATAAAGTGCGAAAGTTCCATTGTATAAGGTAAAGGTACCAAATAGTCATAGATTTTTAATTGAGGTCTTTAAAAGGCAATTAGACCCCCAATAGTTGCTTGGGCAGCCATAGGCTAACATAGGAGACAAAGATGGACAATGTTGGTCAAAGTTGATGACCAATTTGACTAGTTTAATATTAGAATAAGGAAAGAAAAGATATCATCTTTCTCTCCATCTTTCTCCACCAATTTTTGCAAGAAAAATAGAGGGTTGAAAGCTCAAAATTTTCAGCAAGCTCACCTTCATTCTAGTATGTGATTTTGATGATCTTTTTTAATGATAATTGTACTTTTGAGATCCCTAAAGCTTAAGCTTTCAAATGAGGGGACTATTGTACAATATGGTGAAAAGTTTAGAGTTTTTCCATGAGAGCTATCATAGTTATTTTCTGCATTTTTATGGAAGAAATTGAGTATTAGTCGTTAGATGAACAACTTTTGTGAAAGGTGTTGTCTTGAAAACACCTAATTGGACCTTGATGAAAAGGTTACAAATTTGTGGTAATTAGTTGAAATGTTGAGTTTTGATGATAGCTATAAGAGTATTAAATGTTCACCTAGGCTTGTTAAAGGTAGAAATGTGATTAGAATTTATTTCCGAGCCTAGGGGCAAAATGGTTATTTTGCCAAAGTCTAGGGGCAAAATAGTAATTTTGTCTAAGCATGATTCTTGAAATGCTTTATTAATGTGGTGATTAAATGAGCTAAATTGCTATTATAGATCAAGAAGAACTAAGAGTCCACCTCGATCGGGGAAAGAACAAAGTCTTGGACTAAACCGACGAGTTAGTTCATTTTGAAATTGAGGTAAGTTTGTATGTGATAGATTCAACATTTATATTAGCATGTTGAGAATGCTTAGCATTATATTGATGCATGATTCTATATTAAATTGAGTAGTTAATGTTGAATGAGATGATGAAGTCCTAATGGACCATATTGAATATGAAAATGCTATCATCGTGAGATGAGATAGATAAGGTCCCGTATAAGACCATGTCCGGGACATGGCCTCGGCACCAACTTGAGATCCCGTATAAGACCATATACGGGATGTGGCTTCGGTAATGAATATGAAAACTGTATAAGACCGTATCCAGGATATGGCATAAATACTTGATGTGGAAGTCCACATAAGACCATATCTGAGATATGGCATTGGCTTCGTACCTATATTAATGACGACGAATATGCGTCTTTAACTATCCCTAGTGATTAATGGGATAAGTAGATGAGTTTAGAAGTAGAAATGAGAATTGTACTAAGTCATGCGGATGAGTGAATACAGATACTCGTGAATGAGTCACGAAAAATGATTACGATGTGTGGCACGGTATGTGCTAAATAAGGGCAATTGTAACTAAGTATGGCAAGAAACCTATGACTTGTGTATGGTTAGTTAATGCCATGAATGGATTATATTATGAGCTTATTGTTGTTATTTATTTCCATGCAAACTTACTAAGCTTTATGCTTACCTCTTTCATTGGCCTTTTTCCTTGTAGCATTGCCAAGATAGCTCGAGGATTGTGGACGTAGGAGTTCGAAAATCACACTATCGACATCACTTTGGTATAACAATTTAGACTTATTTTGAGTATGGCATGTATACGACTCGAGTATTTTGTTAGGTCGTAATTGTTGGCCAAAGTGTTGGCTTTGTAAAATATTGAAGTCTTTTTGTAATGGTCTATTAAGTTAGGCCAATATTTGGCAAACTCTTATGTTAAATGAAAGTAATTTTCTTGAAGTGTATGCCCTTGTGTATGAATGTGGAATTGAGTATTCAGATGTGCCTTTGGGTTACTAATTATGTTGAATTGAGTTGGTGTATGTGTGTGTGTTCAATGTAGAGTGGCAAAGGGCTTGGTAGATTGCCTGTTAATTGTCCACATGGGTAGACACACGGGCGTATGTCCAGACCGTGTGGAAGGCACGCCTAGCACATGAGCGTATGCCCAGGCTGTGTGAAGTCTGCACCTTGCACTTGGAATTTAAATCGTCACACGGCTTGAGCACACGGACGTCTTTATAGGTCGTGCGGATAAGTTAGAATGCCAAGGTTTGGCACACGAGCCAGGGCCACGGGTGTGTCAAGGCTGTGCGGAATTAGTCAGTGTCAACCACGAGTGAAAGACACGGGCATGCCTTAAGGAAACACATGCATGTGGCCCCTGTTTTGTTGGAAAGTTTCTCGAACTCGTAAAAGTTCCGGGAATAGTTTCGATACCTCTCAGAAGTATGTTTAGGGCTTCCTAGGCCGAGCATGTGCAAGCGATGGGTTAAAATGAAATTTTACAACCCTGTTCAGAATGTTTAAGCAAGGTCAGTTAGGTAATGCCTCAAACCCTGTTCCGGCTTGAATACGGGTAATGGGTGTTACAATTTAGCTCTTGTTTTCAAGACTCACACACTCAATATATTTTTAACTCGTATTTTGCATCAAAACGTGTATGGGAGGCTAGGAAAAATGATATAGCCATTTTAGAAGCTATTAGCTTTGCTTATCTCCCTATTTTACAAAATTAGGGGTGGATGGATTTTTTATATATTTCTTTGCCAACTTATTTAAATCTTGGTTGAGCTTTCTTTTCAAATGCCAAACTCGAACATGATGAGTTCAAAGATTCCGTTACTGCTATCACCTCATTTTTAGTTGGAACTCCTATTTGTCTCACTCTCAAAGAGTTTGGCAATTATCTTCACTTGCCTTCCAAAGGTTCCTCTGATGAAAAAGGGCATTTTGATCCCTCCCTTTTTATCCAGTCTGGATCGACATCCGAACTCACTCTCCATGATCGTGTCCTCCATTTAATTCTCACTTGGAATAGAATACCTATCAAAAAGCATGCCAAGCTTCAAAACACTGATTACTGGTGGCTCGATTGTTTAAAATTCGATAGGCGTCCTGACTTTTTACTTATCTTGTTTAATGACATTATGAAAGCTATTGGAAGGGGGATGAATAATAATATCACTCATCCTTACGGTACGCATTTTTCATACGTATTTAG
Source organism: Gossypium australe (assembly GCA_005393395.2). Lineage (NCBI taxonomy): Eukaryota > Viridiplantae > Streptophyta > Magnoliopsida > Malvales > Malvaceae > Gossypium > Gossypium australe. Next base: position 74,129,401 of record CM016619.1, read on the forward strand.
GCAATAAGGCATTAGCATCCATGGAGACACCCTTGTTTCTTCTAATTAACTTATTATTTATGGAGTCCTACATCATGAGGGATATCATTTCGATGCTGCCACCAACACTTGGATGAAACATTACCATCCGATGGATAATGAAGATTACAACGTTGACGCTATCTTCTGACGATATTCCAGCACCCTAGCCTGTTGCTCCACTGGCTTCTTCGTCGCGTGCTGTTCAACCCTTCTCCGAGGTTAATAGTGTTGTCCTTGATGCTACCCATTCCTTGAGCAATGAGATTCAAGGTCTTAGGGATGATGTTAATTCTCGTCTCTCAACTTTGGATACATAAATGACATCTCTCTTAGCCTGTTTCCTTTAGATGCCTCCTTTCTCCCCTCATCATAAAGATTAGACTAGCTCTAGACCATACATTTCATTTTCATAACATTTGCACCTTCATTTTTATGTTTATGCCTATATCTTATTATTGCACTTTATTGCTTTATTTATATCTTATGATACCTTTTATATGCTCATTTAACTTCATCTATCTTTCGATGAGCTAACTTCTTTTCTTTAAGCTTTTATTTTCCTTTTGATATAACATAAAGGGGGAGAAGAAAAGGTAAATTGATTGATTACTCTTTGTTGATAACTAAATGCAAATTTTTGTGACCAAATTTTTTTAAAGTACAAATGAATGCCAACTTGAATGACAAATTTTATTTTGGCTTCAAATTTAAAATGTCTTTTATTAAAGGGGAGCAATTATTCAAAAACAAATTTACCAAATGTTTTGTCATATTAAAAAGGGGGAGATTGTTAAACTAAGCTTAATTTGATAAAAGATTTTGATATAACAAATTAAAAGTATTTTTGTATATAAGCTAAAATAGACAAAATAATTTTTAGATTTGAATTCTAAGAAATAAAACTTTGAATATTTAAAATAAACTCTTAGAAAATTTTGAAACTATTTTAAAATCAAGTGAAAATGTTTTTAACCAAGTCAAAATGATCTTAATAAAGTTAAAATCATTTTAACACATCAAAATGATTTTCAAACAAGTTAGAACTGCTCTAGGCCAAAAAGTATCGATAACATTTGGCCAAGTATCGATAATTTTTGAAAAAAATCGACACCCTTAGAAAAATCGAGACCAAAAAGGCATTCTTTCAAAACCATAAAAAATATTGATACCATGTTTTTGGTATTGATATTTTTTGAAAATAATCGATACCTTTCTTAAAAATGATACGAAAATTATATTCTGTTTCTCATAAACCCTACAAAGTATAGATCTCGTATCGATACCTATTTCAGGAAGTATCAATAACATATTTTTGAAGTATCAATTATTTCATTCTAACGGTCACTGAATCAGCGTTTATAACAAAAAATATCGATACCCTTTTTGGAGGTATCGATACCCTTTTTGGAGGTATCGATACTCGCAGTTGCATGTGATGTAACATCCCGAAATTGGGCCTAGGAGAATTGAGCCCAATGGGCCTTAGGCATAGTAGCGTTTAAATTTTTGGAGAACAAGAGATCGGCTTAAATGCTAGTTAGACCCATTGGATAAGTGATTTTGGAAGGTTAGAGGGCTTCTATGAAGTCCCGGGATCAAATATTGGCTTTGGGGAAATTTTGGTTTTAGGTGAAAAAAAACCCTGGAAGTTGGCAGATATGCCTTAAGAATAAAATATGGAGAAAATAACACAAGTGGAGTGTGTGGTGTAGTGGCAAAGTGACGCCACATAAGAGACAAGGGAGTGACGCCACAAGGGAAGGAAGGAGGTCCAAGGTTCAAGTCTTGGCTTTTGCATTTTGGTTTCTTTTTGCTTGGACCTTAGAATTTGGCCCATAGTTTATATTTAGTTGCGCATGGTTTAAGACACAAGAGGAGCTTGTGGCCAAGTGGTTAGCGGCGTGGATTATGTTGCAAGGGAGCCTGGGTTCGAATCTCATGAGAAGCAAGGGAGTATTTATTTTGCGGATTGGACGACAAGAGTTTCAGTTGAATTTAAACTCTACTGACGAAGGGATCCCACATCGGAAAGACACAAAGAATGAAGGTGAAGAGCTAGCTATATAAGGAGCATCCTAGGAGGAGAGTAAACACATCTTGGAGGGCGTTTGGGCACAAGAGTGGTCGGAGCGCGGATTAGCCCCAGAGTCCTATCAGGTGTGTAACTCTCTCTACTCTAGCTGTAGAGCGGCAAATGCCGAAATGCCGGTTACACGGCATTAGTAGCCACACGAGCGTGCGAGCGCATGTGTGGGGCTTCGACGCGATAGTTGAGGCCATCAGTAGTATTCTCGTGGGTTGGGGCTGCTTGGGCCTCGATGGGCCGAAGTGGGCCCAATGGGCCCGTGGGCCCATATGAGTAAATTGCATGATTGGTTAGTATATGTTGAACTAGACTAGGTGGAAGTTATATACGTGGATAGATTTGTGCTAGGTGGGCCACACGAGCGTGTGGGCCCGGATGGGCCGAAATCGGGTTTTAGGCCCAATCGTCCGGTACAACCGGAAATGGTAGCTGAGTCGCTAGTGGTGACATTAGGCCTTCGAAAAGGCCATTTTAGTTGTGAATTTACGAAAATACCCTTAGTAGGTAAAATTACGATTATACCCTTAGAGGTTGATTAGCATGATTATGTTGTTTAGTTTTGGCCGATTGTAGGGGAAGGCTTGATCTCGCATATCTCGGGTTGTGGCTAGTGCTCGAAAAGTGTTAAGGAAGGGGGATCTAGTGCGTTAGATCTTGATCTACGGGATTTGATAGTCGCATTAGTAACCAGGTGTGTAAACTAACATACTTCTTGCTTTGTATATGTTTGATAAACTGATTGATTGGTAAAACCGAAACAGTATGGTTGAGTGATATGATACCCTATGGGGTATGTGCACGGATTCAGGTAAGTCCGTTTCATTATGAGTACTGTTATTGATACATGATGTCATGATTTATGATGTATGTGCTATGAGATGCAACGTTAAACATGTTTGCATGATTTTGAATACTATACATGAGTTGGTATGATGATGGGTGATATGAGAGGAGGGGGCAGTGATATTTTGTGCTGACGAGCACCAGTGTTTTGGTAACACAACTTTGTGACTTTGGGTCACCAGAGGTTTGGCACCTCCAGAGGTTGGGCACCTCAGCGTCTCGTCCCCGTGGTTTCGCACCACAGTGGGTTGGCCCCACAAGGCGGTATTGAGGGATTGACGCCAGTGATTTGGTATCACACGATGGGTTGGCCCCATCACTCGATTATTGTGACTACGGTCACCAGTGGTTTGGTACCACATTTGTGTCTTTGGGACACCAGAGGTTTGGCACCTCATTGCGACTCGTCCCTGTGGTTAACACCACCGTGGGTTGGCCCCACTTGAGATATGGGATCGTCTGCTAGTGATTTGGTATCACACAATGGGTTGGCCCCATCATTGGATTTGTGACTTCGGTCACCAGTGCTTTGGTAGCACAAACGTGTCTTTGGGACACCAGTGGTTTGGCACCACATTGACGGATATTGTGTCTTTGGGACACCAGTGTTTTGGTAACACATTGTGACTATATGTCACCAGTGGTTTGGCACCACCAGTGGTTTGGTACCACGCGGGGTAGAAAAGGTGAATGGATGGTTAGGAGTGGGTGCATATTAATTGGATGCATGATGATTATGTTATGTTTGCATATGATGTTTTGCTAATCCGGGAAAAAGGGTTGCACACTGAGTCTTGGTGACTCACCTTTTTCCTTTAACCATTTCAGGTATTGCATAAAGCTGGACCGGGATCGGAGAGGACAAGGTGGCCCATGCCGAAGATGATGATTTAATATTTTATGCTTGGTTTTGATATAAGTACTTTATTTGAATTATTGGGTTGTAATAAAGGCCATTTTATTATTTTGGTATTACTTTAACCATGGTTTATCTAATTTAGATTTCTATGTGAAAATGGTTTTAATTCCAGTACCCTATTTATAAAAGTATGTTTAATAAAGTATTTTCAGACAATTTGTAACTTCTAAAGTTTGCATATTGCTTTAAATGAACATGGTTTTCAAAAATTGAATTCTTTCATGCTTTATGCTAAGTTAATAAAGATTTTCATCCGACTTTCCCCAGTGACATAATCAGATTCGGTCGTAGCGAATGGGCCGGGTTTGGGGATGTTACAGTTTGGTATCAGAGCCCGGTTCAAAACTCGGCTTTGAGGGTTTTGGGCCCGAAACAGTTTTCAAAATGGGTTTTTGCAATATGGGTTTTTAAGAAACTTTTCAGGTTATTCTGGCATGGCACCTGTACCTCCGACCCGAAGTCCACCAGGTAAGTACTTCGGACTCTCTTGAAGTGATCTGTTTGTATGAATTGATTTGGGCTTAGTTTGGGCTCGTAGATTAGAATACTAGGATCTGTTGAACCCTAGGACTAGTCTACTCAAACACATGCATAAGACTTAAGGCTACTAAACAAACCTGTGAAGTAAGTCACCGAGTTAAGGTGTGGCAACCACTGTACGCATGTTGAGGATTGGTATTCAGTAAGAGCTTGGTATTTAAGCAGTCCTAGCGACTCACCTCCTCTTTACTCGAATCCTACCTAGTGCGTAGCTACGGTTCACCTTAACCAAGAAGACTTGTTCATAGGCTAAACCAAGTATTAAAACCCGAAAGGGATTAGCCTTACTGTTTTAAAACCCTTAGTTTTAAAATTTTCAAACTTACCCCTTTGGTTTGTAAACCCTAAATCTGATTTTGAAAGACGTTTTCTCGATTTACCAAAATTTCCAAAATGCCCCTAGTGGAAAAATTACTAAAATGGCCCTGACTTTCAAGATTTCCGGTTTAACTCCAATTTTAATAAAATTTCCCTACTTTGCAAAAGTATACAAAAATGCTATTTTCAAGATACCCTGATTTGAAAATTTACAAAATTACCCCTGATGAACAAAATTACCAAAATGCCCTTGGTTTCAAAATTTTCATGATTCCCTCGATTTTTACTAAAATGTTCTTACATTATGAAAATATCAAAAACTTCTGTTTTACAAATATCGAGATATCCTGATTTGAGAAATTTACGAAAATGCCCTTAACGTCCCCAATTACTGAAATAACCCCGATTTCTGAAATTTTTACAACACATCTGGTTTGAAAAACAGATTTTTCAAGATGACCCCTGAGATTTTGTAAACTTTGAAATATCTTTAATTTGAAAACTATTTTCAAATTGACCCTGAGTTATTACCGAAATACCCCTATAGGAAAATGTCAAAATTACCCCTGGGTTGGGAATGCTCAAGAAAGTGACAAGGATGAATGAATGTGTCTTTAGTGAAGTATGTGAATGTGTGAATTAGAACAGAAAACTTGAGATGAAACTTTGATTGCTCGAAAGAACGACTTCCAGAAACTTCTGTTCATAAAATCTGCTCGTAGATAAAACAGTGGAACAAAATTCCTAATGCATAAAACTTTTAATCAGATTAAATCGCGACGCTAGATATGAGTTCTAGGGGACGTGGTTGTCGCGGACGTGGTCAAGGTGGAATCACAGCTTTATTAAGATCAGAGTGCGCAGCAAGAGCGTAGTGTGGTAGGATGTACGACTGTTAGTTAGTTGGAAATTTCGAGGACGAAATTTCTTTAAGGAGGGTAGATTTGTAACATCCCGAAATTGGGCCTAGGAGAATTGAGCCCAATGGGCCTTAGGCATAGTAGCGTTTAAATTTTTGGAGAACAAGAGATCGGCTTAAATGCTAGTTAGACCCATTGGATAAGTGATTTTGGAAGGTTAGAGGGCTTCTATGAAGTCCCGGGATCAAATATTGGCTTTGGGGAAATTTTGGTTTTAGGTGAAAAAAAACCCTGGAAGTTGGCAGATATGCCTTAAGAATAAAATATGGAGAAAATAACACAAGTGGAGTGTGTGGTGTAGTGGCAAAGTGACGCCACATAAGAGACAAGGGAGTGACGCCACAAGGGAAGGAATGAGGTCCAAGGTTCAAGTCTTGGCTTTTGCATTTTGGTTTCTTTTTGCTTGGACCTTAGAATTTGGCCCATAGTTTATATTTAGTTGCGCATGGTTTAAGACACAAGAGGAGCTTGAGGCCAAGTGGTTAGCGGCGTGGATTATGTTGCAAGGGAGCCTGGGTTCGAATCTCATGAGAAGCAAGGGAGTATTTATTTTGCGGATTGGACGACAAGAGTTTCAGTTGAATTTAAACTCTACTGACGAAGGGATCCCACATCGGAAAGACACAAAGAATGAAGGTGAAGAGCTAGCTATATAAGGAGCATCCTAGGAGGAGAGTAAACACATCTTGGAGGGCGTTTGGGCACAAGAGTGGTCGGAGCGCGGATTAGCCCCAGAGTCCTATCAGGTGTGTAACTCTCTCTACTCTAGCTGTAGAGCGGCAAATGCCGAAATGCCGGTTACACGGCATTAGTAGCCACACGAGCGTGCGAGCGCATGTGTGGGGCTTCGACGCGATAGTTGAGGCCATCAGTAGTATTCTCGTGGGTTGGGGCTGCTTGGGCCTCGATGGGCCGAAGTGGGCCCAATGGGCCCGTGGGCCCATATGAGTAAATTGCATGATTGGTTAGTATATGTTGAACTAGACTAGGTGGAAGTTATATACGTGGATAGATTTGTGCTAGGTGGGCCACACGAGCGTGTGGGCCCGGATGGGCCGAAATCGGGTTTTAGGCCCAATCGTCCGGTACAACCGGAAATGGTAGCTGAGTCGCTAGTGGTGACATTAGGCCTTCGAAAAGGCCATTTTAGTTGTGAATTTACGAAAATACCCTTAGTAGGTAAAATTACGATTATACCCTTAGAGGTTGATTAGCATGATTATGTTGTTTAGTTTTGGCCGATTGTAGGGGAAGGCTTGATCTCGCATATCTCGGGTTGTGGCTAGTGCTCGAAAAGTGTTAAGGAAGGGGGATCTAGTGCGTTAGATCTTGATCTACGGGATTTGATAGTCGCATTAGTAACCAGGTGTGTAAACTAACATACTTCTTGCTTTGTATATGTTTGATAAACTGATTGATTGGTAAAACCGAAACAGTATGGTTGAGTGATATGATACCCTATGGGGTATGTGCACGGATTCAGGTAAGTCCGTTTCATTATGAGTACTGTTATTGATACATGATGTCATGATTTATGATGTATGTGCTATGAGATGCAACGTTAAACATGTTTGCATGATTTTGAATACTATACATGAGTTGGTATGATGATGGGTGATATGAGAGGAGGGGGCAGTGATATTTTGTGCTGACGAGCACCAGTGTTTTGGTAACACAACTTTGTGACTTTGGGTCACCAGAGGTTTGGCACCTCCAGAGGTTGGGCACCTCAGCGTCTCGTCCCCGTGGTTTCGCACCACAGTGGGTTAGCCCCACAAGGCGGTATTGAGGGATTGACGCCAGTGATTTGGTATCACACGATGGGTTGGCCCCATCACTCGATTATTGTGACTACGGTCACCAGTGGTTTGGTACCACATTTGTGTCTTTGGGACACCAGAGGTTTGGCACCTCATTGCGACTCGTCCCTGTGGTTAACACCACCGTGGGTTGGCCCCACTTGAGATATGGGATCGTCTGCTAGTGATTTGGTATCACACAATGGGTTGGCCCCATCATTGGATTTGTGACTTCGGTCACCAGTGCTTTGGTAGCACAAACGTGTCTTTGGGACACCAGTGGTTTGGCACCACATTGACGGATATTGTGTCTTTGGGACACCAGTGTTTTGGTAACACATTGTGACTATATGTCACCAGTGGTTTGGCACCACCAGTGGTTTGGTACCACGCGGGGTAGAAAAGGTGAATGGATGGTTAGGAGTGGGTGCATATTAATTGGATGCATGATGATTATGTTATGTTTGCATATGATGTTTTGCTAATCCGGGAAAAAGGGTTGCACACTGAGTCTTGGTGACTCACCTTTTTCCTTTAACCATTTCAGGTATTGCATAAAGCTGGACCGGGATCGGAGAGGACAAGGTGGCCCATGCCGAAGATGATGATTTAATATTTTATGCTTGGTTTTGATATAAGTACTTTATTTGAATTATTGGGTTGTAATAAAGGCCATTTTATTATTTTGGTATTACTTTAACCATGGTTTATCTAATTTGGATTTCTATGTGAAAATGGTTTTAATTCCAGTACCCTATTTATAAAAGTATGTTTAATAAAGTATTTTCAGACAATTTGTAACTTCTAAAGTTTGCATATTGCTTTAAATGAACATGGTTTTCAAAAATTGAATTCTTTCATGCTTTATGCTAAGTTAATAAAGATTTTCATCCGACTTTCCCCAGTGACATAATCAGATTCGGTCGTAGCGAATGGGCCGGGTTTGGGGATGTTACATGTGAAATAAATGCTCTGGTTTTACATCCCCATCGGCAATATTAACTTCACCAACAACCTCAACAGTTGGAAATCTATTAGGGGGTATAAATACCATCTTTTAAAGTCCTACAACAACCAAGAAAGTACATTCAAGAAAAAATCATCAATCAAACAACCTTAGAGCTTAAATTTTCATTTTTCTTCTTACACACCCTTGTGAGCTTTATCTCTATTCTTTTGCACAAGTATATCTTATTGTATTTGTGCTTCAATTTGTAAAAAAAAAAAAAATTATCTTGTAAGGATTGTTTCTTTGTTTGCTCATTTGTATCTCTTTGAGAAGGTTTAAAACTTAAGATTTGTGGTAGAAATCTTAAGAAATTGTAAGGTTAAACCTTGTCCTAAAAGGTTGAACAAATTAGTGAATTTAGAAAAATCCTTAGTGGTGAAAAGCTAAGGTAGTGGAGTAGGCGAATGGGGCCAAACCACTCTAAATTCATTGTGTTCATTGTTTCATTCTTGCCTTTTCTTTGACCAATTTTTTTCAAGGCCAATTCACCCCCTCTTGGCATTTTCAGTTTGCTTCATCGTTCTATCAATTTTCCTTGAATTTTACCATTTTCATAAATTTGTCCATAAAATTGAAAATCATCAAAAATTACTTAACAAAATAGTTATATTTAACAACCAAACTTAACAATCTATCATAAAATTTCAAGAACATTTTAAATTCATCCATGGTAAAATTCTAAACATATAACAATTTAACAAATTGACCCCCTGGGTTAGCTAGATTAAGCTAATACGAGCCTGAAAACATAAAACTCGTTAAAAACGGAGTCAAGACACTTACCATGCATCAAAATTAATTTGAATGAATGTTTCTTCCCTAAAAAAGAAGGTGTTTCGGTCATCCCTTCTCCAAATGAAAGAGATGATATCTTTTTCCTTATTTTTAAGTTTAATTAGCTAATTACCATTTTACCTTTAAATATAAAACCAAATTTCACCAAATGCCAAGCCATGATCATCCACTAACCTTAAAATTGGTTGAATTACTACTTAAGACCCGTATTTAATGCTTTTATATATGTAACAACCCATTTTTTAGTGAAATCGGAACAATGGTTTCAGAACCACAAATCCGATCCAAAAATAAAGTTTATTTTTATTTTATTATATGGTTGGTTCGTATTATGGTAGATATGTCGTGTGAAAATTTTGATATGAAAATTTTATCGATTAAGTTTTTAATTACGAGAAGGATTAATTTGCATAAAATGAAAAAGTTGAATTCTAGTAGTTAAAAGGATAAATAGCTATGGAATTTAAAACTAGAGGTCCTTATATGGTAATTAGACCATTAAAGAAAAGTATGTAGATTTTTGGTGACTCATCCATGAAAAAATTAGAAAGGAGTAGGGACTAAATTGGAAATTGAAATAATTGATTAATTGAAAAGATAATAGAAGATATCATCTTATTATTTTGTCATCTTCAACCCCAAAATTATATGGAAACCCTACGAAAGAGAGAAGAAACTTTCAAGGCTTAATTGGGTAAGTTTCATTATCCCGTTTTTATTAATTTTGATATTTTTGAAACTGGGATAGCTTAATCTACATATTTGGGGGATTAATTTGAAATCTTATCAAGGTATGAAATTTGGGTCATGGATGAATATGCTGAAAATTAGAAATTTATGGTAGAAAATGAAAGGTTGTTGATAGGTGAACAACTTTTACAAAGTGATTTTGATGAAAATATGATTTAGGGAATACAATGTAAAGTTGTGAAATTTGATGAAAAATTATGAATTTTTATGAATACATGTGCTGTAAAATTTTTAATAGTATTTTGGTTAGGCTTGGAATAGGGAGTAAATTGCACAAGTTTCATTTTCCGAGTCTAGGGACGAAATGGGAATTTATGGAAAAGTTAGGGAAAAATGGTAATTTTTTCCTAGAATGTAAATTGAGTCCAAATGAGTATGAAATATGAGAAATTGATGATTTAAGCTATTTATATAGAACCGAACAACATAAATTCGAGGTTAGACAAAGGAAAAGAAAAGGTTTCGGATTACTAGATTATATACGCAAACAAGTGTCAAGGTAAGTTCATGTAATTTAATCGGGCATGTAAATATGTTTAATTGAATGTTATGTTTGTATGGAATGTGACTTATATTGATGTACATTACTTGAATGCTATAATGAAAAATTTAATGCATGCTTGAATAGTGAAAAAGGGTTAAGTCCCGATTGAGGATTGAATTCCGATGAATATATGTGCTTTCCCGAAGTGGATGAGGTCCTACATTTGTTGTTGACATGATTTAGCTCGGACGAGTAATCCTATTGAGCTCATTATAGAAAGGCTTTAGCCCAGATGGGTAATCCTGATATAATACCTCTCGAGTATACGTTACGATTAGGGTTTAGCCTAGACTGATATCCTAATTGAGCTCTTTTGAGCATGCATTAGATAAATGATTTAGCCTGTACTGGTAATCTTGTTATATGATATGTGGCTCAAGAGTGTGTTCCTTGGTTAAGTGCCCTAATGGGTACCCTTGAAAAAGAATTGACGGATTATTGAATTGTACACCTCCAGTGTACTACTAGAGCATCCATTAGAATTCCAATGATTCAACGGACACAACTCTTGACCTGGTATGAGAATTTTGAGATGAAATGATAATGGCTTGAAAGAATATTGCTTGATGAGCTCATCTATGTGTACTTGATTGATGTGAATATTTTGGTGACTAACATGTTTGATTGAATGCATGTGTTTAGGCAATTTTGCTAATGAATGAAGAACATGATATTGTATGCTTAGATTTAATAAACGGGATTGGTAAGTTTAGTTTCTGTTATACAAACTTACTAACCATGTAATGCTTACTCCGTTTTATTTTTCCCCTGTTTTATAGTGCTCGGAAGCTCGCGAAGGTTGGAGATCATTGGAGCATCGTCTTACTATCAACTAGTCATTTTGGGTATACTTAGACAAATCATTTTGGTATAATGGCATGTATAGGATAACTTGGTCAATGGTGGCTCTCAAAATGATGTTTTGTAACCTAGCCATTGGAATGGCTAGTAATGGCTTACTTTGGCATGATTAAGTAGGTTATTATGATAAATTCATATGTGTTATGTTAAGTATAAGTGATCAAATGATGCTAATGCCTAAGTGAATCCAAGGAAAGTTTAATAAGACATATGCATTTAATGGTATGTCATGATGAATGATGGAATTGTTTAATTTGAATGCTTGGAATGGTTGGTATTGGATGTGTGTTTCAAGTGCAGGTCATGGATGTGATTTTGGGTGAGAAATGAAGATAGAAATGGCTTTATTTTGTCCACACAGGCAGACACACGGGCATGTGTCTAGACTGTTTGTGACACATGGCCTGGTACATGCGCGTGTGGTTAGGCCGTGTGTCCCCTGCACCTAAATTTTGAGAAACAGAATGCTCAAAATTGTACACACGGGCAGAGACACGGGAGTGTGTCTCATCCGTGTGTGCTACACGACCTGGAACACGGGCATGTGTATTGGCTATGTGAAACCTGCACCTAATTTCGAATAAAATTAAATTCACCACACGACCTAGCACAGGGGTGTGTGACTTCAATTTCTTCATGCTTACAAGTTAGAGAGTTACACGAGTTAGGGACACAGGCGTGTGAGACTACACAGCCTGACCACACGGGTGTGTGAGCCCTGTACCTTGCAAAATTTTTGAAATTTTGCAAAAAATTCTTAGAGTTCCCGATTAAGTCCCAACTCGATTCTAATGCTCGTATTGGGGCTCGAGGGTCCAATCAAGGGACATTTTGAATAATCTCGGTGAATGAATAGTGATTAACATGAAATGCCTGTAAATGTTCCAAAAATTTTTGGTACTGCTTCGTAACCCTATTTTGGGGACGGATACGGGTTAGAGGTGTTACATTTAGTGGTGTCAGTGCTACGGTTTAGTCGATTCTCAGATTTCACGTAGCAAACACAAGTTTAGCTATACATGCCATTTTATAATTTGTGATAGTGTGATGACTCCTAATCATTTTAAATGTGTTTTTCATATTGTAATGTCATCCAACCGAGCTAGAGCTGAATCTGAGGAAGCTGAGAGTACCACAGGGTGCTGAACCCGTTAGAATTGTAAAGCCTCCGATAGATAATATCCGTAAGCATAGGGCGGAAGAATTTAGAGCTACCGCAGATGATGATCCGGAAAGGGCTAAATTTTTGTTGGAAAATATCATTCGGGTTTTTGACAAATTATCCTGTACACCTGCCGAGTGTCTGAATATGCAATGTTTCTACTGAAAGATACAACTTACCATTGGTGGAATACCATAACTTCAATTGTACCGAGAGAGAACGTTACATGGGAATTCTTCCAAACTGAATTCAGAAAGAAATATGTTAGTCAAAGATTCATGGATTAGAAAAAGAAAGAGTTATTATAACTCAAGAAGGGAAACATGACTGTATCCGAGTGTGAACGAGAATTTGTTTGGTTGAGCATATATCCCATAGAATGGGTTCTAAGGCTGAGATGTGTAAATGCTTTGAAGAGGGTTTAAATGAAGATACCAAGTTATTGATTGGAATTCTCAAAATAAGGGAATTCGCGGTGTTAGCCGGTCAAGCACACAAAGCTGAGGAATTGAGTAAAGAAAAGAAACAAGCTGAAAGAGAGGATCAAGTTTCAGAAAAAGAACTATGAGTAAGTCACAATCATTTGCTTCTAAGAAATTAAAGAAGTATTACGACCGTGTGACCACTTCTATGGGATATTCTAGAAGAGAGCTGGGCTCTCAGCGTTCTAACCCGAGGTCTTTATCTCTATATGTGACCAGTGTGGGTAGTGTTGGTAATCCCAAACCAAAATGTAAACATTGTAACAAATTTCATCATGGGGAATATCAATCTAGAAACGGAGCTTGTTTTGGATGTGGTTCACTTGACTCCCGGAAGAGTTAAAAAAGAGATAGAACTAGCTTCAAAGCCTAGTATTCCTTCCTCGAGAGGTAGACCACCCTGTCATCCTGGCAATGTTGGTGGTAGTCAAGGTACTACCAATGATATAGCAGTTAGATCTGAGGCACGAACACCTGCAAGGACATATGCTATTCATGCTAGAGAGGATACCTTTGCACTAGACGTCATTACTGGTACATTTTCTCTACTTGATATTGATATTACTGCTTTGATTGGTCCTGGTTCCACACATTCATACATATGCACGAACTTAGTGACTGTTAAAAATTTACCTGTTGAATTCACTGAATTTTTGGTTAAAGTTTCAACCCCCTAAGCCAGTATGTTATGGTGGATAAAGTTTGTAAGAACTGTCGGTTAATGGTAAAAGGTTATTGCTTTTCGGCTGGCTTGATGTTATTTCCATTTGATGAATTTGATGTGATTTTGGGAATGGATTGGTTAACCCGATATGATGCAGTGGTGAATTGTAAGCAGAAATATATTATATTGAAATGTGAGAATAGTGAATTACTTCATGTTGAATCTGATAAAATGGATGGATTACCTAATGTGATTTCAACAATATCAGCACAGAAATATGTCATAAAATGTTATGGCGCTTACCTCGCATATGTGTTGGATACTAAAGTGTCTGAGTCAAAGATTCAATCAGTGCCGGTTGTATGTGAATTTCTTGATGTGTTCGCAGAAGAATTACCTGGTTTACCACTGGATAGAGAAGTAGAATTCTCTATAGATTTTGTTCCGAGTACAATATAGCACCTTATAGGATAGCTCCTACTGAATGGAAAGAGCTGAAAACACAGTTGCAAGAGTTAATTGACAGAGGTTTTGCTCAACCTAGTTTCTCACCTTAGGGTGCACCGGTTCTATTTGTAAAGAAGAAGGATGGATCGTTGAGGCTATGTATTGATTACAGACAGCTCAACAAAGTTACAATAAAGAACAAGTATCATTTGCCTCATATCGATGACTTGTTTGACCAGTTAAAATGTGCCATTGGATTTTCCAAGATTGATCTCCGTTCTGGCTATTAAAAGATTCAGATGTACAAAGACAACTTTTAAAACCAGGTATGGACACTATGACTTTCTTGTGATGCCATTCGGCTTGAAAAATGCACCTGCGATGTTGATGGATCTGATGAACAGAATTTTCAGCCCGTATTTGAACAGGTTTGTAGTGGTATTTATAGATGATATTTTGGTTTACTCTCGAGATGGAAATGAACATGCTGAGCATTTGAGAATAGTGTTGCAAACTTTGCAAGAGAAACAATTGAATGCCAAATTTAGTAAATGTGAATTTTGGCTACAGGAAGTTAGTTTTCTTGGGCATATAGTATCTGTTGAAGGTGTTAGGGTGAACCCGAATAAAATTTCGGCCATTGTAAACTGGAAGCCATCGAAAAATGTGTCTGAAGTCCAAAGTTTTCTAGGACTAACTGGTTATTATCGGAGGGTTGTAAAAAGTTTTTCAATGATAGCTTCTCCAATGACTCGTTTACTACTGAAAGATGTAAAGTTTGAGTGGAATGATAAATGCCAGCAGAGTTTTACATATTGAAAGCCTTATTGACAGAAGCATTGGTGTTAGTTCAGCCTGAATTGGGTAAGGAATTTATAGTTTACAGTGATGCGTCATTGAATGGTTTAGGTTGTGTTTTGATGTAAGAAGGTAAAGTAGTAGCCTATGCTTCAAGACAGCTAAAACTACATGAAAAAATCTACCCAACACTTGATCTTGAATTGGCAGTCATTGTGTTCGCATTGAAAATCTGGCGGCATTACTTGTTTGGTGAAAAATGTCACATATTCAATGATCATAAGAGTCTGAAATATCTGATGTCACAAAAAGATTTGAATTTGAGACAACGCAGATGGCTTGAATTACTAAAAGATTATGATCTTGTTATTGACTACCATTTGGGAAAAGCTAACGTAGTGGCAGATGCTTTGAGCAGAAAATCCCTGTATACTTTTCGAGCGATGAATACCCGATTATTGTTGGCTGATGATGGTTCAATCATAGCTGAGTTAAAAGCTAGGCCAATGTTTATGCAACAAATCTCTGAAGCTCAAAAAAATGATAGTAAGTTGCAAGCAAAACGGATACAGAGTGAATCGACT
Organism: Gossypium australe; assembly: GCA_005393395.2. Lineage (NCBI taxonomy): Eukaryota > Viridiplantae > Streptophyta > Magnoliopsida > Malvales > Malvaceae > Gossypium > Gossypium australe. Next base: position 74,144,943 of record CM016619.1, read on the forward strand.
CCTGACTCAGAATTTTAGACCGGGACTGATGGTTGTTTGTTATTCAGAGGTAAAGTATGTGTATCGAGTAGTTCAGAACTAGTATAGAAGATTTTGAATGAAGCTCATAACGGTAACGTGTCTATACACCCTGGTAGTAATAAACTATATAATGATCTGAAAAAGATGTACTGGTGGCCAAGAATGAAATGTGATATCTCTGAGTTTGTATCTAAATGTTTGATATGTCAGCAAGTGAAAGCTGAACATCAGTTGCCTTTTGGACTATTACAGCCAGTCACGATACCAGAATGGAAACGGGAAAGAGTGACCATGGACTTTGTATCGGGGTTACCCCTGTTTCCCAAAAAGAAAGATGCCATTTGGGTGATTGTTGATCAATTGGCAAAGTATTCACACTTTATTCTGATACGTACGGATTTTTCCTTAGATAGATTGGCTGAATTATATGTTCCTGTTAGATTGCATAGAGTGCCTGTCTCCATTATTTTAGATAGAGACCCTCGGTTTACATCTTGATTCTGGAGCAAATTGTAAGAAGCTCTGGTTACTCAGTTGCACTTTATCACTGCATTTCATCCCAAACAGATGGTCAACCTTAGCGGGTAATACAGATCTTGGAAGATATGCTTCGGTGTTGTATACTTGAGTTTGTAGGTAACTGGGAAAAATATTTACCTTTAGTTGAATTTGCTTATAATAACAGTTATCAGTCTAGCATCAAAATGGAACCGTACGAAGCGTTGTACAGATGCAAATGTAGAACTCCCTTGTACTGGACAGATGTAACACCCCAAACCCGGCCTAGACGTTACAACTGGATCTGGCATCTCACATAGAAGGGTTGTTTAAAAACTCAAGCGTTCGTTAAAAGGTTCGCATTCTTTTTGAAACTTCGAGCTTTGTTGTTTGTGAGAAACCAGATTTGTTTTTATGGTTTTCTTGTGAAAACATTATTATTATTACTATTAAAATTATTCCCAAAAACTTGTTTATAACATAAATCAATTTCAGTAGTCTACAAAAATGTGATATTTTTTAAAACAATTATTGTGGTTTAAGGAAAACTACGTATTTGCAAATCTGGCAGTTATGAAGGAAACTTAAAAGAAATTGTACCAATGGCCTTATTACAAAAAATATTAACCCAAAATAGAATAAAACTAAATAGAGCAAAATCGAAAATTTACTAAGTTCTCGAGAAATTATTCCCGATGTATGGACACCACAGAGTCCTCCGCAGCTCCCAAATCTGCTATCACTGGGGATGACCTTCAAGGTTATGGGAGGAAGGGGTAAGTTATAAGAACTCAGTGTGTAATCCTGATTCCAGTCACAGTCATTGTCTCAGTCTGGGCCTAAGCCCCATATTGTATTAGTTTGGGCCCACGACCCCAAAATCATGGTAATGCAAACATAAAATACAAACCCAACCTAATAGTCCATCCGCTACACTCCACCCGTACCAGCCCTACACTCCATGTGGGGACCAAGTCAACCCACCCAACCCTACACTCCAAGAATGCAGTCAAGCTGTTAATATAAATGCAGCAAAGCTACCAATATTAGCATATATATGGCTGAGCCACTGGAATCAGTATATTGTGGCATAGCCACCAGTACAATACTTCCTCTGTTATTATAACACATCCCAATGCAATATGTATGTCATGCTCAATCATTACACGTGTATGCAAAATGGCCATGCTTAGTAACAGTCATTTCAACACATATTAACAGCAAATCAGACACACGCCCATAATCAACTCAGTCAAATTCACAGTCTAAATTAGTCATTTACCTACAAGGGCAAAACAATCATTTACCCTAAAAGGGTATTTCGGTAATCCTACCCCTTAAGGGTATTTCAATAATTCAACCCTACAGGGGTAATTAGGTGATTTTACAATCCGAGGGTATTTCGATAATTTCACAAATTAGGGGTATTTTGGTAATTTTTTAAACCGAGGGTATTTCGATAATTTCGCAAACCAGGGGTATTTCAGTAATTTTACAAACCAGGGGCATTTCAGTAATTTCACAAACGAGGGGTATTTCAGTAATTTTGTAACTAAGGGTATTTCAATAATTTTGTAAACCAAGGGTATTTTAGTAATTTTGTAAACTAAGGAATTCTAAACAGAGATAACGATTCGAATGGGCCTAGGGCCCATTCTTGGTTCAAATGGGCCCACACGCTCGTGTGGCCCATTTAGCCCAAATCTAGCCATAGATATGAGATTCACATAGACCAGTTCAATATCTACTACACAATCATACAATTTATTCATATGGGCCCACGGGCCCATTGGCCCCACATGGCCCATCGAGGCCCAAACAGCCTAAACCCACAAGAACACTCATGATGGCCTCAACTATCGCGTCGAAGCCCCCACACGTGCGCTCGCACGCTCGTGTGGCTACCATTGTCGTGTGATCGGTATTTCGGCATTTGTCGCTCTACAGCTAGAGTAGTGCGAAATACACACCTGATAGGAGTCTGAAGCTAATCCGCGCTTCGAATGCTCCTATGCCCAAACGCCCACCAAGGTATGCTTCCTCTCCTCTTAGGTAGCTCTATTTAAAGCCAGCTTCTCACCTTCCCTCTTGCTAGCTTTCCGATGTGGGATCCCTTGTTCAGTAGAGTTTATATCCAACACAAACTCTGGCCGTCCAATCCGCAAAATAAATACTCCCTTGCTTGTCATGAGATTCGAACCCAGGCTCCCCTATAGCCTAATCCACACCGCTAGCCACTTTACCAACTAGCTCCTTGTTGTCTTATAACATGCACAACTAAATTAAGTCTATGGCCAAAGTCTAAAGTCCATTTAAAAAGAAAATCAAAATGCAAGCACCAAGACTTGAACCTTGGACCCCTTGCTTCCTTGTGGCGTCATTCCCTTGCTTTCTAAAGCCCCCTAACCAAAGTTTGATCCCGAGACTTCATAGAAGCCCCCTAACCTTCCAAAATCACTCACCTAATAGGTCCAACTTGCATAAATGCCGTTCTCATGTTCTCAAAAATTTTAAACGCTCCCACGCCTAAGGCCCAATGGGCCCAATTCTACTAGGCCCAAATTCAGGTCGTTACAACAGAACTCAATGAGAAAAAGTTACACGGAGTTGACTTAGTCTGTGAAACCGGGGAAAATTTGATAGTAATTCAAGACAGTTTGAAAGTAGCCTCTAATCGTCAAAAGTCCTATGTTGATCTTAAATGAAAGGAAACAGAATTTCAAGTCGGTGACAAGGTATTCTTGAAAGCATCACGTTGGAAGGAAGTTCTCCGTTTTGGTCGCAAAGGAAAACTGAGTCCATGGTTCATTGGACCATATGAGATTACAGAAAGAATTGGACCGGTTGCATATTCGTTAACTTTACCACCAGAACTTGATCAGATTCATAATGTTTTTCATGTGTCTACGCTACAACGTAAAAGTTCTTTGGCAACGACACGGTATGTCATGATGAATGATGGAATTATTTAATTTGAATGCTTGGAATGGTTGGTATTGGATGCGTGTTTCAAGTGCAGGTCATGGGTGTGATTTTGGGTGAGAAATGAAGCTAGAATTGGCTTTATTTTGTCCGCATGGGCAGATACACGGGCATGTGTCTAGCCATGTGTCTATAACATGGGCATGTGGTTAGGTTGTGAATCCCCTGCACCTAAATTTTGAGAAACAGAATGCTCAGAATTGAGCACATGAGGAGAGACATGGGCGTGTGTCTCAGGCGTGTGTGCTACATGACTTGAAACACGGGCATGTGTCTTGGCCGTGTGAAACCTGCACCTAATTTCGAATAAAATTAAATTTGCCACACGGCCTAGCATACGGGCGTGTGACTTCAATTTCTTCATGCTTACAAGTCAGAGAGTTACACGGGTTAGGGAGACGGGCGTGTGAGACCACACGGCCTGACCACACGGGCGTGTCCCTAGACCACATGTGTGTGTGAGCCCTGCACCTTGTAAAATTTTTGAAATTTTGTGATAAATTCTTAAAGTTCCCAATTAAGTCCCTGTAACACCCCAAACCCGGCCCATGCGATATGACCGGATCTGGCATGTCACATGAAGAAAGTGTGTAAAGAACTTGTAATTCTTATTAAAGTTGACATTATTTGGTTATAGCTAAGAAAATAAGTTTGGTTATATATATATATATATATTCGATAAAAATACTACTAATCTCGAGAGATTGATTGGTAGATCGAAAATTGAACTAATGAACTTTAAAACCGTGACTTTTGAAAATGACGTTGATAATTCGAAGAAAAATCCAGGTTAAAATTATTTATACATATTTGTTATGAAATCCGTTTGTTAATCAATTTTGGAAAACCGTTGTTTATGATTTCAGAAAATCCCCGTTTAGAACAATTAAAGAAAGATAACAAGTACGTCAAAGCATAAAGCAAATTAAAACATATCCCAGAGGCCTTATTACAACTTTAAACCCAAAATAGTGAAAGTAACGAAATAAAGCAGAAAAGAAGTTTACTAATGTTTGAAAACATCAAGTATGGCCTCCACCGAGTCACCCATGGCCCCAAGTCCTCATTACTGAGCATTACCTGCAAGGATTAAGAAAAAGGGGTGAGTTATAAGAACTCAGTGTATAATCCCCCTTACCGTCATCCACTGGGCCTAAACCCGTATAGCAACATTTTAGGCCTAAGCCCATTTACATAACAGTATTTAAATGAAATGTATGCAACCCATCCCATCCATCCATCACACCCCCAACCAGCCAATCACACCTGTGGGGATCAAGTCAACCCACCCCGCCGCTTACGCCAATTTGCAGTCAAGCTGCTAAAGTATATTATTTTTGTGGCTATGCCTCCGAAATCATAATTAAGCACAATAATAAGCAAATTGTGGCTATGCCACCAGGCTATACTGCTCTCCATACAATTTTTCCCACCCCATGTAATATGTAAAGATGCAACATAATAAAAATATATCCACATATATAACAACCATTAATCTAATGAAATATTTCAGTGAATCGGCCCATTAAAGCACTTTGGTTTCGACCCACTAAGGCATTCTAGCAAATCGGCCCGTTAGGGCATTTTGGTAAATCGGCCCATAGGGGCATTTTCATAAAATAACCATTAGAGCTTTTTACTAATTCGGCCCATAAGGGCATTTTTGTAATTTAGCAATTAATACTGATTTTGACAGATCTTGAGAATTAATGTTGTTTAAGCAAGTTACTCGATTCATGCCATATTACGATTATTAGATTCGTAAGCAACAATGATCTATTTTTCCAAAATGATGGTGAATCACGAATCTACAGGATTTCGGTGTTAGATTACACACCTGATTACGGTAAGGACTAAACCTTCTGGATCGCCGGCACCTATGTCACCATACCACTCGATTAACTATCAAAAGATAGTGTCTTAATCCAAATTAAATCAAACGATCTAAAGAAATGCTTACCCTTAGTATCGTGAACGACCACGATTTGCCTACTCTCACTAGAAGATGGTCCACAACCTGATGGAAAATCCCGAACTGCCGATACTACCCTACGTTTGAACTTGGGAGTAGAAATTGCAAGTCCACTCCCTTTTTTCCCTCCTATCGATTTTCCTTTAATAATACTACCAGTTGCCTCCATTGAAAGAGTCTCGATCAGAATAATACTACGATGAGAGAAAGTAGTTATCTAAGGAGATGGTTTCGGCTTACCACTACTTCCAAAGTATCAATGAGTAGAGAAAAACGAGTGAGTTAGTCCCTATAATAATCGATTAGTCAAATCTATCGATCTGTTTTAGCAAAATAACCAAGTAGCGATATCGAATGGACTAAGAAGAGACTCCTTACCTTAATCAATGATGAACCCGATACCCGCCGATTCAACTTATGGCTAAGGATGAGTCAGCAAAGATGAGAGATTCGGCTTGCCCACTATAACATTACAATAGAAAGAGATCACGATATGAGGGAATAGGAGAGAGTGATGTTTCGGTTTAGAGAACCATCCGAATGATAAGGGGCACATAATCGGCCATGAAGAAAAGAAGATGAAAAGAAGAGAATGAAATCATTTACCCGATTCGGTCAAGAAGAAATGCCCAATACGCAAGAAAGAAGAAGAAATAAAGTGTTTAAAGGTTCGACTATTTAGAGAGAAAAGAACAAGCAAGATTCGGCCATCAAAAATATTGACTAAGGCCCCCCATAAGTGCTTAAACACAAAATTTATACTAAGGCCCAATTCAACCCCAAGCCTTCTTAGGGTCCCTAAACATACAAAACTGACACTCTTAGCTAGCCTAACGCATGGTATAATGCAAAACATAAAATCCTGAATTTCAGGATGTTACAATTCTACCCCTTTAAAGAAATTTCGGCCTCGAAATTTACCTGATTAAAAGAGATTAGGGTATTGTTGTCGGATCGTGTCCTCTGGCTCCCATGTAGCTTCCTTGGACCCGTGATTATGCCATAACACTTTGACTAATGGAACTGACTTCCTTCTCAGCACCTTAATATCCCGATCTAAAATCTACATTGGCTCTTCTTCAAAAGACAAGTCAGGTCTTATTTCGATATCCTCCACTGGCACAACATAAGACGGATCCAAACGATAACTCCTTAACATCGAGACATGGAATACACTATGTATCTGACTTAGCTCTGGAGGTAACTCAAGCTGATAAGCCACTGGCCCAACACGCTTCAATACACGGTAAGGTCCGATAAATGTAGGGCTCAACTTGCCCTTCCGTCTAAATCTTAAGATTTTTTTTCCAAGGTGAGACCTTCAGAAAGACCTGATCACCCACAGAGAACTCTATCTCCTTTCGCTTCAGATCCGTGTATGATTTCTGTCTATCTGAAGCTTCTTTTAACCGAGCCCAAATTACCTTAACTTTTTCCTCCGTCTCTAAAATCAACTCTGGACCCAATAACTATCACTCCCCCAGCTCAGTCCAGCAAGTAGGAGTACGACACCTACGACCATACAACGCCTCATAGGGTGCCATATGGATGCTGGATTAACGGATGGTAGAAAATCTTCCGAACTACCCCTGATGTCGATCAGACAGCCCCTTAAATGTCTTCTAAAATCTGGATTACTCTCTTTGACTGACCATTAGTCTGCGGATGAAACGCCATGCTGAAATTTAGTCTTGTACCCAAAGCTTCATCTAAAGCCTTCCAGAACCATGATGTATACCTAGGATCCCTGTCCGATATAATAGACACTGGCACCCCATGCAACCTCACGACTTCTGCTATATACAACTTGGCCAACTTCTGCAACGTATAATCCGTACGAACAGGTAGGAAATGAGCAGACTTCGTTAACCAATCCACTATCACCCATACTGAATCTTTCTTAGTAGATCTTAAAGGTAACCCACCAACAAAGTCCATCATTATCCTTTGCCATATCCATAGTGGGATTTTCACCGGTTGTAGCAATCCTGAAGGCAGTTGATGTTCCGCCTTCACCTGCTGACATGTCAAGCACTTGCTCACAAAATCAGTAACCTCCCGTTTCAACCTTGGCCACCAATACTGCTCATGGAGGTCTCGGTACATTTTGTTTCCCCCGAGGTGCATAGCATATGGGCTACTATGCGCCTCACGCAGGATCATTTGTCTCAATTCTGAATCACTGGGCATACAAACTCTTCCGCGAAAACACAATACTCCATCACTATTTAATCCAAAATCCCCTATCTCACCACCTTCCACTTGCTGAAGCCGAGAACCCAACCTTTCATCTAACAACTGCTTTTCCTTAATCTGACTTACCCACGCAGGCTTCACTTGAAGTTCAGCTAACAAACTACCATCTTCATAAAGGCTGAGATGAGCGAACATTGCTCTCAAATCCGATATTACCTTACGACTTAACACATCTGCCACTACGTTAGCTTTACTTAGGTGATACTCGATTGAGCAATCATAATCTTTCAACAATTCTATCCACCTCCGTTGCCTTAAGTTCAACTCCTTCTGGGTAAAGAAGTACTTCAGACTCTTATGGTCCGTGTAGATAGTCAACTTCTCCCCGTACAGATAGTGTCTCCATATCTTCAGAGCAAATACCACTGCAGCTAACTCCAAATCATGAGTGGGATAGTTCACCTCATGCGGCCTTAATTGACGAGATGCATAAGCCACCACTTTCCCCCCTTGCATCAACACACATCCCAAGCCCGTGTGTGACGCATCGCAATAAACAATAAACTCTTTACCAGCCTCAGGTTGAATCAATACTGGTGCTTCTGTCAGAATCTTCTTCAATCTCTCAAAGCTTTCTTGCTATTTAACAGACCACACAAACGGTACTCCCTTACGCAATAGCTTAGTTAGGGGTGCAGCAATCAACGAAAACCCCTCAACGAATCGCCTGTAATACCCAGCCAAACCTAGAAAACTTTGAATTTTTGCCACTGACTTCGTTGGCTTCCAATCCAATACAGCCTCGATCTTCCGGGGATCAACTCTAATTCCCTCGGCAGACACAACATGCCCCAAAAAAGTCACTTCCCTTAGCCAAAATTCACACTTACTGAATTTGGCATACAGTTGCTTCTCCCTTAATATCTGCAATACGACCCGTAGATGCGAATCATGCTCCTCTTCTATCTTTGAGTACACCAAGATGTCATCTATGAACACCACCACAAATCGATCTAGATAAGGTTGGAAGACTCGGTTCATCATGTCCATAAATGCAATTGGTGCATTTGTCAACCCAAACGACATCACCAAGAACTCGTAATGCCCATAGTGAGTTCGGAACGCAGTCTTGTGAATATTCGCCTCCTTGACTTTTAACTGGTGATACCCCGATCTTAAGTCTATCTTCGAGAAAACCAAAGCTCCTCCCAGCTGATCGAACAGATCATCAATCCTCGGTAACGGGTACTTGTTCTTGATTCAATTGTCTATAATCGATGCACATGCGCATCGACCCATCCATTTTCTTAACGAACAAAACTGGCGCTCCCCACGGTGACACACTTGGCTGAATAAATCCACGATCCAACAACTCCCGAATTTGAGCTTTAAGTTCCACTAGCTCCTTCGACACCATTCTGTAAGGAGCAATGGACACCAGAGCCGTTCCTGGCAATAGCTCAATACCAAATTCCACTTCCTGATCCGGAGGCAATCCTAGAAGCTCCTCAAGAAAGACATCTGAAAACTCTTTCACCATTCTAACACTCTCTACCGACAACTCTTTGGCATCCAAAGCACTGATAAAGGCTAAGAACGCTTCACACCACTTTCGTACCAACCTTTCCGCCTTTACATCAGATACCACATTAGATAGATAATTTCTTCTTTCACCTATCATCATCACTTCCTTATCCTCTAAAGTTCTTAGTACCATCCGCTTTGCAGCACAGTCCAAGTTCGCAGGATGCTTAACCAGCCAGTCCATGCCTAGTATAAGGTCAAACTCCCCGAACGGTAATTCCATCAAATCCGCCGGAAATACTACTCCCTGAACTTCAAAGGGCACATCCCTAAACAACTTATTTACTACCACCGACTGTCCTAAAGGGCTAATCACAGTTGTTTCTCTAGTAGTAATCTTAGATCTAATATTCAAAGTTCCAGACTTAGTACAAGCAACATACGAATGGGTGGATCCAATGTCTATCACAGCGGTAAAAGGTACATTAGATATGAAAAATGTACCAGTTATGACATTCGGTGCATCGCCATCCTCTCGATGTCTGATCGCATAGACCAATCCCGGCTGTCTCGCCTCCGTGTTACCCTTATTACCGGTACCTCTACCCGGTGCACCCTAACCTCGTCCTATGCCATTACCACCTCGACTTGGCCCACGGCCTCTCGGCGGCTGCTGAGCGCCCCCTGCTGGCTGCACAAATCGGTTACGAACTACCTGAGTCTGAACAGGCTCTCAAGGGCAATCCCTAAACTGATGATCTTTGGATCCACATATGAAACAACCACCAGTTCTCTTCCAACATTCACCCGAGTGAAGTTTTCCACAATCCACATAAGGCTGTAACTGATTGGTAGTAGCTGGAGCACCCACTCGAACTGGCCCCTCATTCCTGGGCCTTTTCTGAAATCCTCTAGCAGGACCTGAATACCCAGATTCTCTCTTGTTCTTGCCCCTATCCTTGTCTCGATTTTGCCATTCCGAGTGTTTTACTTCTTCAACAATCTTAGCTTTTTCTACCAGTGTAGCAAAATTTCTCTTCTTCTGCGAGGCTATCAGTACCCGTAACTCATCAGGCAATCCGTCCTCAAATCGCACACAGCGTTCATAACCAGTCAGCACTATTCCTCGGGCATACCGACTTAGACGCAGGAACTCCACCTCGTATACTGCCACAGATCTACTTCCTTGGCCCAGATTCAAGAATTCCTTTCTTCGGGAATCCACATAACTAGCCTCGACATATTTTCCCTGAAATGTTGTCTTAAAGAAATCCAAGGTAATACGATCAGCCTGAATGCCTTCCCGAACAGTGAGCCACCACTGATACGCCTCGTCTCTCAGTAATGACACAACCCCTTTCAATTTCTGCTAAGCTATACAATCTAGATCGTCCATAATCCGCTCCACTGCCTCAAGCCAGTACTCTGCTACACTTGGAGCTACACCCGAAATACCCCTAAAAACTTCGGCCCCATTCGATCTAAGTCGCTCAGATATCAACCCACGAGCTGCCGACCCAGTTCTTGCCCCAACAACCCTTTCTAGTACCCACAACATCGCTTGGGACAGAGCGTCGTCCTCTCTCACTCGATCATGTGACCCAGCTTCAGTCACCGGTGATGTAAGTGCGTCCATTTTTGGCATATGTCTAGATGCCTCAGATACAACTCTAGCACCTCTGCCTCTACCACGTCCACGTCTACCGTGTCCACGTCCTTTAGCGCTCATGTTTACTAAGTCGATTTAATCTGATTAAGAGTCTTATGAATCAGAATGCTATTCAATGTTTATTAAACAATGTTTTACGGAGTATATGAAGTAAAGTTGTTTTCACAAAACGTATCCTAAAGTCTCAATCTCTATAGTTTCAACTCCTAAAGCTAAAAGTTCTAGAGTATTTCTATTTTGTGGAGTTTTCTTACTACAGTCATACCACAATAATCATAAAATGAAAACAAAAACTTACTAACTTGGTGCCGGATACCCGTGGTGCCATACTTCCTCTCAAACATGTATTTATAAATCGAATTTCGAGCAGTTTGAACCCAAACCACGGCCGTGTTTTGTAACCAGGCTCTGATACCATAAAATGTAACACCCCAAACGCGGCTCAGGCGGTATGACCAGATCTGGCATGTCACATGAAGAAAGTGTGTAAAGAACTTGTAATTCTTATTAAAGTTGACATTATTTGGTTATAGCTAAGAAAATAAGTTTGGTTATATATATATATATATATTCGATAAAAATACTACTAATCTCGAGAGATTGATTGGTAAATCAAAAATCGAACTAAAGAACTTTAAAACCGTGACTTTTGAAAATGACGTTGATAATTCGAAGAAAAATCCAGGTTAAAATTATTTATACATATTTGTTATGAAATTCGTTTGTTAATCAATTTTGGAAAACCGTTGTTTATGATTTCAAAAAATCCCCGTTTAAAGCAATTCAAGAAAGATAATAAGTACGTCAAAGCATAAAGCAAATTAAAACATATCCCAGAGTCCTTATTACAACTTTAAACCCAAAATAGTGAAAGTAACGAAATAAAGCGGAAAAGAAGTTCACTAATGTTCGAAAACATCAAGTATGGCCTCCACCGAGTCATCCATGGCCCCAAGTCCTCATTACTAAGCATTACCTGCAAGGATTAAGAAAAAAGGGGTGAGTTACAAGAACTCAGTGTATAATCCCCCTTACCGTCATCCGCTAGGCCTAAACCCGTATAGCAACATCTTGGGCCTAAGCCCATTTACATAACAGTATTTAAATGAAATGTATTCAACCCAACCCATCCATCCATCACACCCCCGACTAGCCAATCCCACTTGTGGGGATCAAGTCAACCCACCCCGCCGCTCACGCCAATTTGCAGTCAAGCTGCTAAAATATATTATTTTTGTGGCCATGCCACCGAAATCATAATTAAGCACAATAATAAGTGAATTGTGGCTATGCCACCAGGCTACACTACTCTCCATACAATTTTTCCCAGCCCATGCAATATGTAAAGATGCAACATAATAAAAATATATCCACATATAAAACAACCATTAATCTAACAAAATATTTCAGTGAATCGGCCCATTAAAGCACTTTGGTTATTCGGCCCACTAAGGCATTCTAGCAAATCGGCCTGTTAGGGCATTTTGGTAAATCGGCCCATAGGGGCATTTTCATAAAACAGCCATTAGAGCTTTTTAGTAATTCAGCCCATAAGGGCATTTTTGTAATTTAACAATTAATACCAATTTTGACAGATCTTTAAAATTAATGTTGTTTAAGCAAGTTACTTGATTCATGCCATATTACGGTTATTAGATTCGTAAGCAACAATGATCTATTTTTCCAACATGATGGTGAATCACGAATCTACAAGATTTCGGTATGAGATTACACACCTGATTACGGTAAGGACTAAACCTTCTTGATCGTCGACACTATGTCACCATAACACACGATTAACTAACAAAAGATAGTGTCTTAATACAAATCTAAATCAAGTGATCTAAAGAAATGCCTACCCTTAGTATCGTGAACGACCATGATTTACCTACTCTTACCAGAAGATGGTCCACAACCTAGTGGAAAATCCTGAACTGTCGATACCACCCTACGTTTGAACTTGGGAGTAGAGATTGCAAGTCCACTCCCTTTTTGCCCTCCTATCGATTTTCCTTTAATAACGCTAACACTTGCCTCCATTGAAAGAGTCTCAATCAGAATAATACTACGATGAGAGAAAGTAGTTATCTAAGGAGAGGGTTTCGGCTTACCACTACTTCGGAAGTATCAACGAGTAGAGAAAAACAAGTGATTTAGTCCCTATAATAATCGATTAGTCAAATCTATCGATCCATTTTTGCAAAATAACCAAGTAGCGATATCGAATGGACTAAGAAGAGACTCCTTACCTTAATCGATGATGAACCCAATTCCCGCTGATTCAACTTATGGCTACGAATGAGTCGACAAAGATGAGAGATTCGGCTTGCCCACTATAACATTACAATAGAAAAAGATCACGATATAAGGGAATAGGAGAGAGTGATGTTTCAGTTTAGAGAACCATCTGAATGATAAGGGGCACATAATCAGCCATGAAGAAAAGAAGATGAAAAGAAGAGAATGAAATCACTTACCCGATTCGGTCAAGGAAGAAATGCCCAATACGCAAGAAAGAAGAAGAAATAAAGTGTTTAAAGGTTCGACTATTTAGAGAGAAAAGAACAAGCAAGATTCGGCCATCAAAAATATTGACTAAAGAAAAAGAGAGAAGGGTTGAAGAAATGGTGAAAAAGTAAAGAAGAGATGGAAAAAAAGGTGTAAGAGAGTTTCGGCCAACACCAAGGAAAAGATGAGCAAAATGGCTTGAGTGTTTCAGTAAGACAAGAGAAAAGGGTTGGAAAAAAAGGCACAAAATGCTCAAAAAGAAGAAAAACTTTGCATGCACAACACTTGCAAAATGGCCATAGGAAATTCGGCTCCCAAAATTCCCCTACCAAAACCGTATGCCCCCTAACCAAAAAGATTTTAGTTGACCAAATTGCTTTCCCCATGCACCTCCCTAAGATTCGGCCAACATATCCCCCCTTATCTCTTTCCTTTACTTCTTTCCTTATTTTTCCCTTGATCTCTTTCTTACTCTTTTCCTTAGTCTTCTTTCCATCATTTGAAAGTCTTCCTTTCCTTCTTTAGAGCCATTGTCGACACTTACCATCTTCCACCTGATTAGCACAAAAATTAATCCAAAATTTGCAATAGGTGGGATTCGAACTCCACCCCTTTAGCTCCTTCATGTGACGCCACACCACTCTACTACTAGCTCCACTTGTGTTAGCAAAATACACACTTATTCTTTTAAGTCTTGACGTCACTTACCTTCTCCCCCCATAAGTGCTTAAACACAAAAATTCTACTAAGGCCCAATTCAACCCCAAGCCTTCTTAGGGTCCCTAAATATACACAACTGACACTCTTAGCTAGCCTAACGCATGATATAATGCAAAACATAAAATCCCGAATTTCAGGATCTCGACTCAATTCTAATGCTCGAATTGGGGCTCGAGGATCCAATCAAGGGACGTTTTGAATAATCTCGGTGAATGAATAGTGATTAACATGAAATGGTTCAAAAATTTATGATAATGCTTTGTAACCCTATTCCGGCGACAGATACGGGGTTAAGGGTGTTTCAATATCCATTAAATACAAATAAGCTATAGCTATTAAATTTAACATCTTTATAATTTAGTCCTTTCCAATTAAGTAATCATTTAAATATCAAAATTTCTTAACAAAATTATAATACAACCTTAATAACACTCTATAAATATTTAATAAAATATTTACGGCTCAGTTTATAAAAATGAGGTCTCGATACCTAATTTTCTAAAACCACTTGACTTTAGGGTCATACCACTTGAACCTATAATAACCTAAATTGTCAATTCAAAATTTCTTGTAATACAATATTTGACTCGTAAATATTAAATAATAACATTTACGAACTTCTGAAACCAGCATTTTGGACACCACTAATGTAACACCCCTAACCCATATCCGTTGCTGAAATAAGGTTACAGAGCATTACCAGAGTTTACATATCAAATACTAATAATTCATGCCATTTACTATTTGTAACACCCCTAACCCGTATCCGTCGCCAGACTAGGGTTACGAGGCATTACCGGAGAAGACACAACTCAAAACGGGCATATAATTTTTTATTTTTTTAAAAAATTCATATATGTATTGAATCATCTGAACAAAGTAAGTTGCATATTTTGTCAATACAAATTTCATACCTCAATAACAAAGCCAAAATAATTTACGTTACAACTAAACACCTAGCTCAAGTTTATAACATAATTAATCATTCATAATTAACATCATTAATCTAACCATTTATCAAAGTCTTAATAAATAAACATCACTTTAAAACACACACACACACACACACACACACACATATATATGGTACTCGAACATTGTAACATTAAAACCAAATGGCATCAAACACATTATATATAACATTCGACCATACTTAATATCTCCCATACAACTAATTCGAATATATTCATCATCACTTAAATTTACAAATTTAAATCCATGACATATCATAAAACAAATCTTTAAATAAATATACCAATATATTAATAAAACAAATCCGAATATATATATATATATATATATACAAATATATTTATAATCTCTTAGTTAAAATTTCTAAGCCAAGTGCATAAACATATACTTGCATGATTCTTCTATTCAAATAGATGACCCATATAAAACCAATTTAATCATTAACATATCCATCATTTCACAAACCACAAATACATAGAATTTTCACAAATTCATAAACAAATCATGTAACACCCCAAACCCGGCCCAAACGTCACGACTAGATCTGGTATGCTACGAGTTAACAGTTGAAAACTTTGCTTTGAAAGGATTTGAAATCTCGGTTGGTTTGTATAAGTATTCGTTAAATAAGCAGAAAACCTTTGTGGGTTTGTTTAATTATTTTTTTAAAAAAAAACTTGTTTGAAAATTTCATTTTATTTCTTCCTATAAATAAAAACTTTGAACATAAATTTATAAATGTGAACATCATCAAATATAAACCGAAAACCTAAGCTATGGAGGCCTTATTACAAAAATAGTCCCAAATTAAAACTTAAAGAAAAATCGGAAATAGTTTATGAAAGTAAATGACGTGATGGCCCCTCGAGTCTGCCTCGGCTCCCATGTCCATGATCTACTGCTCATCTGAAAAGTCAGGAAATAAAAGGGTGAGTCACCAAGACTCAGTGTGCAATTCTCGAAAACACATAAATGGCTTGAGGCCCACGAACACATTATGGGCCTTAGCCCATACACAATGGCAACAAAATATTTACATGCAATATGGCCCAACCCAAACCTAATAGTCCATCCTCTACACACCAGCCCGTACCAAGTAACCTACCTCGGGGATTTCTACAATCAACCCACCAACCGCTACACACCATATCGACAGTCATGCTGCCTATTCCTATCAATTCGGAATAAATTTAACGTGGCTTAGCCACCGATAACTTTTATGACCTAACTTTATAATTCGTGGTTTAACCACCGATCACCAAGTGACCTATAAACATGCTCTTCGCCTTCATCATATTAACCCCATCCCATGCATACATCCATGCAGAAACAAAACAGTATACCATCTAAAAGTTCACAGTCTATCACATACATCGATACACATAGAGAAGTTTCTATGATTACATACCTGGCATCCCTTGCCTACCCTTTTTGGGTAATCCTACTGTCTATACAGCCTTTTTCAGGCTTTTAGCCCATAACATAAATTTAGTACAAATTACTATACAGCCTTTTTTTGGCTTTTAGCCCATAACATATATTTAGCACAGATTAATTAGTGTGTTAGAGATCTACACACCTGATTACAGTCAAGACGAGACCCTCTATGTCGACACTATTAGAAGCTGATACGACTGCTAACTGTCTAAGATTTTGTTCTGACGCTGGTCCACAACCCGGTGGCCAATCTCGAACTGCTGACACTGCTCGTTTCTTAAACTTAGGGATTGGGTTTAAAGATCCAATCCCCTCCTTCGCCTGATCGACATTTGATTCCATTAAAAGACCTTATCAGTTGCTACCATCATATCATATGGTTAAGATCACAATTACGATAGCGAATCTAACGAGAATCCAAAGAGAACCCCTTACCTTGAAATCCCGAAAAGAGAGATATGAGGTTTAGAGACTAGAGGTTCCGGCTTTTAGATCTGAGTGATCTACTTAAATTCCCGAATGTTGCCCAACACGTAAACACAAGAAACCAACAATCCATTAGCCTTTCGACTTTGTCTTCTAAAAATCGAAAGAGAAAAAGAATAGATCAGAAGAAATTGGCACCTACCTTTACAGAGAATTCGACAACTCCTAGAAGATTTCGGCTTTTGAGAAGATCAAAAAGAAAAGATGATCTCAAGAGATCTATAAAGTTTCGGCTTTTGAGAAGGTCAAAAAGAAAAGATGATCTCAAGAGATCTATGAAGTTTTGGCTTTTGAGAAGGTCAAAAAGAAAAGATGATCTCAAGAGATCTATGAAGTTTCGGCTTTTGAGAAGGTCAAAAAGAAAAGATGATCTCAAGAGATCTATGAAGTTTCAGCTTTTGAGAAGGTCAAAAAGAAAAGATGATCTCAAGAGATCTATAAAGTTTCGGCTTTTGAGAAGGAGATGATTGAGAGAAAAGAGTAATATCAAATGTAAAGAAGTGATAGGAACGGTATAGGAAAAAGAAGAATTTCGGCAAGGCTAGGGCAGATTCGGCTATGGCAGACAAATGTGAAAAGAATGAATGCTTAAGGGAGTTTTCGACTTTTATTCAGAAAAGGAGGAAAAGAGAGAAGATGAAAACCCTAAATTGCCAAAAATAAAGAAGAGAATGGGAGAATAAAACCCAAATGCCAATTTTAATTAAAATAGTTGGGCTTCATGTAACTTGAATTTGGGCCTCCTCAGTTGACGCCACTTCCCTGCTTTTAAGTGGCCCCACTTTGCCACTGGGCCACAAGCCCATTTGTATTTTAAAACACAGATAACATCTTTTAAGCCCTATCTTACCAGGCTTTCCACTTAGCGTCCAAACAGAAAATTCGATTACGGCCTCTGCCCAACCCTGAGCCTATTCTGGACCCCTAACACTCACATTTAACATAACCACACATTAAATGCATAGCCCCACAATTTCAGGATGTTACAGTTCTACCCCCTTAAAGAAATTTCGTCCTCGAAATTTCCAACTAACTATTAATCGTACTACCCAAGTCTCACCACTATGCTTTCGCTGCGCACTCTAATTCTAAAGCCAAAAGAAACACTTAGTATACTAAGGTAGAGTACGCACCGGTATTCGCATCTAGAGCATCCTCGTTCCCTTGGTGACGTGCTGCATAGACCAAAGCTGGCTGCCTCGCCTCAGCATAACCTGCACCTCCATGACCATGTCCTGTGCCATTGCCACCATTGACTTGACCACGGCCCCTTGGTGGTTGTTGACCTCCTCTTCTCGGCGGTGCATTCTCTTAACCTGTGGGCCCTTCACTGCCCTGTTGCTGCGGATAGTTTCTAACTTGGTGGTCCATAGGTCCACACCTAAAGCACTTCCCACTGCCCACCCAACACTCACCTACATGGAATTTACCACATCGAGCACACTTCGGTGTCTGACTAGCAGCAGGTCTCTCTTCCCGTCTCGGCCCGTCTGACCTAAGCCTTTTCTGAGTACGACCAGTTGCCCCTGACGATCCAAAATTTCTCTTACTTCCACTCCTATATCTTTCCCGATTCAATTTTTCTTTCCGCTTAACCTCCTCAGTTATCTTAGCTTTTTCCACAAGCACAGCAAATTCCCTCTCCCGCTGTGGAGCTATCAATACTCGCAAATCATCCCTCAGACCATGCTTAAATTGAACACAACGTTCATGGTCTGTGGCCACCATTCCTCGAGCATAATGGCTAAGGCATAAGAATTTTGCCTCATACGCAGCCACTGACCTACTTCCATGCACCAGATTCAGAAATGCTCTACGCTACGCATCCACATAACTTGTCGCAATGTATTTACCCTGAAACACCGTTTTGAAGAAATCGAAGGTGATACGGTCAGCCACTGTACCATCCTTAACCGTAAGCCACCATTGATAAGCTTCGTCCCGCAGGAGAGATACAACCCCTTTCAGCTTTTCCTCTTCCGTGAAATCCAGATCATCCATTATACGCTCAACCGCCTCCAACCAATACTCAGCTGTACTCGGGGCTATACCAGAAATTCCCCTAAACACTTCTGCCCCATTAGCTCTAAGTCGCTCCGACACAGATTTTCGGGCTCCTGTGCCCCTGCCTGGCCCAGCAACCCTTTCTAAAACCCTTAACATTGCCTGAGATACGGCATCATCTCCGGCCGTCTGATCCTGAAATTCGGCCTCCGCAGCTGGCATCTCGTTTCCTAACCCGTGGCCAGATCCTACTGGTTCTGACACGGCCATCCTACCCTACCACGGCCATGTGGCGGACGTCCACGACCCCTTGTACTCATTCTACCGATTCGCGTTTATCTGATTAGAAATTTTATGGATTATTAATTTCTTTCACTAATTAACCACGAACAATCTTATGAACAGTAGTTTCAAGAGTAGTTCTTTCGAATTCGAAATTATATCTACGGGTTTCAGTCTCAAGTTTGTATCTCCTAGTTCTAGGATCCACATACATCAACCATC
The DNA here is from genome assembly GCA_005393395.2 of Gossypium australe. Lineage (NCBI taxonomy): Eukaryota > Viridiplantae > Streptophyta > Magnoliopsida > Malvales > Malvaceae > Gossypium > Gossypium australe. The sequence goes on from CM016619.1 coordinate 74,164,436, forward strand.
ATACATTAACATACAAGTAGCATCCATGCACTCACATTCATTGCATAAGGGTTTTTTCATCATTTCTCTACCCAGGGGTATTTTCGTAGTTTTGTCCTACAGGGTATTTTGTAATTTCCTCAAAATGGGGTATCTTGGTGTTTTTTCGAAATAGAGGTATTTTGGTATTATTGTAACACAGGGGTATTTTGAAAAAAAAATTCAAATCGAGGGTATTTTGGTAGTTTTACAAATTTCGATAATTTCATAAATCGGGTACTTTTGTAAATCTAGGGGTTTTCGGGTAAGTTCGCAAATCATGGGTATTTTGGTACTTTTTCCAACCGGGGGTGTTTTGGTAATTTCACAAATTTTGGTAGTTTTACAAATCCAGGGTATTCTGGGAAATTTTCACAAATCAAGGGTATTTCGAAAATTTTACAAAACTTGGGGTATTTTAATAATTTTGCAAAATAGGGTGGCTGGTCCCTTTGGGGTTTTAATTATAGATTTTGGCCCGTCAACAAATCCTCGTGGCTAAGGTGAACAGTCACTACGCACCAGGTAGGATTCCAGCGAAGAGGAGGTGAGTCACTAGGACTGCTTAAGTACTAAGCTCTCCCTGAATCCAATCCTAGACATGCGTATGCCTGTTGCCACACCCTAACCCAGCAATTTTTTCACGGGTTTGTTTGGATAGATTAAGTCTTATGAATTTAAAGAGTTGTTTAAACTAAGCCTAAAGTTCATCAATGCCTAACATACTAGTCTACGTCCATCAAGCCCATCAAGCCCAATCATGCATATCATATCAAAAGTTAGAATACTTACCTGCGTGGATCGGGTGCCGGTAGACTCGAAGGCCATATCTTTATCCAGGACATTTTTCTCAAATTCACATCAAATTTTCAAAACACTACTAGACCCATTTCACAGCCCGAGTTTTGAACCGGGCTCTGATACCAAAATGTAACACCCCAAACTCGACCCAAATGCTTCGACCAGATCTGGTATGCTACGACGTTTACGTTAAACTTCACTTGGATGATTTTTGGAAATTCAGTTTCTTTATTTAGGTTATCATTTTATAATGGTTATTGTTTTCATTTTTTTAAAATTTACGTTCAAAGACTTATCTACAAGAAGTAATAAAATGGGATTTCCAAACACGTTCAAAGAAAGAGCAAAGGTTTTCTTCCAATATCACTTATTTAACGATCACCTAAATAAAGAAACTGAATTTCCAAAAATCATCCAAGTGAAGTTTAACGTAAACCCCGTAGCATACCAGATCTGGTCGAAGCGTTTGGGCCGGGTTTGGGGTGTTACAAATCATAAAACCAAATTCATATGTATTACATGCATTTATCCATTATAATATCACAACATTGCTGAATACATATATATATTAGCCTTATCAATTTATGAATAAAACATAACAATTACATATATTCATTATATTTAGCTTATTAACTTAAACTATTTATAATGAAAATTAAATCATTACAATATATCAATATAAAGCCACAACCGAAATATGTTTGTCTCTAATTAATCATCGTTCATTTCACTACTAAAATACATAACTAATCACCTCAATACATCCTTGAATGCCGAACTATCATCCAAATACATATACAATATTACCTTTCAACTTTTATTCAAATGTATTCATCAACTAATTATAAACCACTACTAACATAGATAAAACATAATCAAATCATTTTAGCAATGGTAACATAACAAACATAATTCATACTATTATATATATATATATATATAGATCATATGTAACACCCCAAACCATGTCAAAATGCTACGACTGAATCTGGCATGTCACAGGAAGGAAAACGTTTCGAAACCAAGTTGTCGACACGAGTTGAAAAGTAATCTTTTGTATTTACAAAGAATCGAGTATGCATTGAGTAAATCGTTGAAAACGAATGGACCATAGTTTTACAGAAAATGGAGTTGCCATGTTGTTGTTACTAGTTTGTTCATTACCTGATGATAAAATTAAGGAAAACCCGGAAGTTTATTTAAGTTTCGAAAAACGTCCAATTCATAGTTTACTAAGCATGCTTTCAATGTTTAACAAATTTTAAAGAAATTTAAAATGAAGTGATTAATCCAAATAAATTCTAAATGGCCTTATTACAAAACTAAAAACCAAACTTATTGTAACACCCCAAACCCGACCCAAACACTATGACCGGATCTGGCATGTCACTAAGGAGATTTTAAAGGATGTCGCAATTTCGGGAAATATTTTTCTTGAGTTTAACCTTTTATTCGGGAAAACTAAATAGGTGAATAATTTGTAAAAGATACACATTTTCTATTAATGCCTTAATGAATTAGAAACCGAAATTTGATACATGACTTAGCTTAATTAAAACGTAAAATCTGAATGTCTAATAATAATAAAAGCCCAAAATTTGGAAATATAATATAAAGTTAGTGGCCCACGGCCTTATTACAATGAAATAAAAACCCCACTATACCAAAATATTAAATATAAATAAATAAAATAATGTCTGTGGCAGTATCCAAAATAATCTCATGCATGGCCACCTTGCATTCCTCTCCAGCCCGATCCGATGCTTTAAGTGTCTCCTGTAAAATGTTAAATAATAGGGTGAGTCACGAGACTCAGTGTGCAACCCTCGTGCACCATCAGATTGGGCCTTAGCCCCACAGAACAGATATCAAAACATGAAATAATAGAAATTATGCAAAGCCCAACCCAATCCTAGGTTTCCATCCGCTACACACCACCCTTACCTGACATTCACACCATTGGGGATTTCTACAATCAACCCACACCGCTACACACCATCGATGGCAGTCATGCTGCAGTTAGCTGCACATCGTCAGATCATGGCAATAGCCACTACAACAGACCATGGCAAAAAGCCACTACAACAGATCATGGCAAAAAGCCACTACAACAGAATACTTCCCCTTTCATCAATTACCCAACCCCGTGCAATCACAAAAACATATCATTAGCAGAAAGATTCACTTATGAATGACAGAGATCACTAACCTGGTGATTCGCTTTTACCTTCCTCGGGTTTTCAAACGTTATGCCGGGATTTCGGCATTTAACAAAGTATAAGCAGATTTACTAACATATATTAGCAGACAATCTAAATGATATGAGAAGTTACACACCTGATTAATGCGTAGAACTACTCTCTATGTTGATACCCTCACTAATCAGATCTACTGCCCTTTGTCTACAGCTTTGCTCAAAAGCCGGAAGAACGCGAAGATAGGGCCCCTCCTATATTCGGCCAAGGGTTAGTGTTTTACCCAATTTCTATGTTTAAACTAACAGATCTCCTTACCTTGAAATCCCGAAAGTGATACGATCCAAGAGCTACTAAACTCTGGCTTAGAAATCTAAGCGATTGAATCCCCTTCAAATCTCGGAATGCCACAAATGAAAGAAAACACGAGATTAATCCACCATGTAGCCATTCGGCTATGGTTTCTGTAACACCCCAAACCCGGCCTAAACGTTACGACCGAATCTGGTATGTCACATAAAAGGGTTGTTTAAAAACTGTGCGTTTGTTAAACAGTTCGTATTCTTTTTGAAACTCCGCGTTTTGTGGTTTGTTTATAAAAGCCAAATCATTCAATGCCCGCTTTACAAAGTTGTTATTAATTTGAATAAAATTGTATTTGTTGTGAAAATCGAGTTTAAGTAATTTTGAATAAAAACGGTTTATTATCATTTCAGGAAAATCCCATATTGAACATTAAATAGTAAACAGTAACCAAATTGAAAGCTAAAACCAAATAAAATACCAAAGGCCTTATTACATATCAAAATCCCAAAATTAAAAGTAAGTTTAAATATAAGAAACGAGTTTACGAGAAAACATTGCAGGGCCACCACAAGTCTGCCTCTGCTCCCCAAATCCGCGGTCTAATGGTTATCTGAAACATTTAAAAAGAGGGGTGAGTTTACGAAAACTCAGTGTGTGTTTCCCCTTACGAGTGATAACTGGGCCTAAGCCCACAGAAGCAGATTGGGCCTTAGCCCTCACAATAACATACTTGGCCGAAGCCCACATAAATTGAATCGGGCCGTAGCCCTAACATCACAGTATAGCAGATAGCACATGCCAAATGATGCAAAACCCATTCTCTAGTCATATTTGGCCATAAGCCCATAACATAGCATATCGAACCATAGCATATTAAATCACATGTACATATAAGAATGAAAATGCAATCCTGAACCCACGTAGGTATCCATCCTCTACACACCACCCGTACCTGCCAATCACACCGTGGGGATTACTAAACGACCCTCCATCCGCTACACACCATCGAAGGCAGTCGCTGCAGTCAACTGCACATCGCCCTTATAATCGTGGCATGGCCACCAGATAATGTGACAGAGTCACCGGAATCATAATATGTGACATAAGTCACTGGATACATAATATGTGGCATAAGTCACTGGATACATAATATGTGACATAAGTCACCGGATAATGTCGTAAAAACCACCGGAACACTTCCCTTTTCATATCATATCACCCATATGCCCATGCAACATACATATTATTCAGATATATGCAATGTGTCATGTATGCAAAACATATATCAAATATAAGAATAACATGAGTTACCATCATAATCAGATAGACATAAAACAACAAAATCAAGCTAATCAACCTCTAAGGGTATAATCGTAATTTTACCTACTAAGGGTATTTTCGTAATTTACCCACCAAGGGTATTTTCGTAAATTCGCACCTGCAATGGCCTTTCCTAAGGCCTAATGTCGCCACCAGTGACTTAGCTACCATTTTTGGTCCTTATCGGACTATTGGGCCTAAAACCCGATTTCGGCCCATTCAGGCCCACACGCTCGTGTGGCCCACCTAGCACAAATCTAGCCACATATATAAGTTCCACCTAGTCTAGTTCAACATATACTAAACAATCATATAATTTACTCATTTGGGCCCACGGGCCCATTGGGCCCATTTCAGCCCATCGTGGCCCAAGCAGCCCAACACACAAGAATACTACTGATGGCCTCAACTATCGCGTCGAATCCCCACACGTACGCTCGTACACTCGTGTGGCTACTATTGCCGTGATCGGCACTTCGGCATTTGCCGCTCTATAACTAGAGTAGAGAGAGTTACACACACACCTGATAGGAGTCTGGTGCTAATCGCGCTCCGACCACTCCTGTGCCCAAACGCCCTCCAAGGTATGTTAACACTCCTCCTAGAATGCTCTTTATATAGCTAGCTCTTCACCTTCCTTCTTTGTATCTTTCCGATGTGGGATCCCTTCGTCAGTAGAGTTTAAATTCAACTGAAACTCTTGCCGTCCCATCCGCAAAATAAATACTCCTTTGCTTCTCACGAGATTCGAACCCAGGCTCCCTTGCAACATAATCCACGCCGCTAACCACTTGGCCACAAGCTCCTCTTGTGACTTAAACCATGCGCAACTAAATATAAACTATGGCCCAAATTCTAAGATCCAAGTAAAAAGAAACCAAAATGCAAAAGCCAAAACTTGAACCTTGGACCTCCTTCCTTCCTTGTGGCGTCACTCCCTTGTCCCCTAAGTGGCGTCACTTTGCCACTACACCACACACTCCTTTTGTCTCATTTTTCTCCATATTTATTCTTAAGGCCTACCTGCCAACTTCCAGGTTTTTTCCACCTAAAACCAAAATTTCCCTAAAGCCTAAATTTGATCCCGGGACTTCCTAGAAGCCCTCTAACCTTTCAAAATCACTTATCTAATAAGTCTAACTTGCATTAATACCGTTCTCAAAAATTTTAAACGCTACTACGCCTAAGGCCCATTAGGCTCAATTCTCCTAAGCCCAATTTCGGGATGTTACAGTTTCTAAAACCTGGAATAGATTGAAAGATTAACATATTCGACACTTACCTCCTCAGAAGATTTCAGCTACCTCTTGCAGAAAAATTCGGCAAACACAAGAGAAAAGATCTAGGAATTTCAGCTTTTAAGAAAATTCCGGAAAAGTATGAACAAGCGAAGGCTGGTGTGTTTTTTCGGCTTTTAGAAGAATTCAATGGGGAGTTTCAGCTTTTAGTGAATGGGAGAAGAATAACAATGGAGATCAGAAGATTCGGCTAAAAGGAAATTTCAAAGAAAAAGAAAGAAAAGGTGAGAAAACAATGGTGATTTTCGGCTTTTGGAAGAGAAAAGATGAGAAAAGAAAACAAGTGAGATGGCCTTCAAATTTTCGGCACAGGAAGAGAAGAAAGAGTAGGGTTCAATGCCAGAATTGATTAGCTATCCCCCCTATTTATAGAAATTTCGGCACTTACCTAACCTTGCAGATAAATCCTATCTTTTCTCCTTTATCTTAATCTACTAACTCATCAAAAAGATACTTAATTAGCTCCAACTCCTCCCTCCTTTATCAGCATAATATCCACATATTTTAAACATTAAAAATCCCTAAAATTTTGCCTTGTTTCCGTCCCCTTATTGCTCCCTATTAAGTGCCGAATTTGGCCCTATAACTTGGGCTCCAAGTAGCCAAAATTTGGGCCCTCCTCATGCACTAGTGACGCCACTTATAGCTTCCCCTTGCTGCGCCCCTTGTTTTGGGCCACGAGCCCAACTTGATATTTTTAAACACAGATACAATTTTTTTTCCGAACGTCAAAATCCATTCTCTCGACACACCAAACCCATTTATTCTAGGCCCAAATTCAGAGTGTTACAATTCTACCCTCCTTAAAGAAATTTCGTCCTCGAAATTTCCAACTAACTAGTAATCGTACTACCTAAGTCTCACCACTATGCTTTTGCTGCGCACTCTAATTCTAAAGCCAAAATAAACACTTAGTATACTATGGTAAGGTACGCACCATTATTCGCATCTGGAGCGTCTCCGTCCCTTTGGCGATGTGTTGCATAGACCAAAGTTGGCTGCCTCACCTCAGCATAACCTGCACCTCTACCTGGTCTCCACGACCGTGTTCATTACCATTATCGCCCCTGGCTTGTCCGCGGTCCCTTGATGGTTGTTGATCACCTCTCCCAGCCTGATCAGAACCTCGTCCAGTTGGCTGCACCTGATCCTTCTGTGGACAGTCCTTAATCATATGCTCCGTGGATCCACACCTGAAGCATCCACCAGTTTTCCTTCTACACTCCCCATAATGCACCTTCTCACACGAAGGACATGATCGATTCTGACCCGTTGGAGCACGAGCTGGCCCATCAGACCTAGGCCTTTTCTGGAAATTTCCAGAAGATCCCGACGACCCAAAATTCCTCTTATTCCTGTTCCTATCCTTATCCTTATTCTGTTTCTCAGTCCGCTTAACCTCTTCAAATATCTTAGCTTTCTCAACCAAAACCGCAAAGTCCCTTTCCTGCTGCGGTGCTACTAATACCCTCAGCTCATCCCTTAGTCCATCCTCAAACCGTACGCAACGCTCATAATCAGTCGCCACAATCCCTCGAGCGTAACGGATCAACCGCAGAAACTTCGCCTCATATTCAGATACAGACTTACTTCCCTGCACTAAATTCAGGAATGCCTTCCTCTGGCCGTCCACATAGCTGGCCTCAACATACTTTCCCTGAAACGATTCCTTAAAGTAATCCCAGTCAATCCAGTCTGCGGCAGTACCCTCCTTTACCATGAGCCACCACCGATAAGCCTCGTCTCGAAGAAGAGACACGACCCCCTTCAACTTCTCCTCTACAGTGAAGTCAAGGTCATCCATTATACGTTCACTTGCCTCCAACCAATACTCAGCTGTATTAGGAGCTACGCCAGAAACACCCCTAAACATCTCCGCTCCGTTGGCTCGGAGTCGTTCCGACACAGATTTTCGAGCTCCTGAACCCGTGCCTGCCCCAACAACTCTTTCGAGGACTCGCAACATCGCCTGAGATATCACATCATTTCTGGGCGCCTGGTCCCGAAATTGTCCTTCCACAGCTGGCAGATCCGGCATCTCATTTCCTGACCCGTGGCCAGACCTTACTGGTTCTGACACGGTCATCCTACCCCTACCGAGTCCACGCGGCGGATGTCCTCGACCCCTTGTACTCATTCTTTCGATTGGCGTTTATCTGATTAAGAATTTTATGAATCATTAATTTTTTTCCAGTGATTAACCACGAACAGTCTTATGAATAGTAATTTTAAGAGTAGTTCTTTCGAATTCGCATTTTTTTTCAAAACAGGGGTATCTTGGAGAATTTGATTTCAAAAGAATAATAGTAGTGTTCAGGTGTTTGTGGGTTTTTGGTTGTGTGTTGTGTGAGTTTTTTATTTTCTTTCTCAGGAAAAATTCCGTTGACTTTGTAAATCGGGGTATATTTGCAAATCATGGGTATCTTGGTATTTTTTCCAAAATAAGGGTATTTTAGCAATTTTGTAAAAATAAGGTGGTTGGTCCCTTTCGAGTTTTAATTATAGATTTTGGCCCGTCAACAAATCCTTGTGGCTAAGGTGGACATTCACTACGCACCAGGTAGGATTCCAGCGAAGAGGAGGTGAGTCACTAGGACTGCTTAAGTACTAGGCTCTTCCGGATCCAATCCTAGACATGCGTATGCCTGTTGCCACACCTTAACCCAGCGACTTGTTCACGGGATTGTTTAGTGAAATTAAGTCTTATGAGATTTAGGGAGTTGTTTAAGCTAAGCCTAGAGTCTATCAAGTTCTAATTTAAATAGTCTACGTCCCATAAAGCCCATCAAGCCCACATATATTTCACACAATGGTTTAGAATACTTACCTGGCGGACTTGGGCCAGAGACGCAGGTGTCATGCCGAGAAAACTATCCTGTACCATTTATACATAAACATGTTTCAAAAACCCATTTTTAGAAAACGTTTTGAGCCCAAAACCCCAAAGCCGAGTTTTGAACCGGGCTCTGATACCAATTTGTAACACCCAAACCCAGCCCAAACACTATGACCGAATCTGGCATGTCACTAAGGAGATTTTAAAGGATGTCGCAATTTCGGGAAATATTTTTCTTGAGTTTAACCTTTTATTCGAGAAAACTAAATAGGTGAATAATTTGTAAAAGATACACATTTTCTATTAATGCCTTAGTGAATTAGAAACCAAAATTTGATACATGACTTAGCTTAATTAAAACGTAAAATCTGAATGTCTAATAATAATAAAAACCCAAAATCCAGAAATATAATATAAAGCTAGTGGCCCATGGTCTTATTACAATGAAATAAAAACCCCACTATACCAAAATATTAAATATAAATAAATAAAATAATGTCTGTGGCAGTATCCAAAATAATCTCAAGCATGGCCACCTTGCGTTCCTCTCGCCCGATCTGATGCTTTGAGTGTCTCCTGTAAAATGTTAAATAATAGGGTGAGTCACGAGACTCAGTGTGCAACCCTCGTGCACCATCAGATTGGGCCTTAGCCCCACAGAACAGATATCAAAACATGAAATAACAAAAATTATGCAAAGCCCAACCCAATCCTAGGTTTCCATCCGCTACACACCACCCTTACCTGCCATTCACACCATTGGGGATTTCTACAATCAACCCACACCACTACACACCATCGATGACAGTCATGCTACAGTTAGCTGCACATCGTCAGATCATGGCAATAGCCACTACAACAGATTATGGCAAAAAGCCACTACAACAGATCATGGCAGAAGCCACTACAACAGATCATGGCAAAAAGCCACTACAGCAGAATACTTCCCCTTTCATCAATTACCCAACCCCGTGCAACCACAAAAACATATCATTAGCAAAAACATTCACTAATGATTGACAGAGATCGTGAACCTGGTGATTCCCTTTTACCCTCCTCGGGTTTTCAAACGTTATGCCAGGATTTTGGCATTTAACAGAGTATAAACAGATTTACTAACATATATTAGCAGACAATCTAAATGATGTGAGAAGTTACACACCTGATTAATGCATAGAACTACTCTCTATGTTAATACCCTCACTAATCAGATCTACTGCCCTTTGTCTATAGCTTTGCTCAAAAGCCGGAAGAACGCGAAGATAGGGCCTCTCCTATATTCAGCCAAGGGTTAGTGTTTTACCTGATTTCTATGTTTAAACTAACAGTTCTCCTTACCTTGAAATCCCGAAAGTGATACGATCCAAGTGCTACTGAACTCTAGCTTAGAAATCTAAGCGATTGAATCCCCTTCAAATCCTGAAATGCCGCAAATGAAAGAAAACACGAGATTATCCGCCATGTAGCCATTCGGCTATGGTTTCTAAAAGCTGGAATAGATTGAAAGATTAACATATTCGACACTTACCTCCTCAAAAGATTTCGGCTACCTCTTGCAAAAAAATTCGGCAAACACAAGAGAAGAGATCTAGGAATTTCGGCTTTTAAGAAAATCCCGGAAAAGTATGAACAAGAGAAGGCTGATGTGTTTTTTCAGCTTTTAGAAGAATTCAATGGGGAGTTTCGACTTTTATTGAATGGGAGAAGAATAAAAATGGAGATCAGAAGATTCGGTTAAAAGGAAATTTCAAAGAAAAAGAAAGAAAAGGTGAGAAAACAATGGTGATTTTCGGCTTTTGGAAGAGAAAAGATGAGAAAAGAAAACAAGTGAGATGGCCTTCAAATTTTCGGCACAGGAAGAGAAGAAAGAGTAGGGTTCAAATGCCAGAATTGATTAGCTATCCCCCCTATTTATAGAAATTTCGGCACTTACCTAACCTTGCAGATAAATCCTATCTTTTCTCCTGTATCTTAATCTACTAACTCATCTAAAAGAGACTTAATTAGCTCCAACTCCTCCCTCCTTTATCAGAATAATATTCACATATTTTAAACATTAAAAATCCCTAAAATTTTGCCTTGTTGCCGTCCCCTTATTGCTCCCTTTTAAGTGCCGAATTTGGCCCTATAACTTGGGCTCCAAGTAGCCAAAATTTGGGCCCTCCTCATGCACTAGTGACGCCACTTATAGCTTCCCCCTTGCTGCGCCCCTTGTTTTGGGCCGCGAGCCCAACTTGATATTTTTAAACATAGATACAATTTTTTTTTTCTGAACGTCAAAATCCATTCTCTCGACACACCAAACCCATTTATTCTATGCCCAAATTCAGGGTGTTACACTTATAGCAAAACAAATCCGAAATAAATATTAAAATAAAACTGAAATATTGAGCATGGCCACCTCGAGTACTCTACGACTCCGTATCCGCGGTCTAGGAATTACCTGCGAAATGTAACAGAAGGGATAACAAGCGAATAAATATTTAAACTCGAAATTTTTAACAAACGCGTAGTTTTTTTAAACAACCCTTTTATGTGACATGCCAGATCCGGTCGTAATGTTTAGGCCGGGTTTGGGGTGTTACAATTATGGTATCAGAGCCTAGGTTCAAAAACTCGGCTGTGGGTTTGGGTTCAAAAATGTTTTCAAAGGATGGTTTGGAAAATGGTTGAGAAAAATATATCTCTTTTCTGGAAGTATGGCACCCAAGTCTCCGGCACCAATCCGCACTGTAAGTTTCCTGATACTTTTCTTTGTTAGATGACGTATTTCAGGTAGCTATTCTGTGTGTTTGGTTTGGATGTGATGTTCAGATATAGAGTTGGTTGCGCATGAAATATTCGTCTGTTTTAATGGCTAGGTGTTTTGAGTATGTGTAGGAGTTCTAAATTCTAGTTAAAAGTATATTAGTTTTATTAAGATCAGAGTGCGCAGCAAGAGCGTAGCGTGGTAGATTTGGATGTGTGGAAGAGAGAAATTTGTGGAGTTTGAAACATTCAAACAGGTTTGAATGAGTGAATAGGAGGAAATTTAGGAGGAAAAGAAGGGATTGAGGAGAGTGGAAGTTTAGCCGAAATTTGAATGGTGGTAGGTGGTGTGGAGCATTCAGTTCTGGTGTGTTTAGGAATGTGCTGGAATTTGGAGTGTGGGTTCCCTCCATTTTCAATTTTTTGGGTGCTAGTCTAGGGGGTGGCCGAATGTTATGATAGCCTTAGGGAGGTGTTGAGCATTTTCGGCTTAGTTAGATGGTACTAAAAGTTCTTTGTTTTCTTTTTGTTAAAACCGAATTGTCCCCTAAGCCTTCTCTTCTTTTCTACTTGTGGTGATTGGCCGAAACTACATTACCCTTCATTCATCATCTTTGTTTATTTTTCTTACCTTCAACATCAAAACTGAAACTCCATTTTCCATTTTTTTCCTCTTTATCTCTTCCATCCCTTGTTAGCCGAACCTTCCTTACTTGGTTGGTGTTCTCTTCTCTCTCAATTACTTCTTAGGGCCGAAACTCCCTAACTCTCTTCTCATCTTTGAATTCTTGCAAAAACTGAATACCCTTGCCCATATTTTCCTTCTCTTCTTGTGTTTTCTCTTAATCTCCTTAGGTGTCGAAATCTATTTCCCTTCTCTGGTTCTCAAAGCCGAAATCTCAACCCATAATCAGGTAAGATCTCATTGCTTTCTTCTTTCTTTTTCTTCTCTTTCTTTCTCTTTTGTTCTTATGGCCGAATCTTCCTAGCATTCTTACATCTCTACTCCTTTCTCTATTTTGATTGCTATGGCAAGAAAAGCCGAGATCTCTAAGTGCTCTGTTGAAGATTGATACTTCTATTTTCGGTTTTCTTATTAGATTTTCTCTTGTTTTAGCCTTTGCCGAATCATATCTAGGGGGATATGGTGTCGAATCTCGCTAGGGGGTGGTCGAATCTATCAAGAAGGTAAGGGGTGATTTCACTATTTCGTAATATCTATCTCGGATTTTCATGCCAAAGCCGAATGGCTATTTGGCCTCATGTTTGGGTGCTTGGCTGATTGTAGGTGGAGGTGTTGTCACTGAATCTCCGGGATCTGTCAACCTAGGAAAGAGACCTTTTCATTTGGGTTCATATTTCCATTGGTCCATATTCAGTGCGTTAATTCGGTTAGTGACTAAGGTGTGTTCATGGACTCGAATGCTAGCCAAGCGTTAGGAGGGGTCGAATCGGTGAACCCAGCCCCTAAGTTCAAGAAGAGGGCCGTGTCTACTGTTTGTGATTGGCCACCTGGGTGTGGGCCAGCATCTGAGCAAAGTAGTAGGCAGATAGTAGCAGTGCCTATCAATGAGAGTGTCGATGTAGATAGTATCGTGTTGCGGGTAATCACGTGTGTAACTTTTACACAGACTTCATATGTATAATATGTTATTTTTTGTGTACTGTTAATAGCCAAAGTGTTAACGGGAATCTTTACGTTACTTTTGGTGAGTGAAAGCGAGGACTCCGGGTAAGTCCATTTTGATGGTTATTGTAACACCCGAAACCCGGCCCATTCGCTATGACCGAATTTGAAATGCCACTGCGGAAAACGTTTGAAAAACTTTTGACTTAGAGTTAAAAACATAAAATTTTGTTGTCTTTACTAAAACATTGTGTAATTAAAATTTCAAGTAAAATTAAGTTGTTTAAAATAAAACATTTTCAAATAATAATATAATCGACAATCCAACTTAAAACATAATAAAAGTCCTTAAATACTTAAAATGGCCCTTATTACAATAAATAACCTTTCATAAGAAAAATGTGTAAAACAAATAAATTTATCTTCTGCATGGGCCACCTCGTATCCACTCCCAACCCGGTCCAAGCTTTATGCATCACCTGTAAGGTTTGAGAAAAAAAATTGGGTGAGTCAAACAGACTCAGTGCATAGTTAATACACATGTCCCCACATATAGGCTTGGCCCACATCCACACATCAATCACATATCAGATGATAAGGCAATATGTCCACATAATTTCACATATTGGGCTTGGCCCAAATCCACATTGATCCACATAAATAGTCATGCAAAATGCATAAATATGCAACATGAATCCCAACCCATCATAGAGTCCATCCGTTACTCCTACCTTAGCAGACTCCCTGCCCAAGGCCGTGGCTAATCCACCGATCAAATAATGATCCTCATATCTTACCTTGGCAGACTTGCTGCCCAAGGCCGTGGCTAAGCCACCGATCACATAGTGATCCACATATCTGTATCCACGAGATGACTCGAGGTCATCCTTAATCTACGGTGATGCACACAGCTATCATCCGCCGAGATGGGCACCTAGCCAACACCTCCCTTGATGAAGCACATAGCCACCATCAAGCGCCAATGTAGCACAAGGCTAACATCAAACCACGTACATAAAGTACCCTTTCCTTCGATAGTCACATCCCAAATCCCATGCATATATGTGTATCATGGCAACATATCACTTGAACAATAATGCATCACATGCCATCACATTTCATATATTCATCAATGATCATTTAATATCGTAAATCACTGACCTGAGTATTCGATCACCAACCACGAGTATTCACAATCTTAGCCCTTAATTCGGCTACCATTAACATCATATCACATATACATAAATATAACACATACACACAATCAAGAGACAGTGCGATAACTACGCACCTTGTAAACACGAGGAACGATAGAATACTCAAGATTTCTGGCTTTTGCTTACAACACCGACAGCACCTACATATCACTATATGAGAAATCGCTTAACACTAAAAAGATATGGCCTTTGGCCAAATATCATGCTTGCTTACCTTGGATTATTCAAATCCCGAACGATCTCCCCCTAAATGTTGACTACAGAAAAACCCCGAAACTTCCTTCAAGATTCGGCCAAAGATAATAAAAGGGATTAGATTCCTAGATTCGGCTAATACAAAAGAAAAGAAAGAAAATGATTGATAGATAATCCTTACCCGTAACACGAAGATTGATTCACCCTTACTTGAACTATAAAGGGATTCGACCTTACAATTAAAAAGAAAAGAAATGGTGATTTCGGCTTTAACAAAAGAGAAGAGAAAAGATGATGGTAAAATAGAGGATGGTTTCGGCTAAGAGAAAGAAGGAGAAAAGAAAAAGAGAAAGAAAAAGAAAAAGAAAATATGAGATATGCCCTTGGTGCTAGGATGATTTCGGCACTAGAGAGGAAGAAAAGAAATGAGAAATGTCTTCTAAACTTTTTGGTGTTTTCGGCAATAGAGGAAAATAAATTTGAGAGAATTGGCAGCTAAACCAAAATGACCAAAAATGATAGCCACTCAAGACAAAACTTACACCTATTGTAAATGACCAATTCGGCTAAGAAGAAAAATTTGGAGAAAAGGGAAAAGATGCACAAATTGTTAAAATTTTGGCCAACAACACCCCCTAATCCCATACCACATTCGGCCAACTCACATGCCAACATAATCCCCCTTTTTCCTCCTCATTTCTTCCCTATCATCCCCTTAATCACTATCACAATTAAACCAACCCCCTTAGCCCCTTATGCCGTCTAGGTTCATGGTCAAATGACCATGGAAAAACTTCCAAAACATCCCCCACTCATCAAGCCTTTTGTCCCCTAAACCTTCCATAACATCTTGATTCCCTACCTTAACTACTAACTTGCCTTTTCCCTTTGGTCTACTATCTATAAATGATAAAGTCCAAACTTATCTTAATTATAGTTGACCAACACTTAATGTAAGGTGCATAAAAATAAAGTCTTCAAAATGCTCATCATGCTACTCGAACCACTTCCCTCAAGCAACTCTTCAAACACCATAACCATCTTGCCACTAACTCCACATGTGCTAAATTTAACACTTAAATTAACTTAAGTGTCAAGATCACCTAATCCACTTCACTAATTTCTTCAAACTAAAAATTATTCTAGCTTAGCTAATAATTCCAAGCCTTCACAAAACTATACTGAGCACCCAAATATACCCGAGAATTCATAGAAACCTCGTAACCTTCCAAATCCATTTAACTAATAAATCCAATTTACAAAAACATCATTCTCAGATTCTTAAAGGTTTTAATCTCTCCTAAACCCAAAGCCCAATCGGCCCAATCCTACTAGGCCCAATTTCGAGATGTTACAGTTATTGTGATGTGAAGATATTAAACCTGATATGTACCTTGTTTTATTCTATTAAATGTTAGACATGATCATGATATATTAAAAAGTGTGTGCATGAAACATGGGTATGACGAGAGGAGGGGGAAGATATGATTATCAGACTGTCACCAGTGGTTTGGTACCACACAGTGGGTTGGCCACACTTATCATTACTTTGTGACTAAGTCTTAGTGGTTTGGAACCACCAGTGGTTTGGCACCACATATGTTATCTTTGTGACTCGTCCCAGTGGTTTGGTACCACAAAGTGGGTTGGCCCCACACATGGTTATTTGTGACTTCGGTCACCAGTGATTTAGAACCACCAGTGGTTTGGTACCACCAGTGGCTTGGTGCCACAAGGGGGTAGATTTGGGAGACTTGGATGGATACCTAGGATGGACGGGCTGCATGACATGCATACCTTCATATGAAATTGTGTAAGGATTTAACACCTGTTGGATGGGGATTTATGCACTGAGTCTCGATGACTCACCCCTTTTTTTAATTTTGCAGGTAATCTTTAGATAGCGGATTTGGGAGCTAAGGCGGACTTGTGGTGGCCATGCAATGTTTTCCCGTAAACTCGTTTCTTTTATGAGGACTTATTTTTATTTGGGTTTTTGTTATGTTATAAGGCCACCATAACTTTAATTTTGGTATTTTATTTGGTTTAGCTTTTAATTTGATTACTGCCTATTATTATTAAATGTTCAATACGGGAATTTCCTAAACCCTTAATAACCGTTTTCCAAAATGTTAACAAAAGGATAACAAGCGAATAAATATTTAAACTCGAAAATTTTAACAAACGCGCAGTTTTTTAAACAACCCTTTTATGTGACATGCCAGATCCGGTCGTAACGTTTAGGTCGGGTTTAGGGTGTTACATGATAGTTAAATTCACTCATATCACATCCAAAATCACTAACTAACTTCAATGCACAAAAGAAAACACATATCACATATACCATTTATCTAGCACAAAACATTATAACCAAAATGAACTTAAACGATAATCAAACATAACCAAGTTCAAGTAGAGAGGTTAAGCCATCTTCGCATGGCTATTATTTACATGCATAGGTACTTAATTCATATTCAACCCTTTTCTAGGCTTTTTATGCCATATATTCATAACTAACATAGACCAAATACCAAAGAAAGTTGTCAATAGTGTGATATTCCTACTGACGATCCTCGAACTCGTAACGTATCCAAAATCTATAAAACAAAAATAGACAGAGAAACACAAGGTAAGCTATTTAAGCTTAGTAAGTCAATAGCAAGGTAAAGTCAATTAACTTACCAAAATCATATATACAAAATTATATCAAGTATTAATTTATACATAATCACAAGTAAATAATCAAATCTCAATATCAAAGTCACATAATATTCCTTTTTTTTTTTTTCCGAATACACATGGTTAAAGCTTATACACAATTCACATGTTTACACATTAACTTGTGTACAATGTAATAAACATATAACTTACCTTACATTTGTTAACACAGTGTATATATGTACCTGAGTTCTTTTAATTCACATATCACATTGGCCTTCACTTACACATGCCCGTTGAACCATTCAAAATTCAAAAGGATACGCAGATAGTCGAAAGCTCGTACAATGCCAACATCCCAGATGTGGTTATACATGTAATCACATATCGATAGCACTATCCCAGATAGGGTCTTACACGTAAACAAAAATCAATGCCAACGTCCCAGACATGGTCTTACACGATAACACATATCGGATATCCTATGTCATCACATATGTATCCTATCTATTCCTAAGGTTTGTATGGGGCTTACAGATGTCGAATCTCGATCGAATCAAGCCCGGAAGATAGCCAATTAACCATATTCACCTTCGGCCATAGCCATTAAAAATTCAAATAATTCAAATCATTTCATAAAAAATATATATTCATAGATATATCAACATTTAAATGCTTATTGACTTACCTCGGACGTCGACGACTGTGAAACCGGCTATTCGACCAC
Organism: Gossypium australe; assembly: GCA_005393395.2. NCBI lineage: Eukaryota > Viridiplantae > Streptophyta > Magnoliopsida > Malvales > Malvaceae > Gossypium > Gossypium australe. Next base: position 74,182,382 of record CM016619.1, read on the forward strand.
TTTTGTCTTTCCCCGATCCAAATCCAATTTCTTTAATTTTTGATCTAAACATATTCAAATTAAGCTTATTTAAACACCATTCTATTCAATTTAGCCTAAAAACACATAAATGGGAAAATTACAATTTTACCCCTAATATTTCAAACTTTTTACAATTTAGTCCTTTTTGCACAAAACACAAAATACACAAAATTTGACTACACCATACAAGGGTCGAATCTTCCTAGTCCTCATACAAGTTCATACATTTCACTTATTTCACATTTTAGTCCCTTAAAAAATTTTATTTTTGCAATTTAGTCCAAATTACTCAATTTCATCAAAAAAATCAAAGACAAAACTTATTAATCTAACACATATATTTCATATTTCATCATCAAACATAAAACACCACAAGGTATCATCAATGGAAAAACACAAAATCATCACCAAAATCACAAATTGAGACATGGGTTTTGAAGTACACTTAACAACGATCTCAGAAACATTAAATTATAAAAAACTGAACAAAACTAACCTTGGATTAAGCCAAAATTATTGCTGAAATATTGAAGAACATAAAAGCTTTCTTCCTTTGCTATATTCGGTCACTAATTGCTGAAATCAGAGTTTTAAAATTTATAAAAAGAACGATCGAACCTGGAAACTAACTCTAACAACGATTAAAGGCAAGTGTACCTATCGAACAGTAGTATAGCTTAGGCAAGACCGGATTGTCGAACCCAAAGGAACTAAAAGTACTAATACTAACTTTCTTTTTATTATTTAGCCTAAAATAAAGTGAAGTTTCTTTAATCTAAATTAACGACTACTAAGCTAAAGATGCGAAGACAAAAAGAACGAATTGAGAAATAACTTGAAGGAAAACTTAGTTGATCATGACGATACCCTCAGGAAGAATCCACCTAGACTTACACTTGTTATCTAACACTGAACCATACGATTTATTTACTTAGTTTGATCCGTAGGACTCCCTAACGTATATTAAACCCTCTCCCGAGGCGAATAACGTCTAACCCTAGGTTAATTAACGGAAATCTCTTTCTCGAACAATAACCCCCTAGAATAGCAGTAATTCGATCTATGGATTCTCATATTAGGTTTCACCCTAATCTGGCAAAATCTCGTCACCCTATCTCTAGGCGTGCGATCAACTTCGCTTAATTATACTAGATCTAATCTTAGGCAGGGTCTATTCCTCCTCCACCTAAGCACATGAAATTTAGATTAAGCACACATAATTAAGAACAAACTAAGTATTTATCATATAATTCAGAAAACAATAACAAGATTCATCTAGGTTTCATCCCCTTCAAGTATCTGAAGGGTTTAGTTCATAACAAATAAAGAAAACATCTCAAGAAAAAAGATAAAACAAAACATAAGAAATCCCAAAAACTCCCTGAAGGAATTGAAGGAGAAATCCGTCGTCTTGAGTAGAATTCTGGCTTCTTGGGATGGATCAACTGGCTAACTTCGAGTGATTCCCACAAATCTGACCTTTTCGGCTTGGCTCTTTGGCCTAGCTTCGCCGCCTTGACAAAAGCCCTGGCAGAAGGCTTCTGCCGAACTCCCTTTTCAAATTGCCCCATTGAGTGTTTATATAGACTTTCTAATGCCTTGCTTGGCCCCTAAGTATCCTAATTTAAGTAGAATTCCAACTAGGGTGTTTGAATAGGTTTCAGAATGTGTTTCTTTGCCTCCAAGTATCCTTTACCGAATGAAATTGCTCTTTCCAGGACGGGGACACGGCCATGGCACACGCCCATGTAGATCGACTTCAGGCCATGTTCGGGTCTTTTTTTGGAGGCACGACCGTGTGAATCGTGGTCAGGTCATGTTCTAGCTGATCCATGAGGAAAGGCCGTGTGGCTTGAAGTCCAAGCCGTGTCGATTTCGTGAATTGGCCCATTTGGCCCTTTTTGAGCCCGTTTCTCATTCTTTTCATGCTCAGGTGCTTTCCTGGGTATAAGACATGAAAAGAAAGGATTAAGAGCACCTTTATATATCAATCGAGGCTTAAATTATCCAAAAGCATACTAAATGTGGGATTAAAATATGTTACTATTACGGTTTATCAAATACCCCCACACTTAAGCTTTTGCTTGTCCTCAAGCAAAATTCTCAACTTACAATTAAGACAAGCTTTCCATGATTCATAATTCCTATCAACAATATCTCATCATACTTCATAGATAATTTATACATGGATGATCTAACTCATAGAGTCCTAAAGATTCAAACCATCAAAGTCATACATTTGTAGCAAAAAAACGTAGGTGTCTCCCATTATCTAAATAATTACCTTTTAATTCAAAATCAACAAGGATTGACATCCTCACTAAAGATTCACTCAAATCACTCGAGGTGTTTAAGGTTCAAAATTAAGCTCTCAGAAGTTGAACGACTTAGGTCGAACGGGGCTGAAGTTTTTAGAGGAGTGTCGGGAGTGGCTCCGAATGTGGCAGAGTATTGGCTAGAAGGAGTCGAAAGAATTATGGACGATTTGGAATGCACCAATGAAGAAAAGCTGAAGGGTGCTGTTTCGCTACTTCGCGACGAGGCTTATCGATGGTGGCTCACTGTCAAACAAAGTGTACCGGCAGATCGATTGGATTGGGAGTACTTTAAGGAAAAGTTTGAAGGAAAGTACGTTGGAGCAAGCTACTTAGATGCGCAGAGGAAAGCGTTTCTAAACCTAGTAGAAGGGAATAAGTCGATAGCGGAGTATGAAGCGGAGTTTGTGCGACTAAGTCAGTACGCCAAAGGAATCGTGGCTACTGATTATGAAAGGAGTGTTCGGTTCGAAGATGGGCTGCGAGATGAGTTGCGGGAGTTGATCGCGCCACAAAGAGAAAGGGATTTTGCCATTCTGGTAGAGAAAGCTCGGATTACCGAAGAGGTTAAAAAGACTATAAGAGAAAACCGAGAGAAGAATAGAAATGAGAATAAGAGAAGGGTTGGACCGTCAGCATCGTCTGGAGATGCTCAAAAAAGACCAAAAGTTGAGAATGCGATATGCCCACCTGTGCCAGTTGCTGAGAATCGGAATCGTCTTTGTGCTCGATGTGGAAGACCTCACACAGGAGAGTGTTGGGGAAATAGTAAAGAATGCTTTCGGTGCGGATCTAAGGCACATCTGGTTAAGAATTGTCCTCGAGCAGCGAGGGGTCGTGGTTTTAGTCAAAGTCAACCAAGGATGTGATATCGGGTAAGCTCCTTTGTTTTGGAATATTCTTTAATTGTTTTCCTTGTTTGTAAGTTAGCTCTTTCTTGTATGATTTGGATCTTGAGTGAGAACTTAGGGACTGAGTCGGGAAGTATAATAGATTAAGATCAGAGTGCGTAGCAGAGGCGTAGAATAGCGAGTTATGATTGTTCGGTAATAAGTAATTTCGAGGACGAAATTATTTTAAGGAGGGTAGAATTGTAACACCCTGGTTTAGGGGCTAGGCAATTTAGGTATAATTCAAATGTTGGAAGGGTTTTGGATGTGTTTTAGAAGTTTAAGAATGCTCGGATTGAAGGGGAAAGGCTTAGGAAAAATTTTAATTTTAGGGTTAAGAAATGGAGCTGGGCTTAAGAGGGCTTAAGAAAATTATTTGGATGATTATGGCACAAGAAAGACTTTGGCAAAGTGGCGTTGAGGCGCTGCTTGGGGGCTTTGGAAGGTGGCGCCTAAGTGAGCAAGGGTTCGAGCTGCTGGGGCAGCAATTTGTTTTAATTTTGCGTCAAGGGGCTGGGCTAAGTAGGCCTTAAAAATAAAAGGGGCAGGATTGATGGACATGGAAGTCCAGTGGCAAAGTGGCACTCATGCGCCACTTAGGCGCTGGAGGGGGTGAGGTCGCGGTTTCGAGGGGCCGGAGAAGCATTTGGCGTTTTTATTTTTGTTGGTGGTTATGGGCTTGAGTAGAAAGGGTTTAAGAATAAATGCTGGGGCTTTATGGCATGAAAATCAAAGTGGCCAGTGGCCTGGGGCTTTGGAGGGAGGCGTGCAGCAGTTGGTCCCAGGTTCGAATCCAAGGCTGTGCAATTGAAGTTTTATTTTTATTTCACCCTTATTTTTTGCAGCAGCTTGGTAAAGATTGGACAGCACATGGGTGAGTTGTTTAGTTCTTCTTGAATTCGGCTGGAAGGAGTGATAAGGGTGGGTTTTTATTATTTTTTTTATTCTAGATAATGGTAGGATAATTGTAGGAGTATTTTATTTAGTTTAAAATTTGTAATTAGAAGATGAATTGCTGTTACTTTATTTTAATAGATAAGGTTAGATTAGTGTTGTTTAGTTTTTTGAATTCGGCTGGTGGGAATCTTGCTTTATTTTATTTATTTTTTCTTTGTTTATTGGGGGATTATTTTAGTTAGTTTTATTAGTATATAGGAGATAATGGCTGTTTGGGTTATTATTTTTGATTTGATAAGGAGATAAAATAGAGATAATTTAGTTAGGGAATTGGACTAATTCAATTAATTTGAATTAGTAGTTGATGGACGAATGATGGATTCTTCAGGTGGGTAGGTGCCGAATTTTATAAATAGGGGGAGCACCCTTTTCATATTTTTTTTCCTCTCCTTTTATTGCTTATGCCGAAATCTATTTGTTCTTCTCCTGTGTTCTTGCCGAATTTGAAGCAAGAGAGATTCTTTATTTTTTTCCCAATTATTTGCATAGGCCAAGACTTCTTTAATGTTGAACACCATTGCCGAAACCCCTTAACTCTTTTTCAGTTAGCCTAAGCCTAATATCCATAGCCTTTTCTCCTTTTCTTTTCTTTATTTGTTTTAGCCGAATCTCCTCCCAAACCTGGTCGAAATCTCCTTTTGATAGCCTAGGGTGGTGGCCGAATATCAACAAAGGTGATCTCCTTGGTTCACCTCCATTCGATTTTAAGGCCAACGCAAGGGAGCACTTAGGGGCTGTTCAGATTCGGCTACTCAAGGTAAGGGTTAGGTGCTATTCGGCCAAAGGGGTCCTCTTTTCATGGATTTTTGTTATAAGCCATATTTGGCATTTGTGGTAACCGATTCTGACCTTGACCATTTAGGAGTTTTAGCAGTGATTAAGGAGCTTTCGGGATTTCAAGACTCTGTCGGTAAGGATGAGTAGTTTATGATTATTCGTTTGAGATCTGTATTAACCAAGTTTTGATTAGATATTGTTATGGATGCAAATACCAGTCAAGGTGAGCAAGGGAAGGTCCCTGTCCCGAAGTTTAAGAAAAGAGCCGTCTCGGCAGTTCGTGATTGGCCACCGGGGTGTGGACGTGCAACAGAAAACGATAGGCAGATAACGGTAGTCTCGCTAAGCGATAGCGTCGAAATCGAGGGTGTAGAGCTTCAGGTTATAAGGTGTGTAACTAACCCACTGTTTCCGGGTTTTATGTGTTATATGTTTTACTAACAAGTGCAGTAATAAGTGTGCTATATATATCCCTAAAGGGTATAGTGATGACCAGGTTAGTATCGGACCTGTTGCAATGTGATTATTTGTTTATGAGCATGTTTATGGATATTAATAAGCATGTGCATGCATTATCACGATTATATTTTATGTGGCATGTGCATGGGTGGGTTATGAAAAGAAGGTACGGGTGTACTTCGAGTACGTGGTTGATGTCAGCTTTGTGCTACATCGTGGATTGGCGCTGACTGAGGTCGCGTTGTGGATCTTTGCGATTTAGTTCGCGTGGTTACCTTGATTGATATCGGCTTTATGCCATATCGTGGCTTGATGGGTTGCTATGTGCTCCATCGTGGATGGCATTGGTTGCCTTTTTGGAGGGAAAAGGAGATGGTGACTCGATAGTCCCCTGGTGTGTGGTAGGCTGGATAAGGGGTGTGTAGCGGATGGACCCTAGGTTTGGATTGGGTATCATGTTGCATTGTTTCTTTATAAAATGATATGGAAATGGGCCAAGCCCAATATGACATGTGGATAGGTATGTTTTGGGAACATACGTGGAAATGGGCCAAGCCCAGTTGATATGTGGTTTATTGAGGAATGGGCCTAGCCCAGTATTTGAGTATGATTTGAATGTGGGCCAAGCCCAGATTGTGGTAATTGTTAAAATGAATATATATATTACTTGTTGCATTTGATAATTGGGATATTATGTGGCTAGCATGTGGGTGGATATCAGTGGTTTAATTACACACTGAGTCATGATGACTCACCCAATTATTTATCCAACATCGCAGGTGACAGGATGATCGGACCGGGTTGGAGTGGATACAAGGTGGCCCATGCAGAGGACGTTTTAAATCTTTTCTTTATGCGTTTTATTATCGAGTACTTGGATTAATTATTTTTGTAATAAGGGCCTTATTATTATTATTATTTTTGTTATCACTATTTTGATATTACTTGATATTATGGTTTACTTAGAAGAAATTATTATGTGAAGATAATTTTAGTTTTAGCAACCTATTTAATCAAAGTATTTATATATTTTTATACTAAAGTTTTAATATGGATTATTTTTAATAACAAAGCTTTATTTATCATTTTGAAAGATAAGACATGGTTTCCAAAAGTTAATAAAATTTTCAAGTTTTATATGAAAGTCAAAGATTTTGCAAACGGTTTTCGCAGTGACATAACCAGATCCGGTCAGGACTTGTGGGCCGGGTTTGGGGGTGTTACACAGAGGAACTAAAAGTACTAGTACTAACCTTCTTTTTATTATTTAGCCTAAAATAAATGAAGTTGCTTTAATAAAATCTAAACTAATTACTAAGCCAAAGACACAAAGACAAAAAGGATGAATTGGGAAAATCACTTTAGAAAAACTCAGTTGATTAAGACGATACCCTCAGAAAGAATCCACCTAGACCTCACTTGTTATTTATCCCTGAACCATATGATTTATTTACTTAGTTTGATCTGTAAGACTCCCTAACGTATATTAAACCCTCTCTCTAGGCGAATAACGTCTAACCCTAGGTTAATTAATGAAAATCTCTTTCTTGAATAATAACCCCCTAGAATAGCAGTAAATCGATCTATGGACTCCCATATTAGGTTTCACCCTAATCCAGCAAAATCTCGTCACCCTATCTCTAGGCGCAATCAACTCCGCTTAATTATGCTAGATCTACTCTTAAGCAGGGTCTATTCCTCCTCCACCTAAGCACATCAAATTTGGATTAAGCTTGCATAATTAAGAAGAAACTAAGTATTTATCATATAACTCAGAAAATAATAACAAGATTCATCTAGGTTTCATCCCCTTCAGGTATCTCAAGAGAAAATATAAAACAAAACATAAGAAATCCTTAAACCTCCCTGAAGGAATTGAAGGAAAAATCCGCCACCTTGAGTAGAATTCTGGCTTCTTGGGATGGTTCAACTAGCTATCTTCGAGTGATTCCCTCAAATCTGACCTTCTCGGCTTGGCTCCTTGGCCTAGCTAACCGCCCCCTTCAAGGATGAACTTAGGGGGTATATATAGGCTCTTGGAATGTGTTTCTTTGCCCCAAAGTATCCAAATCCGAATGAAATTGTTCATTTCCATGACAGGGACACGGCCATGTCACACGCCCGTATGACTAGTCTTTGGGCCGTGTTTGGATTTCTTTAATGTGACACGGCTGTGTAAATTGGGGGTCAGGCCGTGTTCTAGATGATCAGCAAGGCACGGCCGTGTGGGCTTAAGTCCAGGCCGTGTCGATTTCCACCTTGGCCCAATTTGCTCCATTTTGGGCCCGTTTCTCGTTCTTTTTATCCTCGGGTGCTTTCCTGAGTATGAGACATGAAAAGAAAGGATTAAGAGCACCTTTTTATATAAATTGAGGCTTAAATCATCCAAAAGCATACTAAATGTGGGATTAAAATATGTTACTATTACGGTTTATCAAATACCCCCACACTTAAGCTTTTGCTTGTCCTTAAGCAAAATTCTCAACTTACAATTAAAACAAACTTTCCATGATTCATAATTCCTATTAACAATATCTCATCATAATTCATAGATAATTTATACATGGATGTCTAACTCGAAGAGTCCTAAAGATTCAAACAATCAAAGTCATACATTTGTAGCACAAAAACGTAGGTGTCTCCCATTATCTAAATAATTACCTTTGATTCAAAATCGACAAGGATTGACATCCTCACTAAAGATTCACTCAAATCACTCGAGGTGTTTAAGGTTCAAAATTAAGCTCTCAGAAGTCGAACCTGAAAAGTTAATCCCATAGGCTTACTTGAAAATCAAATCTCCACCACTGTAATATGAGATGATACACAAATCAAAAGGTCTTTAACAGGGTTGTAATGGGGCTAGGGTTAAAAGTGTGGATAAAGGCTGAATTAGAAGGTTAGAATCGAGATTGAATTGACAAGTACCCATGTAAAAATTACTTCAATAATAATTACATCAACTGAAAAGTAGTAAACCAACTAATACGAGCTTTTTCTTTTGATAAATTGATTTTAACTGTATAAGCTTTCTACTAATACTGAATATGCTTCGATTTTTTTTAAGAACAAACTAATAATAAATGATAAATTGAACTATTAAAATAATATAATTAGGTAACTACTCAAATCAAATCTCGATATAAGGGTAGTCAAAAGGAATGGTGATAACAAATACAAAGGGGTTTTGGGTTAATATTAGCTGGTGAGTCAATAAAAAGGGTTGTTAGGATCAACGGGATTCACTAGGGGTTAATTGTGAATGTAGGCTTTTTAGTGGAGTAAGTGGGTTAAAACCTAGGTGCCTTTATCATCTCTGTATATCAAATCAATGGTGTGGTCTCGACATGTATAATAGAGGCAAGTTCTAGAATAACAGTTCATAGTTGACACACTCATAATCAAAAGGTGAGCATGAAAAAGGGATATATGCTCTAATAGGCTCAAAATCTCACAAAAAAGTATGGGTGTTTTGACATCAACCTTGTAAATTTCAAACTTCAAGAAAATATTCAGATTCAGCTCAACAACCTAGCAAAGATTTTAATTCTGAAAAATAGACTTATCATGCTTGATTCTCTAATATTCTTCTAATTTAATCATCAATGCATAATTAACTATGACTTAATTTAAAACATATTAATAAAAATCATAAATCATTAGAAATTTCATCCTAATTAGTAATATAAAAATTTTACCTAAAGACAAGACTAAATTCAAGGATTTGAGAATAATTAAAAAAGTTAGTCCGGATTTGAGAATAATGCAGAAAGTTAGGCCCTTTCTTTAAATAAATATTCACCCCCCACACTTAAGATGTACATTGCCCTCAATGTACAAAGATAAATATAAGATTTAAGGGATAAATCAAAAGAGAAGGGGAAAGAATACTCCCTAAATTTTGGATGGTGTCCCTGGAGGATGGTAGAGGTCGTGGTCTGTATGTTTGGAGGGGTCGGTCTAGATGACGATCCTGTGCTAGATGAAGAAATTGGGGAGCTCGTGAAGGATTAGCTAGGGTTTATTAAGACATAATTAAAATAAAATAAATATGTGATTAAAGAAAAGCAAGCTAAAGTGAAGGAGACTAAGAAGGAAAATAAAAATAAAAGGAAAGAAGAATGGACCGAAGAGTCCTTATTGTAGGATGGTTCGCGACGTGGGTGTGACCTCTAGGGCTGCGGAGGTGCTGGCGGTGGCGGAAGTGGCGTGATTCCCTAGCAATAAATTAAACTAAATAGAGTAGAAGAGAAGTAAAGATAAGGAAATTGAAGCAAAAGAGAAAAGAAAAATAGAAGCTAAATGGTCTCAAAGACCCTTAGCTTGTTGTTGGAATGAAGCGGCCGGCATGAACTTATGTGTTGGGGTCTCCCTCGGGAAGATTATGATTGCCTTCTTCCGCTTCTTCGGCATGACTTCGGTGTAGCTCAAGAGTTTTGAAGAATAATATGGAGAGGTTAATCTGAGAGGAAGAAATAACAAAAGTGGTGGAAAGTAGGAAAATGGGGAGGGGATTGGTGTTTAAATAGAGGCTCAAATCTGGTACGTTCCCACGCCCGTGGTCCAAGGGCGTGTCAATTCACACGGCCTCCTTGCACGGCCATGTGTCTATACGTGTTGTTTCACCATGCTCGTGTTTCAGCCAAACATGCCCGTGTTTGAGAAGTCAGTATGTTGACACGGTTGGGAGGCACGGGCGTGTTCTACCCATGCTTGGTAAGTCAGTAGCTTCACACGGTCGTGGGGCATGGTCGTGCCACTTTGTCGGTGCTCGTGGGGTAGTGGTTGGATTCTTGACGTCGAAATTAGTTGGGATTTGATTCGTACGACCTCTGCTATGTCAGTACGGGGTTTCTGGTGGTCCACACGGTCACGAACACGACCGTCTATAAGACCGTGTGGTCTGGAATTCTGCACTTTTTGTTAGTTTAAAACTAGATGTTCAGGAAAGGAAAGAGGAAAGACGAGAAACTGAAAATAAATGCAAAAGTAAAATAAGGTTAGTGCTCGGGTTGCCTCCCGAGAAGCGCTCATTTATAGTCTTAAGCTAAACTTTCCTTGTAACAAAATCAGGGAGGTTTAAAGGTTTGAATATCTTCCCTCATGCTTACAGTTCTATTTTATTGACGAAGTTTAAGTCGAGAAGTGTTTACCTTAGAGGTGTCGAATGTTGGATTGCTGACTGTTTCGTGCGGGAAGATATTGTGTACCTTAAGAGGAATTTCTTCGTTTACTTTCAGATTTGATGTGATGATGCGAGAATCGACTTTGTCTATCAGTACCTAGTCTCCTATTTTGAAGTGATTCGATGTTCCTATGAGCTCTTCCGGAGGCTCATTAGGTTTTACTTCGGTCGGTTCCTGTTCCTCTTTGATTTGTATTTCCTGCTCTTTTAGTTTGTCGACCCTTAGGCTTTGTTTCTTATGTAATTTTGTTTTGTCGGCTTGGGGTCTATGATTTGGCTCAGGGTTGTATCCTTGTGGTGTTTCCTGCGATGAAGGTTGCACAAATTGATTATCAATTGAATTGTCTTTCTTACCTTCATCGATTGTTGTCCTGGCCGAGTCAAGAGCTTGAAGACCGATTGATTCGTTACCTACACAAAGTATGAGTTCTCCTGTGGCAACATCAATTTTAGTTTTAGCAGTTACTAGGAAAGGTCTTCCTAAAATTAAGGGGATTGAATTATCCTCATCCATGTCTAAGACAACAAAATCAACTGGGAAAACGAATTTATCGATTTTGACAGAACATCTTCGATAATGCCCCTAGGAATTCTAACAGTTTTATCAACTAATTAAATACTCATCCTAGTTTGTTTGGGCTTCCCTAGACCTAGTCGTTTAAACAATGTGTAAGGCATGATGTTTATACTTGCCCCTAAATCAGCTAACGCACTATCAACATTTAAACTACCAATTAAACATGAAATAGTAAAACTGCCTAGATCTTTTTGCTTCCGCGGTAATCTATTCTGTAACATTGCTGAGCATACTGCATTTAATTCCACATGTGGCTCTTCGTCTAATTTGCGTTTGTTTGTCAAGAGTTGTTTTAAAATTTTTCTCGAGTCTGGCATTTGAAAAAGAGCTTCAAGAAGAGGTAAGTTAATATGTAATTTCTTTAAAAGTTTAAGAAACTTACCGAACTGTTCCTCTGTATCATCTCTTTTTATGGCTTCGGGGTAAGGTATGCGAGGTTGGTATTCCTTGATTACTGGTTTTGGCTTTTCTTGTGTTACCTCTATTTTACCTTTGTCCACCTCATTTGGTTTGTCTACCACTTTACTATCATGAGCTGTGATGGCTTGAATTTGCTCCTTTGGATTAATCTTCGTGTTACTTGGTAGACGTCCTTACAGTCGTTCGGACATTAACTTTGCAAGTTGTCCGACTGCCTTAGTGACTTCCCCTACTGACTTAGTAAGTTCCCCGATTCAGTTCTTGGTCTCGTCAACCGATGTTTGTTGATTTTTGAGTGTTTTATCTGTATCTTGGAGACGGTTTTCTGTGCTTGCCATGAACTTCGTCAGCATCTCTTCGAGGTTTGGCTTTTTCTCTTACGGGTATGGCTGATTTTGGAAATTTTGAGGAGGTTGTTGCCTTTGATTTCCTTGACCTCCCCATGAAAAATTTCGGTGGTTCCTCTAACCTGGATTGTAAGTATTACCATAAGGATTATTATTGGATCTGAAATTATTACCTGTATAGTTCATCTATTCGCTCTCTGTGCCTAGTTGGTAGGGTGGGTACTCAGGATTCGCCACAGTTCCACTCGCGTCATACTACATTACTGGGTGTGCCTGCACAGAACACATACTATCAAGCTTTTTATTCATCATCTCTACCTGCGTTGATAGCATGGTTAATGCATCGATGTTGTAAACTCCGACTGATTTTTTCGGTTTAGTCCTTGTAACTCGTAGGCTGCTTCAGGAGTTCTGTTGTTTAGGGTTCCACCGGCGGCTGAATCAATTAGTTGCCTCGTTGAGGGGTTTACACCGTTATAAAAAGTTTGGACATGTAGCCACAAGGGTAGACCATGGTGTGGACACCTTCTCAAGAGATCCTTGTATCTCTCCCATGCGTCGTATAATGTCTCTAAATCCATCTGCACAAAAGAAGAGATATCATTTCGTAATTTGGCCGTTTTGGCCGGTGGGAAATATTTCAATAAAAACTTTTCAGTCATTTTCTCCCATGTGGTGATTGACCCTCGTGGTAACGAGTTCAACCACTGTTTGGCTTTATTCCTTAATGAAAACGGAAATAACCGAAGACGTATGGTATCATCAGAAACGTCATTTATTTTGAAGGTATCATAGAACTCTAAAAAGTTAGCTAAATGAGTATTTGGGTCTTCGTCCTACAAACCATCAAATTGAACAAACTGTTGAATCATTTGTATTGTGATAGGCTTTAATTCAAAATTATTAGCAGCTATAGCAGGCCTAACAATACTCGATTCCGCTCCTGTTAAATGAAGTTTAGCATAATCAAACATTGTACGTGGAGCATTATTTTCTCGCACATCATGTGGTTGTGGATTAGTCTCGTCCATCCCTTCAGTAGGATTGGATCTGTCTTCTTGATTTTATGCTGTGTAATTTAAGGCTCACCTGATTTCTCTGCGATTTCTTCGAGAGGTGGCTTCAATTTCACTATCGTATACTAGTGGTCCTCTCGGGTTCCTTCTAGTCATAAACTAGAGGTACTTGCGAAAAAAGAAAGAAAATTTAGTAAAACCTAGATTATTCTAAAAAATAAAAGTAAATTGTAAAAATTAAAAATAATGGCTAAAGTAATAAAAATAGAGTTTTCTTAGTATTTTAGTTCCCCGGAAACGTCGCCAAAAACTTGATCGTATGTCTGTCAAGTTTTAAAATTTATAAAGAGAATGATCAAACCTGGAAACTAACCCTGACAACGATTGAAGGCAAGTGTACCTATCGAACAGTAGTATAGCTTAGGCAAGACCGGATTATAGAACCCAAAGGAACCAAAAGTACTAATACTAACCTTCTTTTTATTATTTAGCCTAAAATAAATGAAGTTGCTTTAATAAAATCTAAACTAATTACTAAGCCAAAGACACAAAGACAAAAAGGATGAATTGGGAAAATAACTTTAGGAAAAACTCAGTTGATTAAGATGATACCCTTAGAAAGAATCCACCTAGACTTCACTTGTTATTTAACCCTGAACCATACGATTTATTTACTTAGTTTGATCCGTAAGACTCCCTAACGTATATTAAACCCTCTCTCTAGGCGAATAACGTCTAACCCTAGGCTAATTAACGGAAATCTCTTTCTCGAATAATAACCCCCTAGAATAGCAGTAAATCGATCTATGGACTCCCATATTAGGTTTCACCCTAATCCGGCAAAATCTCGTCACCCTATCTCTAGGTGTGCGATCAACTCCACTTAATTTTGCTAGATCTACTCTTAAGCAGGGTCTATTCCTCCTCCACCTAAGCACATCAAATTTGGATTAAGCTTGCATAATTAAGAACAAACTAAGTATTTATCATATAACTCAGAAAATAATAACAAGATTCATCTAGGTTTCATCCCCTTTAGGTATCTGAAGGATTTAGTTCATAACAAATAAAGAAAACATCTCAAGAGAAAAGATAAAACAAAACATAAGAAATCTCTAAAACTCCCTGAAGGAATTGAAAGAAAAATCCGGCGCCTTGAGTAGAATTCCGGCTTCTTGGGATGGATCAACTGGCTATCTTCGAGTGATTCCCTCAAATCTGACCTTCTCGGCTTGGCTCCTTGGCCTAGCTAACCGCCCCTTCAAGGATGAACTTAGGGGGTATATATAGGCTATTGGAATGTGTTTCTTTGCCCCAAAGTATCCAAATCCGAATGAAATTGTTCATTGCCACGACAGGGACATGGCCATGTCACACACCCGTGTGACTAGTCTTTGGGCCGTGTTCGTATTTCTTTAATGAGGTACGGCCATGTATATCGGGGGTCAGGCCGTGTTCTAGATGATCCACAAGGCACGGTCGTGTGGTCTTAAGTCCAGGCCGTGTTGATTTCCACCTTGGGCCAATTTGCCCCGTTTTGGGCTCCTTTCTCATTCTTTTTATCCTCGGGTGCTTTCCTGAGTATAAGACATGAAAAGAAAGGATTAAGAGCACCTTTTTATATAAATCGAGACTTAAATCATCCAAAAGCATACTAAATGTGAGATTAAAATATGTTACTATTATGGTTTATCAGAGTGGAATTAAAACAAGTCACGGCAGGGACACGCCCATGACACACGCCCGTGTGAATCGAGTCCAAGACCGTGTTTGAGTCTGCTAAAGTGGCACGGCCGTGTGGTGTGGTCCAAGCCATGTTGATTTCTTACTTTGGCCCATTTTCTCCGTTTTTGGCCCGATTCTCGTTCTTTCCATCCCCCTATGCTCTCCTAAGTATAAAACATGAAATTAAAGGATTAAGAGAATCAAATTCTACAATTCAAGGGATAAATCATCCTAAAGTATGCCAAATGTGGGATAAAAATATGTATATAATACGGTTTATCAAATACCCCCACACTTAAGCATTTGCTTGTCCTCAAGCAAAATCCTTAACTCACAATTAAAATTCATTCTTCTCAATTTATAATTCCTATTAATGATGACTCAAAGTAATCCATAAGTAACCATACATCAAGAATTCAACTAAAAGAATATCAGAGTTTCAAACGATCCAAGTTGAGCATTTTATTCATGAAAAACATAGGTATGCCCCCTTATCTAAGCATTCACCTTTGATTCAAAATATCACAGAGTTAACATCCTCACTAAGGATTCACTCGCTCTAAGTGTTTAAGGGACAAAAAATTAAGCACTCAATAGTCAACATGAAAAGTTATTACCATAGACTTGCATGAAAATCAAATCTCCACCATTATAAATTGGGATGATACATTGATCAAAAGGTCTTTAAATAGGGTTGTAACGTGGCTTGGTTAGGGGGTGTGGTCACAGGCTGGAAGAGGAGGTTAGAATCGAGATCGAATTGACAAATTACCGAACTAGAAAATGAATAATTACATTAATAATACGAGCTTCTTATAAAGATGTGAGATTTACTGTTTAAGCTCATAAAAACATAGAACTAGTAATGGATATACTTACAACTTTTTTTTTAAGAACAAATCAAATACAATAATAAGAATTTAACAATTGAAATGGAAAACATAGTTAGGCAACTTTTGAAATCAAATCTCGATAAAAAAGGTTAATAGGAAAACTTCTTCATGAATAAAAAAGAGTAAGTCTTGGGTTAATATTAAGGGTAAATCAATGAATGGGTTGTTAGGCTCAATGGGGTTCACTAAGGGTTAAACATGAAGGTAGGCCTTTTTGGAAGTAAGTGGGTTAAATCCTAGGTGCCTTTATCATCTTAGTATATCAAATCAAAAGTGTGGTTTTGACATGCATAATTGAAGCAAGTTCTAGAATAACAGATCAATATTAACTCACTCAAAGCAACAATAAAAGTGAGCACGAAAGAATGTATGCTCTAAAGGCTCAAAATCTCACAGAAATGATTGGTTTTTGATGTCAACCTTGTGAACTTCAAATTTCAAGATAATACCTAAACTTGGGAAAACAACCTAGCAAATTTTTAATTTTCAAAAATCAACTTGTCATGCTTGATTCTCTAAAGCCTTCAAGTTTAAACAATCAATGCACAACCGCCTATGTTTTAATTCAAGACATATCAATAAAAATTATAAATCAATTAGAATTTGTTCTAATAGTGATATGAGAAAGAAAAGACAAAATTGAGGGATATGAGAATAATACAAAAAGTTAGGAACGTTTAGAATTCACCCCCCACACTTAAGATGTACATTGCCCTCAATGTACAAAGATAGATATCTAGAAGTTAATAGCGTGATATCATAAGAGAGAGGCAGAAGTGAAACCTCCTGAATTTTGGATGGATTCCTTGAGTTGGAAGTGGTCGTGGTGTGCTGATTCCCAAGCAGCCTTTTGAACCTAAATTAAAGAAAACAAAATATAATAATATAAATTAAGAACAAGAAAGAAAATGGAAAGAAAATAAATGATAAGAGAAAAGAAAAAGAACAAATAAATGGACTCAGAAGTCCTTGTCCTTTCGGATAAATGAAGCGGCCGGCATGAACTTATGAAGAGTGATTGTGCATGGGCCGACCGTGCCAGGATCTTTTCGCCTTTGTAACATGGGTGGTAGTGTTGGCCTTGCCTTTAGTCATAGTGGTGGTCGGAATTGGGGAAGAGGGATGAAGGGCGGCGGTTTCTGTGAGTGGTGGTGGAAGGAGGGCTAGGGTTTTAGTGGAGGAGATAATGAAAAGTGAATAGTTTATATAGAAATAGGGCCGCACGGGCATGTAACAAACCCGTGTGACTCGTTTTTAACCCGTGTGTATCAAAAATTAGGGTTTTGGCATGCCTGGTATGCGGCCCACACTCGTGTGCTGTGGGCATGTTGTCCCACACGGTCGTATCGCACGGCCATGCCGAGCTTCGTTCGCTTCTCCTACGACCATGCCATAGGTCGCACGCCCGTGTTAATTTGATAGGTTCGACCACGGTTTCAAGACACGGGCATGTTGCACGCCCGTGTTGTTTTAACAGTATAGGCCTTTGTCCAAAGGCACGCCTGTGTCATTCTTGCCCACGCCCATGGTAACCAATCAGTGTCAAGCACGGCTTGTAGGCGCGGGCGTGTCGCTCGTCCGTGTTAATATCTTGGTCTAGAACACGACTGCCTCGTACGACCGTGGTGTGTTATCATAGCCCGTGTTTTTGAGAAAATTTTTCATCATTGGCCCACACGATCTCTGCCACACCGATGTGCCTCCTCATGGTATCTACACGGCCACGGCCATGCCCGTGTGTAAGGTCGTATGGTGATAAACTTGTACCTAAAACATGAACGGGAATAAAAACAAACAATTCATTGGGTTAGTGCTTGGGTTGCCTCCGAGAAGCGCTTGTTTAAAGTCTTAAGCTAGACTTACCTATCATTCGTCTCTTTATGGAAGTTTATGGAGCTGAAGTTCCTCTCTAATATTCCTAAAGTCCTCACCATTATATAATTTAAGTCGTTGACCATTTACCTTGAATGTGCCGCGAGTAGGATGAGTTACCTCAATGGTGCCATAAGAAAAATGGTTTTGATTATGAAAGGGCCTGACCATCTCGATTTCAGCTTTCGAGGGAATAATTTGAGTTTTGAATTGTAAAGTAGAACGAGGTCTCCAACTTCAAATTGCTTAGGTTGCTTCAAACGAGTGTCATGGCGTCGCTTTGTTGCTTCTTTGTATAGACGTGAGTTTTCGTAGGCATTCACTCTCCACTCATCTAGCTCGTTCAACTGCATCAATCTTTTCTCACCTGCAAGTTTAAGATCATAATTAAAGAATTTAATAGCCTAAAATGCTTTGTGCTCTAATTCAAATGGTAAATGACAACTTTTACCATAGACAAGCCTGTATGGGGATGTTCCTATGGAGATTTTAAAGGCGGTTCTGTAGGCCCATAAAGCGTCGTCTACTTTTAGTGCCCAATCTTTCCTATTAGATTCTACTGTTTTCTCTAGAATACATTTAAGCTCTTTATTTGCTACTTCAACTTGTCCACTGGTTTGAGGGTGATGAGGGGTAGCTGTTCTGTGGTGCACTCCATATTTCTTTAAGATTTTATCAAATTGCATATTACAAAACTGAGTACCCCTATCACTGATTATTGCTCGAGGTGCTCCGAATCGATGGAAAAATTTTTTAAGAAATTTTACTACCACTCTAGCATCATTAGTAGGTAAAGCTTAGGCTTCCACCCATTTTGACATGTAATCAACTGCCACTAAGATGTATTTGTTCCCGAATGAGTTAGGGAATGGGCCCATAAAATCAATATCCCATACATCAAATATTTCGCATGATAGCATATATGTTTGAGGCATTTCATCGCGTTTAGAGATATTACCTGTTCTCTGGCATCTATCACATGAAGTAACATACCTGTTAGCGTCTTTGAACAGAGTAGGCCAATAAAAACCTGATTCAAGCGTTTTGTGTGCTGTCCTCATCCCACTGTAATGTCCTCCTGTTGGTCCTGAATGGCAGTGTTCTAGGATTTTGGTTGCTTCTTCTTTTGTGACACATCTCCGAATTACTTGATCTGCACAAACACGAAAGAGGAAAGGGTCTTCCCAAAAATAGTTTTTCACATCAACAAAGAATCGCTTCTTTTGATGATGTGTCAACCCTTTTGGTGAGATGTTAGCAACTAAGTAGCTCACGATACCTGCAAACTAGGGTACCTCGGAGTCGGATATAGCCAAGAGTTGTTCTCCGGGGAATGATTCATTTATCTCACTCTCATCAAGCTTCTTTATGTGTGTAAAATCCATCTTATGAGTCGAGGTTTTGCGTCAAATTTGGTTAAAAGATAACGAAGAGCTGAATGGTCGGTGAAAACAAAAACTTTAGATAATATTAAATATTGTCTAAATTTATCAAATGCAAAAACAACAGCTGGTAATTTTTTTCGGTGGTGGTGTAATATTCTTGGGCAGCAGTTAATGTTTTGCTAGCATAATAGATCGGCTAAAAATGCTTGTCTCTTCGCTGTCCCAAAATTGCACCTACTGCAAAATCACTTGCATCACACATTAGTTCAAAGGGTAAGTTCCAATCAAGTGCAATTATAATTGGAGCATTTATTAATTTATTTTTTGAGAGTGTTAAATCCTTCTAAACATTCCTGATCAAAATTGAAAGGTACATCTTTTTCTAGTAGTTTGGTTAAGGGCTTAGCTATTTTAGAAAATTCTTTAATAAATCTTCTATAAAATCCAGCATGTCCTAAGAAACTTCTAATAGCCTTAACTGAACTAGGAGGGGGTAATTTTTCTATGGTTTCAATTTTTTCTTTATCAACCTCAATCCCTTTACTAGAAATTTTACGACCTAACACAAACCATAAAGTGACATTTTTCCCAGTTGAGCACTAGGTTTGTTTCTCACATCTCCTTAGAACTCGTTTTAAATTTTTAAGGCACAGGTGGAAAGAGTTACCAAATACCGAAAAATCATCCATGAAAACCTCTATGATATCTTCTACGAGCTCGTCAAAGATGGCTAGCATGCAACGCTGAAAAGTAGCAGGAGCATTACATAATCCAAAAGGCATTCTGTGATAAGCAAACGTACCGTATGGATACGTAAATGTTGTCTTTTCTTGATCCTCAAGAGCTATTGGAATTTGGAAGTAGCCAGAGAGTCCGTCTATGAAACAGTAGTACATATGCCCAGATAATCTTTCTAACATCTAATCAATGAAGGGTAAAGGCAAGTGATCTTTTCTTGTGGCATCGTTCAGTTTCCTATAGTCGATACAGACTTTCCAACCTGTAACTGTTGTTGTTCAATCAATTCATTCTTTTCGTTAGCTACAACAGTCATACCTCCATTCTTTGGAACAACCTGCACAGGACTTACCCAAGTACTGTCAGAAATAGGATAAATAACTCTAGCATCTAGAAGTTTAATTACCTCAGCCTTAACAACTTCCTTCATGTTGGGATTTAGTCTTCTTTGAGGTTGCACACATGGTTTATATTCATCTTCCATTAAAATTTTGTGGGTGCAAAATGATGGACGTATCCCTTTAATGTTAGAGATTTTCCAAGCTATGGCTCTTTTATGCTCCTTTAGTACCTGTAGCAACTCCTCTTTCTCTCTGGGTTCCAGTTCTAAAGAGATGATTACTGGTAGTGTAGAATTATCTTCGAGGAATGCATACTCTAAGTGATTTGGTAATTGTTTTAATTCCAATTTAGGGGGGTCTTCAATGGAAGGTTTTTGTTTAAAATCGTCATTTATTCCAATACCCTCATAATTATGTTGTCTTGGGGAAGAAGTGTTAGAATTTAATTCACTTTTTGTGTCCCCCAACTCATTAATTTTGTCATCTTCCACCTCACTTTGAGTAAAACATCGTTCCAACGTGTCGGCATGTATGATTTCCTAAAAATAATCTTGAGTGAAATGATCAATTGTATCAATAAAGTAACATGAATCATCTTGCTCTCTAGAATATTGCAAAGCATCATAAATTTTAAAAATAATTTCCTCGTCACCAACCCTTAGTACCAGTTTGCCATCACCTACATTAATAACAGCCCTAGCAGCAGCTAAAAAGGGTTGTCCTAGAATTAAAGGTACCACAACATCCTTATCCATGTCAAGCACAATAAAGTCAACGGGAAATATGAATTTATCAATGTTTACTAAAACATCTTCAATGATTCCCCTAGGGTATTTAACAGATCTATCAGCTAATTAGATACTCATCCTAGTGAGTTTTGGTTTCTCAAGACCAAGCTGCTTGAACATTTTATAAGGCATTAAATTAATATTGGCTCCTAAGTCAGCTAATGCTTTCTCAATATTTAAACTACCAATTAAACAAGGAATAGTAAAACTTCCTTGATCTTTCAATTTGGTTGGTAGCTTATTTTGAAGAATAGCTGAGCATTCCTCGTTAATTTCACTATTGATAGCTCTTCAAGCTTTTTTCTATTTGTTAAAAGCTCTTTTAAGAATTTTGCGAATGTAGGCATCTGCGAAATAGCTTCAACAAAAAGGTAAGTTAATATGTAATTGTTTAAAAAGTTCAAGAAATTTACCGAATTGAGCGTCCATGCGGTCTTTTTTCAACTTTGTTGGATATAGGATCAGTGGTTTATACTCCTTAAGTACCGATATTACATTCTCGTTTACTTCTTCACATTTTTCCTTATTAATTTCTGGCGGTATTTTCTTTTCGGCTTCAACCAACTCTTGTCCACTCCTTAGTACAACTGGCTTCACATGCTCTTTTGGGTTAGTGTTTCTGAAACTAACTTGACTAGTTGTCCAAGTTGATTCTCAATCCTTTGAATCGATTATTGCTGCGTTTTCAACGTCGTATCAGTATTTTGGAAGCGAGTCTCTGACATTGTGATGAATTTAGTAAGCATCTCCTCAAGGTTTGGCTTCATCTCCTGTGGATAGGGTTGTTGAAAGCCTGGAGGGGGTTGTTATCTTTGATTTCCTTGACCACCCCATGAGAAATTGAGGTGGTTTCTCCAACCTGGATTATAAGTATTACTATACAGGTTATTTTGAGGTCTAGAATTATTACCCATATAGTGAGCTTGTTCATTTTCAGCGCTCAGGTTGTAAGATGGATATTCTGTATTGCTCATCCTTCCTCCATTCATATCGCGCTGCATTACTGGATGTACCTGCAAAGAACTACACAAACCATCAATCTTTTTGCTCAAAAGTTCTACCTGGTTTGATAGCATAGTGACTGGGTCGAGGTTGAAAACACTAGCAGCTTTTGTTGGTTTTGTCCTCATAACTTGCCACTGATAGTTATTTAGTGACATCTCTTCAATAAACTCATAAGCCACTTTAGGAGTCTTGATATTTAGGGTTCCACCGGCGGCTGAATCAATCAACTGCCTAGTTGAGGGGTTCACACCGTTGTAAAATGTTTGAACTTGTAGCCATAAAGGTAACCCATGGTGACGACACCTCCTTAATAAGTCCTTGTATCTCTCCCATGCATAATAAAGTGTCTCTAAATCCATCTGCACAAAAGAAGAAATATCATTCCTCAACTTGGTCGTTTTGGCCAGTGAAAAATATTTTAAAAAAGAACTTTTTGGTCATTTATTCCCATGTAGTGATTGACCCTCATGGAAGAGAATTCAACCACTGTTTGGCTTTATTCCTTAAAGAAAAGGGAAATAACCGAAGGCGAATGGCATCATCAGTAACGCCATTAATTTTAAACATATCACATAATTCCAAAAAGTTCGCTAAGTGTGTGTTCGGGTTCTCATCCTGCAAACCATCAAGCAGAATAAACTGTTGTATCATCTGTATAGTGTTAGGTTTCAATTCAAAATTATTTGCAGTGATAGTATGTTTAACAATACTTGATTCAGTACCGATTCACTTGACTTGATCCGTAAGATTCCCTGATTTATAGTATTATCTCTCTCAAGACTAATAACGTCTAACCCTAGGTTGATTAATTGAAATCTCTTTCTAATTAAAACCCCAAGTGTTGCATTAATTCGATCTATGGACTCCCATATTAGGTTTGACCCTAATCCGGTAGATTTTCGTCGTCCTATCTCTAAGAGTGCGATCAACTCCGCTTAACTATGCTAGATCTACTCCTAAATAGAGACTTTTGCTCCTCTGAATAGGCACATCAATACTTGAATCAATATCCTGAAATATAACCCAAGAAATAAGAACACATAATTAAGAACAAATCAAATATTTGTCATACAGTTTAGAAAACAATAACAAGATCCTCTGAATAGGGGTTTAGTTCATAATTATAAAAAAATACATCTCAAAAGAAATTAAATAACAGAACATAAAGAAAACCCTAAAACCCCCTGAAGGAATTTGAAGGGAAAATCTTCAGTCTTGAGCGTGATTCCAGCTTCTAAGATGGATCAACTGGCTTTCTTGGAGTAATTCCCTGTATTCAGCCCTCTCTAGCTTCACTCCCTTTTTAAGTCATACTTAGGGTGTTTATATAGACTTCGGAATGTCTTTCTCAGCCTCTAAGTATCCTTTTCTGAGTGGAATTAAAACAGGACACGCCCGTCGCACACGCCTGTGTGAATCGAGTCCAAGGCCGTGTTCGAGTCTACTAAAGTGGCACGGCCATGTGGTGTGGTCCAGGCCGTGTTGATTTCTTACTTTGGCCCATTTTCTCCATTTTTGGCCCGATTCTCGTTCTTTTCATCTCTTATGCTCTCCTAAGTATAAAACATGAAATTAAAGGATTAGGAGCATCAAATTCCACAATTCAAGGGATAAATCATCCAAAAGGATGCCAAATGTGAGATACAAATATGTATATATTACGGTTTATCAAGCTATTTTTAGCCATATTTTGAGCTAGGGTTTATGTTCAAAAATTTTCCCATGTATGACATGCATGTATTTTGATGATTTATGGATGAATATGAAAGTTTGATGCATGATAAACATCTTTATCTAAGTGATTTTCATGAGAAATTCATGGAAAGGACTAAACTGTAAAAGTCATGAAAATGGTCATACATGAGTGAAATAGTGGAAATTGAGGGCTGTTGTAGTTAAGAAAATGATTCGGCTAGGCTTAAAATACAAGAAAGTTGAATAAAAATCATTTTACGAGCTTAGGGGCAAAAGTTTAATTATGTGAAAGTTTAGAGGAAAAATTGTAATTTTTCTAAAGTATGATTCATGGGCCAATTTAGTCAATGTGAGTATTAAACGAGTAAAATTGTTATTATAGATTAAGAAACATGAAGCCCGGACCGAAACCGAGGCAAGAATAAGGTTGTGGACTAAATCGAATATCTACACACACTTTGAGTACCGAGGTAAGTTTGTGTGAAATTAAAGCTACATAATGTTTTTATATTTTTAATTGTCTGATATTATGTGAAATAAATATTATTTCGATGAAAATCGACTAATGATGCCTTGATGAGAGTATGATGAAAATATGTTAGGTTGAAGTCCCCGTTGGACGTTCGGAATAGCAAGGATACTAATGTCACAACATGAGATAAGGAAGGTTCCGTATAAGACAATGTCTTGGACATGGCATCGGCACCAAATAAAGGAGGTCCTGTATAAGACCATGTCTGGGACATGGCATCGACACCAAATAAACAAGGACTCATATAAGACCATGTCTGGAACATGGCATTGGCACCAGATAAAGAAGGTCCCGTATAAGACCATGTTTGTGACATGGCCTCGGCACCCATGGAAGATCTCGTGTAAGACCATGTCTGGGACATGGCATCGACATCTATATACAATATCGTATAAGACCATATCTGGGATATGGCATCGACATCGAGACAAGAGATCCCGTGTAAGACCATATCTGGGATATGGCATCGACATCGAGTAGTAATCAAATGTAAGACCATATCTGAGATATGACATTGGTATCGTGACACATGTATGATCAGATTGATTATCCTTCGATATTCCGAGTAGTTCAACAGCCCAAGAGCTAAGTTTATGTACAAATGACAAAGGGCTAAGTTTTATGTTTAAAAAGTATAAAAGTGCTAAAGTTATGTGATGAAGTGATATATGTACCCATAAGTAACTTATGAGAAATGAATGCAAAATGTGATATGTGATTTGGTAAGAGTATGCATGAGTAAGTTATGTTGATATGTTTGAGAACTTATGTATTATTCAATGAGATGAATGGATGCTATTATAAGTCATAATGTTGCTATTTATTTCATGCAAACTTACTAAGATTTATGCTTACCCCTCTCTTTTCCCTTTTCCTTGTAGTATCGCCAAGCTAGCTCGGGGATCGTAGGACGTTGAAGTTTGAATCACACTATCCGCTATTCTTTTGGTATAGTAAAGTTGATTTATCTTGGGTATGGCATGTATAGGAACTTGGTCATTTTGTTATGTCAATTTTGTTAGCCAAAGTGTTGGATATTATTGTCACTCATTCATTTTGTAAATGGCCATTGGAAATTGGCCAATACTTGTTAAGTTTATATATATATATCCAATGATGATGATATTCATGATGTGCAAGTTCATGCTATTGATCGAGTAAAATGTGAAGTTATGCAGGATGAACCAGTGATTCTTAATAGTATATTACTGCCATGTTTGTGTTGCTTGTGGTTGTATAAGTCAACTTGTTTTTCAGGGTGGCAATAGGCTTAGTAAATAGCCTTCTAATTGTCCACACGGGAAGACACACGGTCAGCTCTATGGGTGTGTTGATAGGCCGCGTTTCCCTTGTATCAAACTTACGAGAATTCAATTCGTCACACAGGCCAGCACACGGGCGTGCGATTAAGCCGTGTACCCCTAAGAGTTTGCTGACATCATAAATAAAATACCAAG
Source organism: Gossypium australe (assembly GCA_005393395.2). Classification (NCBI taxonomy): domain Eukaryota; kingdom Viridiplantae; phylum Streptophyta; class Magnoliopsida; order Malvales; family Malvaceae; genus Gossypium; species Gossypium australe. The sequence goes on from CM016619.1 coordinate 74,207,777, forward strand.
GTTTTCACACACAGGTGAGGACATGGGCGTGTGTCCGGCCATGTGAAAACCCCTGTAGGTTCAAAATGAAAAACAAAATGTACATAGGTTAGGAACATGGGCGTGTGTAACCACACAGCCTGCCCACACGGGCGTGTTCCATTTCATACAGGCATGTGGCCCTGTTTTAAACAAAAATTTTCTAAGTGTGCAAAAGATTTCGGTTTAGTCCCGAACCATCCTATATGTATGTTTAGGGTCTCGTAGACCCATAATAGGGTCATTATGAATTTGAATGAAAAAGTTTTAAGTTGAAAGAAATTTTATGGCCCGGTGTTATATGTTAAGCAAGTTAAGTTTGGTAATGCCTCGTATTCGGTTCCGATGTTAAATACGAGTAAGAAGTGTTACATTTAGTGGTATCAGAGCTACGGTTTAGTCAATTCTCATACTAACATAGCATAAGCATGAGTCTAGCTATACATGCCATACATATGAGTATTTACATAATGATAGTCTGACGACTCTTGACGGTTTAAATTGTGTTTTCATATAGTAAATGGATCCCAATAGAGCTGAGGCAGATGATGTAGAAAGTAATGCGCCGGCTCTCGCCGAAGGCACGATGCCGATTGAAAATGATAATAGACCAACAACTGTGAGTCTAAGAGTAGGAGAAAAGGCTAGGGAAGCCTTTCTCCACATGATGAATGCATGATATATGGAGTTCGTTCATACGAACCCGAATGCGCAACCCCCTCCACCCCTACCTATTCCTCAGCCTACTCCTGTAGCTCCATAAATGGTGGAAGTAGTAAGAAGAGAAAAGCCTCCGGTTGATAGAATCCGAAAAGGAGCTGAGGAATTTTGAGCTAGTAAAGATGACGAACTAGAGAGGGCAGAATTTTTGCTTGAAAATACCATCAGGGTATTTGATGAATTATCTTGCACACCTGAAGAGTGCATGAAATGTGCAGTGTCTCTCTTGAGAGATTCTGCTTTTCAGTGGTGGAACACCCTTGTGTCAGTTGTGCCAGGGGAGAGAGTTAATTGTGAGTTTTTCCAAGAAGAATTCCAGAAGAAGTACATTAGCCAAATATTTATTGATAAGAAAAGAAAGGAATTCCTTGAACTGAAACAAGGTAGAATGACAGTAACTGTGTATGAGCGTGATTTTGTAAAGCTCAGAAAAGACGTTCGGGAGTGTGTATCCTCCGAAGCCATTATGTGTAAAAGGTTTGAGGACGGATTAAATGAAAATATCTAATTATTTGTTGGTGTCCTAGAATTGAAGGAATTTGTTGTGCTAGTGGATAGGGTTTGCAAAGCTGAGGAGTTGGTTAAAGAGAAAAGAAAAGCTGAAATATAGTCTCGTGACTCGAGAAAGAGATAACTGAATAAGTCATTTCAGTCTTCATCCAAGAAGTCAAGAGACTTCCCTACTTGATCAGCTACTTCAGCTGGGTTTTTGAATAGAAGTAAGGGTAAGTAGTATTCGGGGATTAAAGTTCAGACTATTTCAATTGCTAGCATTGGCAACGCTCGACTTAATAGCCCGAAATGTCCACGGTGTGGCAGACGTCACCCCAGTGAGTGCCGAGCGCATGAGAGAGCTTGTTTAAGTGTGGTTTCCAAGATCATTTTATTAGAGAATGCCCTCAGATGGTCGAAAAAGAGAAAATTCCGAGTACAAGATCGGGAAGTACTACTAGAGGGAGATAGCAGAGAAACCTGGGAAGTGGAACGAGTAATAAGAGTACACCCAGAGAGTAGACTGCAAGATCTAAGGGTAGAGCGCTTGCGAGGACTTATGCCATTCGCACTCGTGAAGAGGCATCATCCCCTGATGTAATCACAGGTACATTTTCTCTCTATGATACTAATGTTGTTGCTTTAATTGATCCAGGATCTACCCACTCATATATTTGCATAAAATTATTATCTAGTATGAGCATGCCTGTAGAGTCTACAGAATTTGTGATAAAAGTGTCCAATCCCTTAGGCAAATGTGTATTAGTTGATAAAGTATGCAAAGATTGCCCATTGATGATTAGAGGTCATTATTTTAAGGCGAATCTCATGATATTGCATTTGATGAATTCGATATAATTCTTGGTGTGGACTGGTTAATCTCTCATGATGTGACAGTAAATTGTGGAAAAAAATACATTGAATTGAGATGTGAAAATGGGAACACTCTTCGTGTTGAATCAGATGAACAGGACAGATCGCCTGTAGTGATTACTCATATGTCTACCCAGAAATATGTAAGAAAGGGATATGAAACATATCTTGCTTTTGTGATGAATGCTAAAGAGACTGAGTTAAGAATTGAATTAGTGTCGATAGTATGTGAGTATCCCAATGTATTCCCTGAAGAATTGCCAAGGTTGCCCCTGGTTAGAGAGGTTGAATTTGGCATTGAGTTAGCCCCTGGTACTGTACCTATATCAAATGCTCCATACAGAATGGCTCCAACTGAGTTGAAAGAATTGAAGGCACAGTTACAAGAGTTAACGGACAAAGGCTTTGCACGACTGAGTTATTCTCTGTAGGGTGCTCCAGTGCTATTTCTGAAAAAGAAAGATGGTTCCATGAGATTATGTATAGATTATCGACAGCTTAATAAGGTAACCGTGAAGAACAAGTACCCATTGCCAAGGATCGATGATTTGTTTGATCAATTAAAAGGAGCCATTGTGTTTTCCAAGATAGACTTGAGGTCCGGTTATTACCAGTTGATGGTCAAAGACTCAGATGTGTCGAAAACCACATTTCGGACAAGGTATGGGCATTATGAATTTTTAGTCATTCCTTTCGGTTTAACAAATTCCCCTGCTGTGTTTATGGATTTAATGAACAGTATCTTTTGGCCATACTTGGATAAATTTGTTGTGGTTTTTATTTATGATATATTGATTTATTCTCGAGATGAGAATGAGCATGCTAAACACTTGAGGATAGTTTTACAGATTTTACGAGATAACCAGTTGTATGCCAAGTTTAGTAAAAGTGAATTTTGGCTTAAAGAATTTGGGTTTTTGGGGCACATTGCCTCGGGAGATGGAATCTGAGTCGACCCGAGCAAGATTTCAACTATTGTTGATTGGAAACCGTCGAGAAATGTATCAGATGTTAGAAGTTTTCTGGGCCTAGCTGGTTATTACCGACGGTTTGTCAAGGGATTTTCCATGATAGCGACTCCAATGACGAGGTTGTTACAAAAAGATGTGAAGTTTGAATGGATAGAAAAGTGCCAGCAGAGTTTCGAGAAACTAAAGGCATTGTTGACTGAGGCTCCAGTTCTAGTACAACCTGAACCGGGAAAAGAATTTATGTTTTACAGTGATGCATCCTTGAATGGATTGGGCTGTATGCTTATGCAAGAGGGAAAGGTGATAGCATATGCCTCCAGACAGTTAAAGTCGCACGAGAAGAATTACCCGACACATGATTTAGAGTTGGCTGCCATTGTGTTTAAATTGAAGATATAGAGGCACCATTTGTATGGTGAAAAATGTCGGGTATTCACTGATCATAAAAGCCTAAAGTACTTGATGACTCAAAAGGAATTGAATTTAAGATAACAAAGATGGCTAGAGCTGATACAGGACTATGAGCTAGTGATTGAATACCACCCGGGAAAGGCAAATGTAGTCGCCGATGCTTTGAGTAGAAAATCCTTGTTCGCATTGAGGGCTATGAATACACGGGCGACTTTGTCAGATGATGGTTCTATCCTAGCTGAATTGAGGGCTAGACCAATGTTTCTCCAAGAGATTTGTGCAGCCCAGAAAGGTGACAGCAACTTGCAAGCTAAAAGAGTTCAATGTGAGTCGGATGTTGAATCAGAATTTTGGATTAATTCTGATGGATGTTTGATGTTCCAAGACAGAGTCTGTGTACCGATAGATGATGGGCTCATTTGGAAAATTCTACACGAGGCACATAGCGGATGTCTATCTGTACATCCAGGTAGCACAAAAATGTATAATGACGGTGGCCGAGTATGAAGAAAGATATTTTTGACTTTCTATCAAAATGCTTGATCTGTCAGCAAGTGAAAGTTGAATACCAAGTACCTTCGGGTTTACTTCAGCCTATTATGGTTCCCAAATGGAAGTGGTACTGTATTACTATAGACTTTGTGAAGGGTTTGCCGTTGACACCGATCAAGAAAGATGCCGTATGGGTTGTGGTAGATAGACTTATGAAGTCGGCCCATTTCATACCTGTACGCGTTGTTTATTCACTTGATAAGTTGGTAGACTTGTGTGTTTCAAAGATTGTAAGACTAAATGGAGTGCCTTTATCGATTATATTGGATAGAGATTCGAGATTCACATCATGATTTTGGAAAAAGCTGCAACAGGCCTTAGGCACAAAGTTGAGTTTTAGTACAGCTTTTCACCCACAAATTGACGGACAGTCGGAGAGATTAATACAGATACTTGAGGATATGCTCCGGTGTTGTGTTCTTGAGTTTTAGGCAGCAGGGAAAAGTACTTACCGTTGGCAGAGTTTGCATACAATAACAGTTTTCAATCGAGTTTGAAAATGGCGCCTTATGAGGATTTGTATGGGCGCAAGTGTCGAACGCCTTTGTATTGGACCGAACTCAAAGAAAATCAGATTCACAGGGCTGATCTGGTTAGAGAAACCAAAAAGAAGGTAAAAGTAATTTGAGATTGTTTAAAAGTTGCCTCGGATAGACAAAAGTCTTATGCAAACTTGAAATGAAAAGAGATTGAATTTCAAGTTGGTGATAAGGTATTCTTGAAAGTGTCGCCATGAAGGAAAGTTATCAGGTTTGGCCAGAAAGGCAAATTGAGTTCGTGTTTTATTGAACCATATGAGATTACAGAGAGGATAGGACCTGTAGCTTATCGATTGGCTTTGCCATCTGAGTTGGAAAAATTACATAATGTGTTCCACGTGTCTATGTTGCGACATTACCGATCAGATCCTTCGCATGTGATTACACCGACAGAGGTTGAAATTCAACCCGACATGACTTATAGTGAAGAGCCGGTTAAGATTTTGGCACGGGAAGTCAAACAGTTAAGGAATAAAAGTATAGCTCTCGTGAAGGTACTATGGCAAAGACATGGGGTAGAAGAGGCTACATGGGTGCCCGAGATGACTATGAGAAACCAATATCAAACCTTTTTTACCAGTAAGATTTTCGGGGACAAAAATCCCGGAAGGGGGAGAATTGTAACAGCCTGATTTAGGGCCCAGTTAGAATAGTGGTCGCGAGACCACAAATCCAAAGTAGAAATATGTGTTTTATGATTTTTATGAGCCTTATGATGTGTTTGCATGATTGTATAAAAATTTCATGAGGAAATTTTATTAATTAGTGATCAATTTGTCCATTAGGACTAAATTGCAAAAATTAGAAAATATGAGATTCTAGAAGATTTAAGTATGAAATAGCATTAGAAAAACTACTAGAGGTCCTTATTTCGCAATTAGACCAATATATGTCAAGATGGACAAAAATAGACATGGGAAGGAAAAATCTCAAGAAATAGGCCTTAAGGGCATTTTTGTCATTTGGTTAATTAATGAATTAGAAGAGAAAATAAGTCAAAAATGGTGTCCACCTTCTCTAAGCTTGGCTGAAAATCACAAGGACTTTGTAACACCCCAAACCCGGCCCATTCACTACGACCGAATTCGAAATGCCACTACGAAAAAACTTGTGAAAATATTCTTACTTAAAAGTAAAACCGTTGAAATTTGTCGCCTTTAATAAAACATTTTGTATATTTAAAACATTCTAAGTAAAAATTAAGTTGTTATAAAAATATACCGGATTCAAAACTTTAATATGACTTTTGATATTTAAATAGCTTTTAAAATAAAATTTACAAAATAATATCCCACTTATAAATCCAACTTAAACATGACAAATTCAAATACTTTAAGGCCCTTATTACAACAAATAACTATTCAAAGATACTTAAAATACTGAAATTAATAAATTCTATAAAATAAGTAGACACATCTTCTGCATGGGCCACCTTGTATCCACTCCAAACCTGGTCCAAGCCTCACCTGCGAGGTTGATAAAAATTGGGTGAGTCATACAGACTCAGTGTGTAATTAATCCACTGAATTCCACCCACATGTTAACCACATATTAACCCATATATATCAGATAACAATTATCATATTCACATATTATCACATTCTGGGCTTGGCCCACATTCAAATCACTTATCAGGTAACAGGGTAATTAACCGCATAATTCCACATATCGGGCTTAGCCCATTTCCACACTGATCCACATTCATATTGGGCTTGGCCCACTTTCACATTAGTCCACATATCATATTGGGCTTGGCCCATTTCCACATTTATTCACATACAAAATTATGCAATTATGAAGCCCAACGCAGCCTAGGGTCCATCCTCTACACACCCCCTTATCCAGCCTACCACACACCAGGGGATTATTAAATCACCCTCCCCTTTTCACTCCAATATGGCAACAAATGCCGTCCACGCGAACTTAATCGCAAATAATCCACAACGCGACCTCAGTCAGCGCCAATCCACGATGTAGCTGAAGCTATCATCAAAACCACGATGAGCATAAAGCCATCAATAACCACGATATGGCACATAGCCTATATCAATCACGATGAGGCACAGAGCCATTCATCAAACCACGTACTCGAAGTACACCCTGTCCTTCTTTCATATCATATCCCACCCATGCACATGCAACATAAAATAATGCCATGATAATGCATGTACATGCTATTTAACATATTATCACATATTCATAACAATAGTCACATTTCATCGGATTTGGTACTTACCGGATTATTGACATACCCCTTGAGGGTATCCATATCACAATTTCCACTGCACTAGTTAGCACATTCATAACACACATACAGATATCACATACAATCATAAATCCCGAAAACGATAGGCTAAGTACACACCTTATAACTTGAAGAACTACGCTTTCAAAATTGACGCTATCACTAAGTGATACTACGGCTATCTGCCTATTCTGCTGCTCCGACGCTGGTCCACACCCCGGTGGCCAATCCCGAACTGAAAATACTGCTCTCCTCTTAAACTTGGGAATAGGGACTACCCCTTGTCCTCCTTGACTGGCACTCGAATCCATCGACAACACTTTATCAGTATTAAACAGTTAATCCTTAGTGTCATAATCTAAATATATCGAATCCAAAACTTACTATGTATACTTACCAAATTGAACTTGAATCCCGGAGTTCCTCCTATTCCTGTCGATTTGGCCCTAAGTACACATAGCCAAAATCGGTCACACTTAATACCAATAATATGGCCTTAAACCTGATATCAACACTTCCTTACCTTGCTTACCAAATCCCGAAAACTCCTTAGTACACCCTTACCATTAGATACACAACAAAAACACTTATTATGGCACTAAAGCCATTCGGCCATCTCACATAAATCTAAGCCCACTCATGGTTTCGGCACATCCATGAAGAGAAGAATAAAACCGATTGGTTAAAGAAATACTTACCACATATCGCTTGCTTGCAGAGGCTAAAAGAGTAGTTGACATCAACACCCTAGGATATTCAGCAATGGTGATCAAAAGTAGAGAGGTTTTGGTTTAAAGGCTTGCAACAAAGAAAGAGTATAAGGCCCTTTTGAGATTCGGCTATGGCTTCAATGATGATGGGGATAGTCGGCTATCACTCTTAATGGCAAAGGGGCATTCGGCTTTCAAGAAATAGGAAGGAATTTGGTGTTGAAAGAAAAGAAGGAAGAAGAGGAGAAGAGTAGGGGAATTTCGGCACAAAGAAAATTAAAGAAGAAAAAGATATGAAAGATGATTACTCCCCCTTATAAAGAATTCGGCTACTATATCCTTGCTCTTATCAAACTCCAAATCAATCTCCTATTTTACCTCTTGATCACTTATTCAAGATAAATAAAATAAATCCATATTTATCTCTTCTTTATCTTGTATAAATTAAATCCACAATTATCCGTCTTATTTAAAATAAATAAAACAACCATTACCCATTATCTACCAACTTAAAATATATAAAAATAAACCTTTAACATATATCCTACTCATAGCCGAATTTTAAAAGGATAAATAAGCTTAACCCTCATCCAATTAAAGTCCCAAAGCCGTCCAACTCTTCTCCCTTGCCTTGACGTCACATGCAAAATAAAACACCAAAATATTGCTTCCCACGCAACTCGAACTCCAGACCTGCACCAAGCGTCATTCCCAGGCCTTAAGTGGCGCCTCGCAGCCACTTTACCAGACGGGTTCTTATGCCATCACTCCACCACTTATTCTTTTAAGGCCTCTTCCCTAGTTCCCCCTTGTCTTAACACCAAAAGCAAAATAAAACACTCCTACTGCTGTCAACAAGGCTCGAACTTGAGCCCTCTTTGCTGCAAGCTACAAATAACGCCCCAAGCCACTTTGCTGCTGGCTCCTTTGTGACATAAACTCCCCACAATTCCTTTTTAAGACCTCTTAGCCCAGTTTCCCTTCTTAACGCAAAGAGCAAAAAGAAAACACACTCCCGTGATTCGAACTTGAGCCCCCTTTGATGCAACACTCCAAGCCCCTAAGGTAGCGTCCCAAGCCACTCTACCAAGGCGCTTTTTGTGACATGCTTCACCCCGAATTCCTTTTTAAACCTCCTTAGCCAAGCTCCTACTTGACGCAAAAATAAACTCCCATTCGCTTCCTCTGCAACTCGAACCAAGGCGTCATATACCAAGGCCCTAAGTGGCGCCTTGCAGCCACTTTACCAAGGTATTTCTTATGTCCTAAACTCCACATAAATTTCCTTAAGCCTTCTTTACCAAGCTTCCCCTCTTTAGACTTAAATTCTAAAAATTTTCTAAGGCATTTTTCCATATCCTTGGGTTCTCAAAACCCCTAAAACACACTCAACCATACACTAAAGCATGCTAACACTTGAGTTATACACGAACGCATAACCCCTAAATCTAGGGTATTACAGTTCTACCCTCCTTAAAAATAATTTCGTCCTCGAAATTACTTACTATCAAACAATCCTAACTCATCCCATTACGCTACTGCTGCGCACTCTGATCTTAATGAAACTAACACATTTCTTATGCACAATCTCAAAGTTCTCAACCAAGATTGCATACACTTTACTAGCAATATAGGAACAAGCTATCTTTATAACGAACAATGCAATAAAGAGATTCCAGGATTAGGGAACATACCCGATCCTAGCTGGCTTAACTTCCTTCTTGCTACGACTGATTGCCTAAGCCAACCTTAGTTGCTTTGTATCTGAACCCTCAGCACCTCTGCTTGGTGTTCCACGATTTTTACCTCGAGCTCTATCCATCACTTGAGGACATTTCTTAACCAAATGAGCCTTAGATCCACATCGGAAACATTCCTTACTATTTCCCCAACATTCTCCTGTATGAGATCTCCCACACTGAGCACATAGACGATTCCGATTCTCAGCAACTGGTACAGGTGCACGTACAGAATTTTCGATCCTTGGCCTTTTCTGAAACTCTCTAAACGCTTCTGACGATCCAAAACTTCCCTTATTCCGGTTCCTATTCTTTTCTCGGTTTTGTCTCATAGTCTTCCTCACTTCCTCCGCTATCCGAGCTTTCTCCACTAGAGTAGCAAAATCTCGTTCTCTCTGCGAAGCGATTAACACTCGCAGATCGTCTCGCAATCCATCTTCGAATCGAACACACCTTTCGTAATCAGTAGCCACGATCCCCTTAGCATACTGACTTAACCGCACAACTTCCGCTTATACTCTGCTACCGACTTACCTCCTTGCACCAAATTTAGAAACGCCTTCCTTTGCGAGTCTAAATAACTAGCTCCAACGTATTTCCCTTCAAACTTAACCTTGAAATACCCCCAATCCAATCGATCTCAGGGGTACCTTGTCTGACAGTGAGCCACCATCGATAAGCTTCATCCCGGAATAGCGAAACAGCACCTTTAAGCTTTTCCTTAGCAGTTAGATCCAAATCATCCATAATCCTTTCAACTGCTTCTAGCCAATACTCCGCTACATTCGGAGCTACGCCAGACACTCCTCTAAAAATTTCGGCTCCGTTTGACTTAAGTCTTTCAGGCACTGACTTCCGAGCTCCATTGCCCACATTAGCTCCTGCGACTCGCTTTAGCACTCGCAACATAGCCAACGATACTGCGTCATCTCCTCCAGTCTCATCCTGATCCTCCGTGCCCACTGCTGGCGGCGGCACATCACTTTCTGACCCATGGCCAGACGCTACTGGTTCCGATACGGCCATTCTACCTCGACCACGTCCCCTAGAAGTCAGTTCTAACGTCGCAATTTAATCTGATTAAGAAGTTTTATGCATTAGTACTTTGTTCCACTATTTATCCCGCGAACAATTTTATGAAAAGAGTTTGATAGTGGTTCTTTCGATCAATCAATGTTTCAGTTCAAGTTCACTATTCTAATTCAGAGAACACATTCACATTCACATTCATCCATCTCGATAGAGACACATTCATTCATCAATAATATTCAATCACACTTCCATGGGCATTTTTGACTATTCCCATCCCAGGGTAATTTCGTCATTTTCCCTACAGGGGTATTTTGGTAATAAATTGGGGTCACTTCAAAAATAATCTTTACAAATCAAGGCATTTCGAAATTCTCAAAACTCAAGGGCATTTTGAAAATATTTTTCAAAGCTAAGGTATCGCAAAATTTTGGAAATCGGCTATTTCGGTAATTTTGGAAGTCACGGGCGTTTTCATAAATTTTCCCAAATCAGGGTATCTCGGTATTTTGTAAAATAGGGTTTCTGATATTTTGTAAAGTAAAAAAATATTTTAACATAAGTCGAGGGTATTTTTGAAAATCTTAGAAACTAAGGGTATTTTAGTAATTTACAACACAGGGGCATTTTTGTAATTTTGTAAATCAGAGATATTGTGGAAAAAATTTTCACAGTAATCTTTTACTACAATTAAAAAGGGTACTTTAGGGATTTAAAACTAGGGATTTTATAAAACTGCATGGCTAGTCCCTTTCGGGTTTTAGTTATTGGTTTTAGCCTGCGAATAAGTCCTCTTGGTTAGGGTGAACCGTAGCTACGCACCAGGTAGGATTCGAGTAAAGAGGAGGTGAGTCACTAGGATTGCTTAAGTACCAAGCTCTTACTGAATCCACTCCTAGACATGCGCACAACAGTTACCACACCTTAACTCGGCGACTTACTTCACAGGTTTGTTTGATTGTCCTTAAGTCTTATGCATGTGTTTGAGTGCACTAGCCCTAGGGTCCAATAGCCCTAATATTCTAATCTACGAGCCCAAATAAACCCATAACATTCACATATTCAAATCACTTCAGAAGTCAGAGGTACTTACCTGGTGGACTTCGGGTTGGAGATACAGGTGCCATGCCAGAATAACCTGAAATAAAAGTCCATATTTTGAAAAGTCCATTTTTGAAAACTGTTTTCGGGCCCAAAACCTCAAAGCCGAGTTTTGAAACCAGGCTCTGATACCAAACAGTAACACCCCAAACCCGGCCCATTCACTACGACCGAATTTGAAATGCCACTGCGGAAAAACTTGTGAAAATATTCTTACTTAAAAGTAAAACCGTTAAAATTTGTCGCCTTTAATAAAACATTTTGTATATTTAAAACATTCTAAGTAAAAATTAAGTTGTTATAAAAATATACCGGATTCAAAACTTTAATATGACTTTTGAGATTTAAATAGCTTTTAAAATAAAATTTACAAAATAATATCCCACTTATAAATCCAACTTAAACATGACAAATTCAAATACTTTAAGGCCCTTATTACAACAAATAACTATTCAAAGATACTTAAAATACTGAAATTAATAAATTCTATAAAATAAGTAGACACATCTTCTGCATGGGCCACCTTGTATCCACTTCAAACCCGGTCCAAGCCTCACCTGCGAGGTTGATAAAAATTGGGTGAGTCATACAGACTCAGTGTGTAATTAATCCACTGAATTCCACCCACATGTTAACCACATATTAACCCATATATATCAGATAACAATTATCATATTCACATATTATCACATTCTGGGCTTGGCCCACATTCAAATCACTTATCAGGTAACAGGGTAATTAACCGCATAATTCCACATATCGGGCTTAGCCCATTTCCACACTGACCCACATTCATATTGGGCTTGGCCCACTTTCACATTAGTCCACATATCATATTGGGCTTGGCCCATTTCCACATTTATTCACATACAAAATTATACAATTATGAAGCCCAACCCAGCCTAGGGTCCATCCTCTACACACCCCCGTATCCAGCCTACCACACACCAGGGGATTATTAAATCACCCTCCCCTTTTCACTCCAATATGGCAACAAATGCCGTCCACGCGAACTTAATCGCAAATAATCCACAACGCGACCTCAGTCAGCGCCAATCCATGATGTAGCTAAAGCTATCATCAAAACCACGATGAGCATAAAGCCATCAATAACCACGATATGGCACATAGCCTATATCAATCACGATGAGGCACAGAGCCATTCATCAAACCACGTACTCGAAGTACACCCTGTCCTTCTTTCATATCATATCCCACCCATGCACATGCAACATAAAATAATGCCATGATAATGCATGTACATGCTATTTAACATATTATCACATATTCATAACAATAGTCACATTTTATCGGATTTGGTACTTACAGGATTATTGACATACCCCTTGAGGGTATCCATATCACAATTTCCACTGCACTAGTTAGCATATTCATAACACACATACAGATATCACATACAATCATAAATCCCGAAAAACAGGCTAACTACACACCTTAAAACTTGAAGAACTACGCTTTCGAAATCGACGCTATCACTAAGTGATACTACGGCTATCTGCCTATTCTGCTGCTCCGACGCTGGTCCACACCCCGGTGGCCAATCCCGAACTGCAAAAACTGCTCTCCTCTTAAACTTGGGAATAGGGACTACCCCTTGTCCTCCTTGACTGGCACTCGAATCCATCGACAACACTTTATCAGTATTAAACGGTTAATCCTTAGTGTCATAATCTAAATATATCGAATCCAAAACTTACTACGTATACTTACCAAATTGAACTTGAATCCCGGAGTTCCTCCTATTCCTGTCGATTTGGCCCTAAGTACACATAGCCAAAATCGGTCACACTTAATACCAATAATATGGCCTTAAACCTGATATCAACACTTCCTTACCTTGCTTACCAAATCCCGAAAACTCCTTAGTACACCCTTACCGTTAGCTACACAACAAAAACACTTATTATGGCACTAAAGCCATTCGGCCATCTCACATAAATCTAAGCCCACTCATGGTTTCGGCACATCCATGAAGAGAAGAATAAAACCGATTGGTTAAAGAAATACTTACCACTTATCGCTTGCTTGCAGAGGCTAAAAGAGTAGTTGACATCAACACCCTAGGATATTCGGCAATGGTGATTAAAAGTAGAGAGGTTTTGGTTTAAAGGCTTGCGACAAAGAAAGAGTATAAGGCCCTTTTGAGATTCGTCTATGGCTTCAATGATGATGGGGATAGTCGGCTATCACTCTTAATGGCAAAGGGGCATTTGGCTTTCAAGAAATAGGAAGGAATTTGGTGTTGAAAGAAAATAAGGAAGAAGAGGAGAAGAGTAGGGGAATTTCGGCACAAAGAAAATTAAAGAAAAAAAAGATATGAAAGATGATTACTCCCCCTTATAAAGAATTCGGCTACTATATCCTTGCTATTATCAAACTCCAAATCAATCTCCTATTTTACCTCTTGATCACTTATTCAAGATAAATAAAATAAATCCATATTTATCTCTTCTTTATCTTGTATAAATTAAATCCACAATTATCCGACTTATTTAAAATAAATAAAACAACCATTACCCATTATTTACCAACTTAAAATAAATAAAAATAAACCTTTAACATATATCCTACTCTTAGCCGAATTTTAAAAGGATAAATAAGCTTAATCCTCATCCAATTAAAGTCCCAAAGCCGTCCAACTCTTCTCCCTTGCCTTGACGTCACATGCAAAATAAAATACCAAAATATTGCTTCCCACGCGACTCGAACTCTAGACCTGCACCAAGCGTCATTCCCAGGCCTTAAGTGGCGCCTCGCAGCCACTTTACCAGACGGGTTCTTATGCCATCACTCCACCAATTATTCTTTTAAGGCCTCTTCCCTAGTTCCCCCTTGTCTTAACGCCAAAAGCAAGAGCCCTCTTTGCTGTAAGCTATAGATAACGCCCCAAGCCACTTTGCTGCTGGCTCCTTTGTGACATAAACTCCCCACAATTCCTTTTTAAGACCTCTTAGCCCAGTTTCCCTTCTTAACGCAAAGAGCAAAAAGAAAACACACTCCCGTGATTCGAACTTGAGCCCCCTTTGACGCAACACTCCAAGCCCCTAAGGTAGCGTCCCAAGCCACTCTACCAAGGCGCTTTTTGTGACATGCTTCACCCCGAATTCCTTTTAAAACCTCCTTAGCCAAGCTCCTACTTGACGCAAAAATAAACTCCCATTCGCTTCCTCTGCAACTCGAACCAAGGCGTCATATACCAAGGCCCTAAGTTGCGCATTGCAGCCACTTTACCAAGGCATTTCTTATGTCCTAAACTCCACATAAATTTCCTTAAGCCTTCTTTACCAAGCTTCCCCTCTTTAGACTTAAATTCTAAAAATTTTCTAAGGCATTTTTCCATATCCTTGGGTTCTCAAAACCCCTAAAACACACTCAACCATACACTAAAGCATGCTAACACTTGAGTTATACACGAACGCATAACCCCTAAATCCAGGGAATTACAGACTCCATAGCTAGGGTTTCTTCATCTTTCAAGCTTGATTGTAAGCAGCTCCTAGCCCTATTTTTAATGTTCTTCATATTTTTTAGATCCTCGTAGCTTGATTTAGCTATTTCTAGCTATATTTTGAGCTAGGATTTCTATTAAAAAATTTACCCATGTATGACATGCATGTATTTTGATGATTTATGGAAGAATATGAAAGTTTGATGCATGATAAACATCTTTTTCTAAGTTATTTTCGTGGGAAATTCATGAAAGGGACTAAATATGAAAATGGTCATACATGAGTGAAATAGTGGAAATTTGAATAAAAATCATTTTACGAGCCTAGGGGCAAAAGTGTAATTATGTGAAAGTTTAAGGGCAAAATCTTAATTTTGCCAAAGTATGATTCATTGGTCAATTTAGTCTATGTGAGTATGAAACAAGTGAAATTTCTATTATAGATCAAGAAACACGAAGCCCGGACCGAAACCGAGGCAAGAACAAGGTTGTGGACTAAATTGAATATCTACACATTTTGAGTACCGAGGTAAGTTTGTGTGAAATTAAAGCTACATAATGTTTTTATATTTTTAATTGTCTGATATCATGTGAAATGAATATCATTTCGATGAAAATTGACTAATGATGCCTCGATGAGAGTATGATGAAAATATGTTAGGTTGAAGTCTCGGTTGGACGTTCGGAATAGCAAGGATACAAATGTCACAACATGAGATAAGGAAGGTCCCGTATAAGACCATGCCTGGGACATGGCATCCAAATAAAGGAGGTCCCGTAAAAGACCATGTAACACCCCTAACCCGTATTCGTCGCCAAATTAGGGCTACGAGGCATTACCTAACAAAACACAGTTCATCACACTCATATAAATCATTTCATGTTTACTGATATATCAACTATTTCATTCGGATTTTTGAACCAATTAGCATGCATCAAAACTAAACTACTTATACTTCTTAAACATAATGTTCAAAAATACAACCATTACATGCATGACATTTGAATACCTAATTTATAAACAAATATATTTCGCTTCATAACCAAGCACATATATATATTACAACCTTCATTTATAAGACATTAGCAAACATTACCGTATGGTCCAATACAATTTTGTACTTTACAAATTTTATAAGCGTTTCATTATAATGTCATTAATCATATTTGAACACAAATGATAATTGTTAGCATATCCATTTTCGTTATTTACAAGTCAAATAATATGTCTAAATATTATATCAAAATTACTAATAAACGACTAATTCACTTATCACATATTTAGCTATCAAATTAACCTTCATAATTATACACATATTACCAACCCAAGTGTCCAACAAATTATTAATGAAACATATCATCTCTTATCAATACAAACCGTATCAATATGACCAATTAACGAACAATGATGTTTTCATCACGTAGTTTATAAGGCATTGGTACAATTGAATTCACATTCATTAATTACCTCAACCTTTATTTCGAATCATAGTAACCTCCATCACACATATTATACAATATGGCATGCTTCTAAAATGAACTAAACACTTGACCGATTACCCATCATGAATAACACCATTATCAAGCCATATAATTCAAACACAAGCATATATACTCCATGAAATATACTTCCATAATAAGTTAATACCATGAACAAATTCACATAAGTCCTAAATATCAAGATCTAACCATTAACCGAACTCATCATATATATATATAGATAATAAGTATAACATCATTCAACCTTCAAGACTTTACTATATGTTTCACTTAAAGAAAATATCCACAAGCATTCGAATATCACACACACACACACGAATTTATATAATGTCAAGAAGCAACTTCCAAATTAGCTTATCACCAAAAGTCGAACAAACATGATTACTAGAACTAACATCAAGCACATTTAAATCGACCTCAAACATAGAAACATAGCCATTTTCGCATGGCATTTTATAAACATCTTGAACATAATAGACTTAAATGAGTGATATAGCCTAAACATGCCATAATAGTCATAGTTTACTACTTCAAAAGAGTACCAATAATAGATGATAGTATGGTGAGCTTCCGAAGTGATCCCCGAGCACAAGTCGAGCTTCCAAAAGTAACCTACGCATTTTAAAAAAACATAACCAAAACAAAGTAAGCTTTCACAGCTTAGTAAGAATTAAGCAATTAGTTTTGAAACACCCCAGACTCGGCCCACGAGCCTCGACCAGATCTGGTATGTTTCTCAATGTAAACCAGTTCAAAATTCTTTTGTTACTTTGGGAAAAACTATGTCTTTTGAAAGAAAGATTGTTTTGGGTTGGGCTCAAGTTAGAAACCTGTTTATTTTTAAAATATAAGTTTTATAAAATCTCATTGTTAAGTTCAAAACATTAATTTAGAAGATATGCCGAATTTCTTTTTAAACTTTATCTTTATTTAGAAATTCCATGAATTTAAGCGTCAAAACGTTTAGGGTTTATTTTTAATAAAATACTTAAACTTTAATTAGATAAAATTTTGTAACATAATAAAGTAATTTAACATGCATGCATAAAATAAAGGTCATACTAAGGCCTTATTACATCAAAACAAACCCAAAAATAAAAATAAAATTAAAGTACTTAGATAAAATAAAAGTCCAAATAATAAAATTTTCCTTGCTGTGCATGGCCACCTTTAAGCTCCTGCCGACCCGGTCCATTACTGATCGTCACCTGAAAAATATTCCCACAACGGGGTGAGTTAAACAGACTCAATGTGTACACAAACACTAAGTCTTAACAAATTCAGGCATTTCAAATCATACATGTACATATAGTATTTAACAATATGATGCAACCCGAACCCAAACCTAGATGCCATCCGCTACACATCACTCGTACCAACCTGCACACCGTGGGGACTACTAAGTCAACCCTCCATCCGCTACACACCATCGAAGGCAGTCGCTGCAGTTGACGTGCTCATCGCCCTTATAAAATTCGTGGCATAGCCACCAGATACATATTTTGTGTCATGAGACACCATATTCAGATATCGTGGTCTTAAGTCACCACATTCACTTATCGTGGTCTTAGGTCACCACATTCACTTATCGTGGTCTTAGGTCCCACATTCACTTCCCCTTTTTATATAACCCATATGCCCCATATCATACATATCATGCATTAACATGCCAATTTCTTATTTCACATTCTTATAATTTCATATGGGTGTCATAACTGATATTTAACATAATCCTAGTAGGAGTAGGAAAACGTACCTGAGTACTTGTACCATAGCATGGTAGTTTAGCTACATTCACATTCTTATTAACACATACATATTAAACATGGCCATAAATTTTATTAAGAAATAGTGTGGGGTACACACCTGATTAACTTAGCAACTTCACTTCAAATCTCGAAAATCAGATCTAAAGCCTTAGATCCTTAGTCCTTACATTCGGCCATCACTTAAAATTTTAATGAAGACCATTCGACCACAAATCCAATTCCTATTAGGATTAGTACACTTAAAACCTACCTTGGTGCCGATTTCACTATAAATCAAATCCCGAAAACTTTGTGCTATACCTTCCTTCAATCGGCCAACATTGAATCAATCAACTTGGTTAGTTTTCGGCTTTTTAAACAAATAAGAAATAGATCTTAATCATAAATTAAGGCCTTGGCCGAATGCACCTATAGACTTACCTTGTGGATCTAAATCCCGAAAACGATCTCGTGGCTATGGAGATGTCGACAGCCCTATACACATATGTTAGATCCAATTTTCAATTGCTTAATGGACATAACAAGTGGCCTTCGGCCGAACACTTATACCCTTACCTTGATAGGTCAAATCCCAAAACTTGTCACTTGGCTTATGAAGTTGTCGACAATGGCAAAAATCCCGAAGAACCTTTCAATGTTTCGGCCAAAGATCACTAATAAGGTTAATAACTTGATTTCGACAAGCCTAAGAGAAAGTATAGAAATCGTATTTTGATCTTACCCCTTAATGATGTAGTCGATTGCACCCTTGCTTGACCTTTAGCAATATTCGGCTATGGCCTTGATGTGTATCACAACTTCATCTCTTGAGGCTTAATGAAGAATCGGCTAGGGCTATTGGTATATTCGGCTTTTGATTGAGTTTGTAAAAGAAAAAGGGAAAAGGGTTGAGCAATTTGGTAATGAAGTTTCAGCTACACAAGGTGTATTTTCGGCTTGAAAAAACAAATGAAGAAAGGAGAAACTTGCTAGAGAATTTTGGCAGAGACTTGGAAAAGAATGAAGAATGAACAATAGCCTTAATTCCCTCATTTGGCTGAAATTATCACCAAGGGAATCCCCTATTCGGCCAACACTATCTATTTTGATAATTTTATCCCTTTAATTATCACTTTATTCAATAATATAATTAATCCCTCAATTATCTCTTATCTCTTAAAAAAATACCAATAATTATCCATCATTTATCCATCTATTTGCCGAATTTTAACAAAAATAAAACACCTCCTTTTAGTGCCTTAATGCCGTCCACTTCTCCCTCTTAATGCCGAAAAATAAAAGCTTTATTTTGCTTCCTAAGTGACTCGAACACAAGTCCTTCCCCCTAGCATGTGGCGTCATTTCCAGAGCCCTAAGTGGCACCTCCAAGCCACTTTTCCAAACCCAACTGTGTGTCATATTCTCCCTACTATTTGTATTAAGGCCACCTTGCTTTAGTTCCCTCTTTTAATACTTAAAACTTCATATTTCTTAAGACATTTCCTTACATTTCCAAGGTTCTAAAAATGCACACAACACATTCATAACACATAAAGCATACCATTTCATAAAATTAAGCAAAAATGCACAAGCCCAATTTCAGGATATTACAAGTTTCCATTCACCTAAGCTTATCCAAAACAAAATCAATTAATAACCTTATCCATTTATAAGCATTAGACTGAATAACCAAACCCTCCAAAGGTTGAATACATAACCGCATTCTAAATAATTTATATACATAATACCTATTTAACAAGTATTCAACTTACACATCAACTTCTATTACTCTTAAATTAATAGAAATGATACTTACCTCTAATTTACTTACCAACCCCAAACTTAGTCATTCATGCATATGCATAGGATAATATACTCAATCATTATTGTATACTTATTTGCATTTATAATAGAAGTCTTTAAAACAAAGCTCACACCTGCACATTGTTAATAAGGTTTAGCAATGTCTCACACACTTATTGTTATTACCTAATATTTCTCGTAACGTATCGCTCACACAGAGCCGTTACTTCATACCCATCGTAACGTATCACTCACATAGAGCCATTACTTCATGCTTATCGTAACGTATCACTCACATAGAGCCGTTACCTCATGCTTATCGTAACGTATCGCTCACATAGAGCCGTTACTTCATACCCAATATAACTCACATATTCGGCTACATTACCAACATGTACTAACCTCACTTTGAACACATTCATACCATCATTTACTACTTCATACGCTTACTTGCATCAAGACAATTTAGTCTATATGTTCTCTATTACTCAATTCAACTACCAAATCAACCTCACTTAATACAAATTTTAATCAACTTCATTGACATATTCGGCATATCCAAATTCAATACACTTATCACTCTTAAACATTTACATATTATAAAGAAATAAATTCTAATCAATTCAATTGCTTAAATCTTACCTTGGATATCAACAAGTTCAACTTCCCGGTTAGTCGTTCAATTTGGTTTTTCCCCGATCTAATCCCACCTCCTTTCGTTCTTGATCTAAACACATTCAATTTAAGCTCATTCAAACACATTTACATTCAATTTAGACCTAAAACACATAAATGGGCAAATTACCATTTTTCCATTATTATTTCACACTTTTACAATTTAGTCCTATTCGCACAATACACAAAATTTGGCCACACACCTCAAGGGCCGAATGTTCATAGCATTCATACAAGTCCAAGCATTTCATTTATTTCACAATTTAGTCCCCCTAAAATTTATTTTTACAATTTAATCCAAAATACTCAAATTCATCAAAAATCTAAAGACAAAACATTTTAATTTAACACATATATTTCATAATTCATCCTTAAATAACTTAAACAACCAACTATCATCAATGGCTCAACTCATAATATTCATCAAACTCAAAAATTTAAGCATGGGTCTTGAAGATTTCTAAGCAACGATCTCAAAAACGTAAAAATTATCAAAAACTGAGCTAGAACCATACCTTGATTAAGCTTAAGAATGGCCGAAAGTTTGCTTAGATTTCTTCTTTCCTTCTTTTCTTTAGTTTCAGCTTTTTTAATGGTGAAATAAAAATCATGAACACATGTTTCCTTATTATGTTATTAACTTATTTTATAATATAACCTTTTAACATATAATATAATGTATATAAAAACATATCATTATAATATTAAAGCCAAATGTCGTCCACTTCTAAGCAATTTGGTTAATTTACAACCTAAGTCCTCATACATAAGAAGACAAATCAAATTAACCATAGTAATATAATAAAAACTACTTTTACCACTTATGTAATTCAGTCATTTTCCTTAAATTAAACACACAAATAGGTAAATTAACTCACGAAATTTTAACACATGCTCTATCATAGATCATAGACTCAATATAAAATATTAAAATATTCTACTAACTCGGATTCATGGTTCCGAAACCACTATTTTGATTAGGTCAAAATTGGGCTGTTACAGACCATGTCTGGGACATGGTATCGGCACCAAATAAATGAGGTCTCGTATTAGACCATGTCTAGGACATGGCATCGACACCAAATAAATAAGGTCTCGTATAAGACTATGTTTGGGACATGGCCTCGGCACCCAATGAAGATCTCGTGTAAGACCTTGTCTGGGACATGGCATCGACATCTATATACGACTCATATAAGACCATATCTGGGATATGGCATCGACATCGAGACAAGAGATCCCATGTAAGACCATATCTGGGATATGGCATCAGCATCGAGATGTAATCCCATATAAGACCATATCTGGGATATGGCATTGGTATTTTGATACATGTATGATGAGATTGAGTATCCTTCGATATTCGGAGCAGTTCAACGGGCCAAGTGCTAAATTTATGTACAGATAACAAAGGGCTAAGTTTTATGTTTAAAAAGTATAAAAGTGCTAAAGTTATATGATGAAATGTTACAGGTACCCATGAGTAACTTACGAGAAATGAATGCAAAATGTGATATGTGATTTGGTAAGAGTATGCATGAGTAAGTTATGTTGATGTGTTTGAGAAATTATGTATTATTCAATGAGATGAATAGATGCTATTATAATTCATAATGTTGCTATTTATTTCATGCAATCTTACTAAGCATTATGCTTACCCCTCTCTTTTCCCTTTTCCTTGTAGTATTGCCAAAATAGCTCGGGGATCGTAGGACTTTGGAGTTCGGATCACACTATCCGTTGTTCTTTTGGTATAGTAAAGTTGATTTATCTTGGGTATGGCATGTATAGGAACTTGGTCATTTTGTTATGTCATATTTGTTAGCCAAAGTGTTGGCTATTATTGTCACTCATTCATTTTGTAAATGGCCATTGGAAATTGGCCAACACTTGTTAAGTTTATATATAAATATATATATATATATGTATCCAATGATGATAATATTCATGATGTGCAAGTTCATGCTATTGATCGAGTAAAATGTGAAGTGTATGCATGATGAACTAGTGATTCTTCATAGTATATTACTGCCATGTTATGTGTTGCTTGTGGTGGTATAAGTGTGTTTGTTTTTTAAGGTGGCAATAGGCTTGGTAAATAGCCTTCTAATTGTCCATACAGGTAGACACACGGGCTTGTGTCTAGGCCGTGTGGGACACATGATCAGAACTATGGGTGTGTTGATAGGTCGTGTGTCCCCTGCACCAAACTTACGAGAATTCAATTCGTCAAACGGGCCAGCACACGGGCGTGTGACTAGGCCGTGTGCCCCTAAGAGTTTGTTGATGTCATAAACAGAATACCAAGGTTTTTACACATGGGTGAGGACACGGACGTGTCTAGGCAGTGTGAGGGATACGGGCCATAGACACGGGCGTGTGTCCGGCTGTGTGAAAACCCCTATAGGTTAAAAATGAAAAATAAAAACCACACGGGTTTGGAACATGGGCTTGTGTGACCACACGGCCTGCCCACACGGGTGTGTGACCCTGTTTTAAAGAAAAATTTTCTAAGTGTGCAAAAGATTCCGATTTAGTCCCAAACCATCCTGTATGTATGTTTAGGGTCTTGTAGACCCATAATAGGGACGTTATGAATATGAATGAAAAATTTTTAAGTTGAAAAGAAATTTTATGGCCAGATGTTATATGTTGAGCAAGTTAAGTTTAGTAATGCCTCGTATATGGCCCCGATGTTTAATATGGGTAAGGGGTGTTACATATACACTCATGAGCAATGTGCTCGGTATGTGATCGAATTTTGGTAAGAATGTAAACGAGTAAGTTATACCTATGAGAATGGCCTTGTGATTATAAGCCCATGCTTATGATGTATGAATATGTGGTAAATGTGATTGATGAACATGTGTGAGGCTTTTAGGCCAAATTAAATTGAGAAATGAGATGTTCAAGTCTTTGTTGTTGATGTATAGGTTAAATTGGCCAATGAATGGCTTGTAAATATTTGATAATGACTAGTTATTGGAATGGCTAACCATGGATATACTTTGGTGTTATATGTGTGTAAATGAAAAATTAATATAAAGGAAACATGAAAGAGTAAAATTAGCAATAAAACTGTTTAGACAGCAGCAGTTGTATCACTTTGAAAAATCACCAAAACAAATGGTAGAATTTGAATTAGAGGTTGAAAGAGATATGATATTAAATCTTATTGAGTCTATTTCTACATAAAAGAAACATAATAAGAAAAATAGTTTCATAATGTGAGATATTTGGATTTTAGTAAAGAGGGGTCGGAACTGTCAGACAATGAAACAGGGGAGACTTTAAAGAATAAACTGTACTAATTGGCTGAACCAAAAATTCTGGAATTTTTTGGTAAGAAGATATGTGAGTCTAGTTTCAGCGAAAATTATCAGATCTTAATTTGGAGTTCTGTAGCTCCAGATAAAATAATTTTGTGACAGTAGCTCGAGTAAACAGCTCAAGATGAACATAAATGAATTGTGAAATTTTATGCAATAATGATGGTTTTATCTTGAGGGCTTATAATGAGGATTGTTAAAAGCATGGTAATCAATTGTTTACTATTTACATACATACTTACTAAGCGTTATAGCTTACTCTGTTGTTTTCCATGTTTATAATGTACTCAGGTTAGCTCAGGTTGGAAGTCGCCGAAGAACCTATCACACTATCATGCTTACAATTTAGGTATCGATGATTTTATGTAATATCCGGGATTTAGGGCCTATGCATATTGCTTAAATGTATGAAGTAGCATGCCTATGTGTGTTTTGAATGTGTTTTGATTGTGTTTTATGAATTTTTAGAACTTTAGAATGTAGAAGAATGCCTTAGAAATTATTTAATTTTAAGTCTTTAAGGGGAGCTAAGCTTGGTAGGCCTTAAGAAAATATGTAAGGGAGATAGGACACAAGAATGGGCTTGGTAGAGTGGCAAGGAGGCGCCGCTTAAAGCCCTCACAAGTGACGCCATCAGCAGGGTGACAAGGGCCTAGGTTCGAGCAGCAAGGGACGCATAAAGGAGTTTTATTTTGCAGCTAAGGGGAGCAGTGATGGACGGCATGGGGAGACTAGATGGATGAGTTTTAGATGTGGATTAGTTTCTTTTAAAATTTGGCTAAAGGGTAAGGTAATTGTTGATTTAATTAAATTATTTTTGAATGGATAAAAAGAGAGGAAATAGGAGAAAAATGAGGAAGCTGATAAAGGAAGAGGAGTTGGCCGACCTAGGGACTTTCTTGATAGCATTTTCGGCTAGTGATAGTATAGGTGTGCCAAAATTTAGTTCTCTCTTCCCTTATCTCATTTGTGCCGAAAATCCTTGGGAAATCAACTTGCTTTCCTTGTTCTCTTCTTCCTTTTCTCTTCAAGTGATCAAAGCCGAATCTCCCTCCCTCAAATCCCATCATTGCCGATTCTCCCTAAGCCTCATATCCTTTCTTTTCTTTTCTTTGTTGAAGCTGAACCTTTCTAGTGCTCATCAAAAGCCGAACACTCCAGATAACCCCTAGCCGATTGTTCAAAGCCGAAAGTTCACTTCTTTGGCACTCTCTGAATCGATTTCTTCTGCAAATCTTCTTGTCGATTTCATGAAGGTGGTTGATCATTTGCGGTTGGTCTTTCTTCTTCGGTAAGAAATCTCTTTGATGTCGATTTATTCTTTTCTTCTCTGATTGTCGAAATCAAGACCCTAATCCCATTATTGTTCTTTGGCCGAAACTATGAAAAAGGTTTCGGGATTTGTCTATAGTCAACTATAAGGAGGAGGCCTTCGGGATTTCAAGATCTAAAGGTAAGTGTGTGTAGCCATAGGCCGAAGGCCATTTATCTTGTTCATTGAATGTTAGAATGGAATCTAACATATACCTATAGGGATTTCGACAGATACCACCACCAAGTAGCGATTTCGGGATTTAGATCCACAAGGTAAGTGCATGTGACATTCGGCCAAGGCCATATTTTAGTATTAGTGCCTAACCGATTTTAACTATGGGTATTAGGAAGGAGTGCAACCGGTTTTAGTAGATTTTCGGGATTTCAGTGAACTCGTTAAGTAAACCAGGTGTGTATCCCTACACTAATTCCCAATAGATTTACGGTTCTAATATTATGTGTATGTTAATAATAATATGAAAAGTGGGCAAAGGTACCATGCAATGGTACGAAGTACTTAGGTACGTAATCTTTAATATTACGTCAATAAATGTTATGAACATGTGAAATATGGCACATATGTGAATATTGATAAGAATGTGAAATAAGGCATAAGGCATGATATTTGTATGATTTGTATGACATGGGGCATATGGGTGATATTTTAAGGGGAAGTGATCTGGTGGTTTTTACCACAAAATCTGGTGACTCATGTCACATAATCTGAATGTGGTGACTTATGTCACAAAATATTATCTGGTGACCAAGGTCACAAATTATTATTATCTGGTGGCTATGCCACGAATTTATAAGGTAGATGTGCCAGTCGACTGCAGCGACTGCCTTTGATGATGTGTAGCGGATGGAGGGTCGATTTAGTAATCCCCACGGTGTGATTGGATGGTACTGGTGATGTGTACTGGATGGTTATCTAGGTTTGGGTTCGGGATTGCATCATTATTATATTTGTTATCTGTATGAATTGTTTATGCCTAAATCGTTGGGACTTTGTGTTGGCTGTTACACATTGAGTCTGTTTGACTCACCCCGTTGTGGGATATCTTTTCAGGTGACACTTAGTGAATGGACCGGGTCGGCAGGAGCTTAGTTGATACGGGCCAGCTCGGGGTGAGTCGAAACGTATACGGATTGCCCAATCGTCTACGAGGAGGAATCAAGCCTTCGAAAGATAATCGGAAAATATAAATGAGTTTGCGGAAGCTTAAATAAATAAAAATAGGATTCGATTCGGTTTTGATAAAATAAAATATAAAATAGATAAAAGGATAATTGGATGGAGATGGATAAACGAACTTAAATGAGAAGCGATTCAACACTAAAGAGTGTCACCCCGGGTTCTATAATGATTAAGGTGGATAAATGGATTCGAAGATGGAAATAGAAATACGAACTTAACTTAAGAAAGATTCAACACTATATAACAGTGTCACCCCGTTTCTTATATCGTTAAGGTGGAAAGATGGAATTCAAAGATGGACCAAGACCCGTTATCTAAAAAGATAAGAACCATTGGTATAAATAAATGGATGAGAAACGACTGACGCCACAAGCAAAGCTTGATAAGTCGGAATCGAAACTCGTACGAAAGATAGAGAGGAGATAAACTCACTCAAATGAACAATGTTCATAAAATTTCATTCATAAAAATTCTCTGTCTCCGTACAAATGAAAATGGCCAAATATTTATAGCCAATGTGCCTTACAAATAAAAAATAAATAAATAAATAGAAAGAATTTTGGTCTTTAATTTGCTGTCCAAGATTTGAAAAATTAATCAAAAGAAATGGCATTGTCGTCCCACCATTATCTTCCAAGCATTTCATGCTCCAATTCCTTTGAAATATTCTTCATGCCATCCATTCTAGCATTTTCCTTTAAAGGATTAAAGAAATTCAACTTAATTTTCAGCTCCACTAACATCCCATTAAAATTTTTTTAATTTGCCATCCATTATCTTGTTTTCACGCATGCTCTTAAATTTATGCTTTATGTTTCAATCTTGCTCTTACTCATGAGTGTTAATATTTTATTTTCCATATGCCGCCCATACCCAAGCTCCTTCCTTCATCAATTTATTCTTTATTCATCAAATCCATGCTCATCACAAGTGTGCCGTCCATCTTTGAAAAGACCATGGTGCTGGTATCATGCCGTCCCATGTCCCATTTAAGTTTTTTTTAAAATTCAATCCTTTAATTTCTTTTATGCTCCCATGTCATGCTTCTTTGTTCCTTGCTTTTATTTTATTTATCATACACACCAAGCCTCCATTTGGCCGTCCAAGGTAAGTGCACCTTGTTCCCAATTTAGAATGTGCTTTATGGATTCCTTACCTTATTGCAATTCACGCACTATCCAAGCTTCCATTACTACCAAATGTGCCGTTCAAAACATTCAAATAGCACATGCTTTGTTTATCAACCTTCTTGCCGTCCCATTCTTTCTCCATTTTCTCACTTGTTTGCTGTTTGATGCTCCACTTACAAACTCATGCTCCAATTTATTTTATTTTTTTTTTAAATTCAGCCAATGCTGTCCATTTTATTCACGCATGCTTTAATTCCCATCAAGGTTTGTTCTTCCATTTAAAAATCAACCCATGCTCCATTTGCTTTGCCGTTCAAGCATGCATCTTGTTATTTTAAATACTTGCAAATTTATTTATTCACCACATGTAGCCGTCCATGCTCCACTTGTCTTTAAAGTGCACCCCAATCCCTTGAAAACCTGCACCAAATTTAAACCAATTTATTAGTTTATTATATCAGCATTTAAAGGGAGCAACTAGCCATTATAAATTCGGCAAAATAAAGGTCATATAAACATCTTAAATTCGGCACACTAGAGGACATATTAAACACATGTTTTAACTAGGATTTTTAATCATATGAAATAAATCTAATATATTTAATATGATACTAATTATTTGGAAAATTAATTTGCTATAGAAAATCAATTAAATAAATTAAGATGTTTAATTTATTTAATTAAATTCAGCAATTTAATTTTCAACAAATTCAAAGACTCGATTTATTTAATGCAATAAAATTAAAAATTTGGCGTCGAGCTTCGTTGACTTGAGAATTCGGTGGGTGCCCCGGGCGTGCCCGTATCATCCCCTCCCTCTTCAAGACGATTCGTCCTCGAATTGACCTGTTGGTTGTCCGAACAAAGCTCCTTGTTCGTCTTTCCTCGATCAAACGGGAAGGATGATAATAATAATACCTGAAGAAGATAACCAAGAATTAGCAAGATTGGCTTCAAACAATCTTGCAACCCAACTATGAACACCACCAAACAAGTAAATCGCATGTGATCGGGTAGTACCAAATTATCGTATAAAAGAAATAATGCCTTGTCAAACATTTGCAATAAATTTGAAAAGATCTCAAGGCGTGCATATGATCTACTTGGAGTCCAAAATGTATGCTTATCGCGCGAATAGTAAATTAAATGATATACATAAGCATCACAAGTAGATAGATGACAAAATTCACATGGAATACACAATTGAACAACCAAACCTTGCATTGTTCGATATGTGGGCTCTCTCATACAGGAATAATAACAAGTATCAGACACAAGAATCCTTTTGTCGACCATTAAAACAAATAGACCATCAATAGGTAATATAAGACAATTAATCATAACATGATCTAAATGTTTGGCAAAAACAAAGTTAGCAACAAAAAGCTTATCGTAATCCGAAGAGAGTAACAACGCATCAACAGTTTCAGAAGACTTACCCTTATACTCAGAAAGATAAAGATCAGTCTTACTTTGATCGAGTAATACAAACCTTCTTTCCACGGTCAAGTAGTTTAATCGAAGCTTCACGTTCAACTCAACCATTTTCAAATGGAAAGTGAATTTCAAATACAGCCATAAAAATTGTTTAAGGAACGAATAAAAATTAAAAACAAAATTGACAAAATTCGTTACCTTATTCAAAAACCAAGCATCAAGAATATAGAAATCTTTCAAACTTACCGGCTGATACTTAAGTTTTCCACAAAACAAATCGAAACATATGCCCGATTTATGAGACTTAGGTTCCGAAAAATCAATCACGTTAGACCAATAAAAATTATGTACGTTCAAGATAAAGCGATCAAAACTCTTAATATATTTCAAAATGTATTTACAAAAACTTAACGATTTCTTATTAGGCAACGAATTAATCTCGTAATATTTACAATCAAACAAATTGGGGTTAGAAGAAAAATCATCTTTACACAAAAAATTTGATGCTTCAAAACGCTTACCTTCCTTACCTTTTTTAATCAAATGGAAACGTCATTCTTTCGGGAGGTATTGGAGTGGGTATTCGTCATTTGGCTTCTCGGAAACCTGAAAAGAAGAAATAGAATAAGTACAAACTTCAAGCGGGTTAATTGGTTCAACACTCTCTTTTTCTCGTTCGTTTTTTTCTTTTTCTTTTTCACTCTCAATTTCTTTTTCTTTTTCTTTCTCTTTTTCTTGTTTCTCATTTTTATTTTCTTTTCTCTCGAACTCCTTTTCCAAGTTCTCTCTTTTTATTTTCTCAAGTTCGTTCCATATTCGCTCGTTTTCTTTCATGATCTTCTCTTGCCTTTCTTTTCTTTTTAGTTCTTTTTCTCTCTTCCTTTCATTATGACAAGAAGAGGATACAAAAGAATCAACATAAGTAAAATTTTCTTCAAGAGAAGGGTTAGCGTTCTCATAGATATCTCGATGAGTTCTTTGGGAACGTTTTTCCAAAAGAGACTTAGACGAGGAATAACTTGTTCATTCTCGTTCGTCGCCTCGAAAGGATTCGAACTCGTATCTTTCTTCTCTCTGTCTAGAAATCCTTGAGGAATATGAATCTTGACAAGAGTCTCTTCGCGAATAGTTTCGGGATGTACATTGCTATGAAGTTGACTCCGTTTTTTGACTTGAAGAAAGTCGATCTCGTCGGTCTAGCTCCTCGATCCGATCCAAGTTCTTTTCCAACTTGTTTATGGCTCTTCGCACTCCATTCAACAAGTATTGGTAATCATTGGATGAGAACTCTTCTTGAGACATATTTATTGCTGAAAAAGAAACTATTATAACAAAGGGAAATAAACCGACAAAAATTAAAATACCTTACTACAAAATCTCACAAGTCACTCAAAAAAAAAAATCCGCTCACACTCGTGTTTCACTCGTATAAGGCTTTTTTTTTAAATGAATCACTCTTGTCTTTTACCGCTCAATCTCGTCTCACAAATTCGTACTTTTCTTCAAAAGACTTATTGCGGCTTGAGAGTCGGCTCCAAAATTGGTACAAGGGGAAAATGATGTCGGGTAGGCTGAACAAAAGAAAAATTTTGGGTAGGCTAAAACAAAAAAAAAAAAAAATATTTCGGGGGTCGGGTAGAAGGAAAGAGGGTAGAGGGGTGGTTTTGAGATCGGGGTAAAAAGTAATGAACAAAACTTGCAAACTTAAAAAAATTTCCACACGTTTTTTTTTTACTCTTTTTTTTTTATTTTTTTTATTTCTCTCCTTTTTTTTGGTTTTTTTTTTTTGAACTTCAAATAAGGAACAAGAATTACAACTTGATTTTTTTTTTATCTTTTTTTTTGAACTTTTTTTTGAATTTTTTTTTAACTTACGGACTAACTTCCGGCTTCACGATGGTCGTCGGCAGTCCTCGTTTTGTAGCTCTGATACCAGATGATACGGGCCGGCTCAGGATAAGTCGAAACGTATACGGATTGCCCAATCGTCTACGAGGAGGAATCAAGCCTTCGGAAGATAATCGGAAAATATAAATGAGTTTGCGGAAGCTTAAATAAATAAAAATAAGATTCGGTCCGATTTTGATAAAATAAAATATATAATAGATAAAAGGATAATTGGATGGAGATGGATAAACGAACTTAAACGAGAAGCGATTCAACACTAAAGAGTGTCACCCCAGGTTCTATAATGTTTAAGGTGGATAAATGGATTCGAAGATGGAAATGGAAATACGAACTTAACTTAAGAAAGATTCAACACTATATAACAGTGTCACCCCGTTTCTTATATCGTTAAGGTGGAAAGATGGAATTCGAAGATGGACCAAGACCCGTTATCTAAAAAGATAAGAACCGTTGGTATAAATAAATGGATGAGAAACGACTGACGCCACAAGCAAAGCTTGATAAGTCAGAATCGAAACTCGTACGAAAGATAGAGAGGAGATAAACTCACTCAAATGAACAATGTTCATAAAATTTCATTCATAAAAATTCTCTGTCTCCGTACAAATGAAAATGGCCAAATATTTATAGCCAATGTGCCTTACAAATAAAAAATAAATAAATAAATAGCAAGAATTTTGGTCTTTAATTTGCTGTCCAAGATATGAAAAATTAATCAAAAGAAATGGCATTGTCATCCCACCATTATCTTCCAAGCATTTCATGCTCCAATTCCTTTGAAATATTCTTCATGCCGTCCATTCTAGCATTTTCCTTTAAAGGATTAAAGAAATTCAACTTAATTTTCAGCTCCACTAACATCCCATTAAAATTTTTTTAATTTGCCATCCATTATCTTGTTTTCACGCATGCTCTTAAATTTATGCTTTATGTTTCAATCTTGCTCTTACTCATGGGTGTTAATATTTTATTTTCCATATGCCGCCCATACCCAAGCTCCTTCCTTCATCAATTCATTCTTTATTCATCAAATCCATGCTCATCCCAAGTGTGCCGTCCATCTTTGAAAAGACCATGGTGCTGGTATCATGCCATCCCATGTCCCATTTAAGTTTTTTTTAAAATTCAATCCTTTAATTTCTTTTATGCTCCCACGTCATGCTTCTTTGTTCCTTGCTTTTATTTTATTTATCATACACACCAAGCCTCTATTTGGCCGTCCAAGGTAAGTGCACCTTGTTCCCAATTTAGAATGTGCTTTATGGATTCCTTATCTTATTGCAATTCACGCACTATCCAAGCTTCCATTACTCCCAAATGTGTCGTTCAAAACATTCAAATAGCACATGCTTTGTTTATCAACCTTCTTGCCGTCCCATTCTTTCTCCATTTTCTCACTTGTTTGCTGTTTGATGCTCCACTTACAAACTCATGCTCCAATTTATTTTATTTATTTATTTATTTTTTAAATTCAGCCAATGCTCTCCATTTTATTCACGTATGCTTTAATTCCCATCAAGGTTTGTTCTTCCATTTAAAAATCAACCCATGCTCCATTTGCTTTGCCGTTCAAGCATGCATCTTGTTATTTTAAATACTTGCAAATTTATTTATTCACCACATGTGGCCGTCCATGCTCCAATTGTCTTCAAAGTGCAGCCCAATCCCTTGAAAACCTGCACCAAATTTAAACCAATTTATTAGTTTATTATATCAGCATTCAAAGGGAGCAACTAGCCATTATAAATTCGGCAAAATAAAGGTCATATAAACATCTTAAATTCGGCACACTAGAGGACATATTAAACACATGTTTTAACTAGGATTTTTAATCATATGAAATAAATCTAATATATTTAATATGATACTAATTATTTGGCAAATTAATTTGCTATAGAAAATCAATTAAATAAATTAAGATGTTTAATTTATTTAATTAAATTCAGCAATTTAATTTTCAACAAATTCAAAGACTCGATTTATTCAAAGACCCGTATCATTAGTGGTGGCCATGCTCAGCTTAAAGTTGTTTTATTTGAGACTTTATTTTCTTTAATTTGGATTTTATTTCGGGTTTTCTTTGATGTAATAAGGCCATTTGTATTGAACTGTTTATGCATGCATTTTTAATTATTTTAGTATGATACGTTTTTTTTTATCAAATCAAAGTTTAAGTAATTTTTCTTAAAAAGTAAACTTTAAACGTTTTGACACCTAATCACAAACGATTTTCAAATTAAAGGTAAACTATAGAACAACTCGACATTTCTTGTAACTCATGGTTTGTAATATAATAATGTTTTAATAAAATTTTAGACTTAAAAAAAATTACATCATTTTCAATTCGAACCCAACACAAATCAAAGTAACCATCAAGTTTTGAACCGTTTTTCTCCAGGAACATACCAGATCCGGTCGAGGCTTGTGGGCTGGGTTTGGGGTGTTTCAGTTTGGTATCAGAGCCAGGTTTTAAACTCTCGGCCTTGGGTTTAAAGCCCATAACATTTTCAAAAGTAAGCCCAAACAAGGTTTGTGAAAATTTTTGTAAATTAGCAGGTTTTCTGGCATGGCACCTAAGTCTCCGACCCGAAGTCCACCAGGTAAGTACCCCTATCTATTGTGTGATTTATTGTATGATTTGTATATGGGTATAACGGGAACGTAGATTAGTATACTAAGTTATTGAACCCTAGGATTAGTTTACTCCAACACAGAATAACATAAAACTCTAAAGCCTAATTAAACAAACATATGTTTAAGTCGCCGAGTTAGGGTGTGGCAACCATTGTGCGCATGTCTAGGATTGGTTTCGGTGGGAGCTTGGTATTTAAGCAGTCCTAGTGACTCACCTCCTCTCCACTCGAATCCTACCTGGTGCGTAGTGACGGTTCACCCTAACCAAGAGGACCTATTCACGGGCTAAACTCCATAATTTAAAACCCGAAAGGGACTCGCCATACTGTTTTATAAAAACCCTTAGTTTTAAATTCACCAAATTACCCTTTTGATTTGTAGAACAATTATTTTTGAAAATTTTTCCAAAATATTCCCGATTTACAAAATTACCCAAATACCCCTGGTTTGTAAATTACTAAAATACCCTTGGATTACAAAATTACCATATTACCCTCGACTTTTATTAAAATATTCTTACTTTACAAAAATACCAAAAACCCATATTACAAAATACCAAGATACCCTGATTTGGAAATTTACCAAAATACCCCTGTAGGACAAATTACGAAAATACCCCTAGGATTAAAACGGACGAAAATGCATGAGTGGTGCATGTGTGTAGTTGATACTATCGAATGAATGTGTTTTCTCTGAATTAGGATAGAGGACTTGGAACTAAAACTTTGATTAATTGAAAGAACTACTACTAAACTCTTTACATAAAACTTCTTCGCGGATAATCAGTGGAACAAGGACTAATGCATAAAATTTCTTAAATCAGATTAAATCGCGATCGTAGACATGAGTTCTAGGGGATGTGGTCGTAATGTGTGAGGCCGTGGTAGAGGCAGAATGGCCGTATCGGAACCCGTTAGGTCTGGTTAAGGGTCCAAAAATGAGGTACCACCACCCCCACTACCAACTTCTGGAGTTGAGCATCAGGAACAAACGGGGGATGATGCAGTATCGCAGGCGGTGCTACGGGTTCTTAAGATGGTGGCTGGAGCAGGCGGAGGTATGGGAGCTCAGAAATCTGTACCCGAGCGACTCCGAGCCAATGGAGCTGAGGTGTTTCGTGGTGTATCTGGTGTGGCACCCAGTACGGCTGAGTATTGGTTAGAGGCGACAGAACGAATTATGGATGAGCTGGATCTGACTGCTGAGGAGAAATTGAAAGGAATGGTGTCGCTTCTTCGCGATGAGTCATATCAGTGGTGGCTCACAGTTCGGGATGGTGCTACAGCTGAGGAACTCACTTGGCTGTACTTTAAGGCGGCGTATCAGAAGAAGTATGTTGGAACTAGCTATATTGATGCGCAGAGAAAGGCTTTTCTGGGGCTGGTTCAAGGTAATAAGTCCGTAGCAGAGTACGAGGCGGAATTCTTAAGGTTGAGCCGGTATGCTCGAGGAATCGTGGCTACGGAGCATGAACGATGTGTCTGATTTGAGGACGGACTGAGGGATGACCTGAGGTTGTTGATAGCTCCGCAGCAGGAGCGGGAGTTTGCTGTGTTGGTTGATAAGGCTAAGGTGGTCGAAGGGATTAAGGACTCTGTAAGGCAGAATTCAGATCGGAATAATCAAAAGAGAGGTTTTGGATCGTCAGGGTCATCTGGGAATGTTTAAAAGAGGCATCGAGTTTATGGGCAGCGAGGACAACAGGCTGCTACGGGAGGACAGTACCGTACTTGTACTCAGTGTGGTAAGATACATCTAGGGGAGTGTTGGAAGAAGACAGGGGGCTGTTTTAAGTGTGGATCCAAGGATCACATGATTAAGGACTGTCCTATGAAACCAGATGGGAACCGACCAGCAGCTCAGGGTTTTAATCAGGCTGGAAGAGGTGGACAGCAGCCTTAGCGGGGTCGAGGTGCGAATGGCAAAGGTAATGGTGCTGGAAGAGGACGGGGAACACCTGGCAGAGGTGTTGGTAATACAGGGGCAAGACAGCCAGGTTTGGTGTATGCAGTTCGCTGGAGGGAAGATGGAGACGCACCGGACGTCATAACCGGTACGTTCCTTATAGCTGGCAAGCCTTACTTTGCTTTAATTGATGTGGGCTCTACCCATTCTTATGTTGCATGTAGAGTAGTTGAAACTCTAGGCATAGCCTCTGAACTGTCTGATAGGGAGATGACTGTAGTGAGCCCGTTAGGTCAAACTGTAGTAGTGAATAGGATATTTCGAAGTGTACCTCTAGAGATTCAGGGAATGGTGTTCCCTGTTGACTTAATGGAACTACCTTTCGGAGAATTCGATCTCATACTTGGCATGGATTGGCTGGTGGAACATCGAGCTATATTGGATTGTGCAGCTAAGTGAATGGAGTTAAGGACTCCGGAGAATGAGGAAATAATTATGATAGGGGAAAGGAGAAACTATTTGTCTAACGTAGTCTCCGTGTTAAAAGCTGATAAGATGGTTTGAAAAGGGTGCAAGGCATTTGGGGCTTTCGTTAGTGTGTTGGATGCGAAAGAAGAAGGAGTTAGTAGGGTTAGAACGGTAAGGGACTTTGTGGATGTTTTTCCGGAGGAATTACCTGGAATACCCCCGGATAGGGAGGTGGAGTTCGGAATTGACTTACTACCTGGTACAGCTCCTATGTCAATTGCTCCATATAGAATGGCACCAAAGGAGTTGGTGGAGCTCAAGGCTCAAATCCAAGAGTTGCTTGATCGTGGGTTTATTCGACCTAGTGTGTCTCCATGGGGAGCACCGGTCTTGTTCGTGAAGAAGAAGGACGAAACTATGCGTATGTGCATAGATTATCGTCAGTTGAATAAGCTGACCATCAAGAACAAGTATCCTTTGCCGAGGATAGACGACTTGTTTGATCAGCTTAAGTGGGCAGTAGTATTCTCAAAGATAGATCTAAGGTCTGGATATCATCAGCTTAAGGTGAAGGAAGTGGATATCCATAAGACAGCTTTCCGGACAAGATATGGGCATTTTGAGTTCGTAGTAATGCCGTTCGGTTTGACGAACGCCCCAGCTGCATTCATGGATATGATGAACCGGGTTTTTCAACCTTACTTGGATCGATTTGTCGTAGTGTTCATCGACGACATCTTAGTGTATTCCAAGTCTGAGGAAGAACATGACGAGCATCTTAGAATAGTGCTGCAAGTATTAAGGGAGGAAGAAGCTCTATGCCAAATTCAGCAAGTGTGAATTTTGGCTGAAGGAGGTGACTTTTTAGGGCATGTGGTGTCTGCGGAAGGAATAAGGGTGGACCCTCGGAAGATTGAAGCAGTGTTGGACTGGAAACCACCTAAGTCGGTGGCAGAGGTTTGTAGTTTATTGGGGTTAGCAGGCTACTATAGAAGGTTCGTAGAAGGGTTTTCATTGTTAGCCGCACCTTTGACGAAGTTGCTGAGGAAGGAAGTACCTTTTGTATGGACAGATAAGCAACAGGAGAGCTTTGAGAAGCTTAAGACGGTTTTGACTGAAGCTCCGATTTTGATTCAGCCGGAGGCAGGGAAGGATTTTGTGGTGTACTGTGACGCTTCTCACACAGGGTTAGGATGTGTTCTGATGCAAGACAGGAAGGTTGTCGCTTATGCGTCTCGGCAATTGAGGCCACATGAGGTTAATTATCTGACGCATGACTTGGAACTGGCGGCGGTGGTCTTTGCTCTTAAGGTATGGAGGCACTATCTTTATGGAGAAAAGTCAGTGATCTACACAGACCACAAGAGCCTTAAGTATCTGCTGACTCAGAAAGAGTTGAACCTGAGACAGCGTAGGTGGGTGGAGTTATTAAAGGACTACGATTGTTCCATAGAGTATCACCCGGGCAAGGCAAATGTAGTGGCAGATGCCTTAAGTCGAAAGGTTGTGTCGGATCTGAGGGCGATGTTTGCACATCTTAGCTTGTATGACGATGGAAGTTTGTTGGCGGAGTTGCAAGTCAAGCCGACATGGTTGAATGAGGTAAAAGTGAGTCAGTTGGCAGACGATAATTTAAGTGCTAAGCTACGGCAAGTACAGAATGAGGAGTTAGAGGATTATGGTGTTGACAGTAATGGAGTATTGTGTTTAAAGGGTAAAGTTTGTATGCCTAAGGATACGTAGTTAAGGCAGAGAATTCTTCAGGAATCGCATGGTAGCCCTTATGCTATGCATCCTGGAGGTAGTAAGTTGTATAGGGATCTAAGGGAACAGTTTTGGTGGCCTGGTCTTAAGCAGGAAGTTACAGAGTTCGTAGGGAAGTGATTAACGTGTCAGCAAGTCAAGGCTGAACACCAAGTTCCATCAGGATTGCTTCAGCCGATAAAGATTCCACAGTGGAAGTGGGCGAGAATCACCATGGACTTCGTTAGTGGGCTTCCCCTTATGCTTATTAAGAAGGACTCGGTATGGGTGATAGTGGATCGATTGACAAAGTCCGCGCATTTCATACCAGTGCGGGTTGACTATTCTTTGTAGAAGTTGGTAAAGTTGTATGTGGCGGAAATTTTGAGGTTGCACGGAGTGCCGGTGTCGATTATCTCGGATAGGGATCCGAGGTTTACGTCTCGGTTTTGGAAAGCACTACATCAAGCGCTGGGTACCAGATTAGACTTCAGTACGGCATTTCATCCACAGTCAGACGGTCAGTCGGAACGAGTAATCCAAGTGTTAGAGGATATGTTGAGGGGCTGTGTGATAGACTTCAGAGGAAGTTGGGAAGAATATTTGCCCTTAGCGAAATTTGCGTACAATAACAGCTATCAAGCCAATATTTGGATGGCACCGTATGAAGCGCTGTATGGACGGAAGTGTCGCACTCCTACGTGTTGGACGGAATTGGGAGAAAGACAAGTTTTGGGTCCAGAGATAGTGGCAGAATCTGAGGAGAAAATTAAGGTAATTCGAGCACGGTTAAAGGAGGCATCTGATAGGCAGAAGTCGTACGCAGATCTTAAGCGGAAGGAAATAGAGTTTGCTGTGGGAGATCAGGTGTTTCTAAAAGTCTCGCCTTGGAAGAAGGTGATGAGATTTGGTCGAAAAGGGAAGTTAAGTCCAAGGTTTATAGGACCTTACCGGGTTTTGAAGCGAGTTGGACCTGTGGCATACCAGTTAGAGTTGCCTTCAGAATTGCAGCAGATGCATGATGTATTCCATGTTTCTATGCTACGTCATTATCGATCGGATCCATCTCACGTAGTGCCAGTTGAGGAGGTGGAATTAAGGCCAGATCTGTCCTACGAGGAAGAGCCGATTCAGATCTTGGAACAAGATGTGAAAGTGCTACGGAGGAAATCAGTTCCTCTAGTCAAAGTGTTATGGCGTAACCATGGATCGGAAGAAGCTTCGTGGGAGCCGGAAGAGGCAATGCGACAGTAATACCCTCATTTATTTTAGCTAGGTAATTTCGAGGACGAAATTATTTTAAGGGGGTAGAACTGTAATATCCAGGATTTAGGGCCTATGCATATTGCTTAAATGTATGAAGTAGCATGCCTATGTGTGTTTTGAATGTGTTTTGAATGTGTTTTATGAATTTTTAGAACTTTAGAATGTAGAAGAATGCCTTAAAAATTATTTAATTTTAAGTCTTTAAGGGGAGCTAAGCCTGATAGGCCTTAAGAAAATATGTAAGGGAAATAGGACACAAGAATGGGCTTGGTAGAGTGGCAAGGAGGCGCCACTTAAAGCCCTCACAACTGACGCCATCAGCAGGGTGACGAGGGCCTAGGTTCGAGCAGCAAAGGCCGCATAAAGGAGTTTTATTTTGCAGCTAAGGGGAGCAGTGATGGACGGCATGGGGAGACTAGATGGATGAGTTTTAGATGTGGATTAGTTTCTTTTAAAATTCGGCTAAAGGGTGAGATAGTTGTTGATTTAATTAAATTATTTTTGAATGGATAAAAAGAGAGGAAATAGGAGAAAAATGAGGAAGCTGATAAGGGAAGAGGAGTTGGCCGGCCTAGGGACTTTCTTGATAGCATTTTCGGCTAGTGATAGTATAGGTGTGCCGAAATTTAGTTCTGTCTTCACTTATCTCACTTGTGCCGAAAATCCTTGGGAAGTCAACTTGCTTTCCTTGTTCTCTTCTTCCTTTTCTCTTCAAGTGATCAAAGCCGAATCTCCCTCCTTCAAATCCCATTATTGTCGATTCTCCCTAAGCCTCATATCCTTTCTTTTCTTTTCTTTGTTGAAGCTGAACCTTTCTAGTGCTCATCAAAAGCCGAACACTCAAGATAACCCCTAGCCGATTGTTCAAAGCCGAAAGTTCACTTCTTTGGCACTCTCTGAATCGATTTCTTCTGTAAATCTTCTTGTCGATTTCGTGAAGGTGGTTGATCATTTGCGGTTGGTCTTTCTTCTTCGGTAAGAAATCTCTTTGATGTCGATTTATTCTTTTCTTCTCTGACTGTCGAAATCAAGACCCTAAACCCATTATTGTTCTTTGGCCGAAACTATGGAAAAGGTTTCGGGATTTGTCTATAGTCAACTATAAGGAGGAGGTCTTTGGGATTTCAAGATCTAAAGGTAAGTGTGTGTAGCCATAGGCCGAAG
Organism: Gossypium australe; assembly: GCA_005393395.2. Classification (NCBI taxonomy): domain Eukaryota; kingdom Viridiplantae; phylum Streptophyta; class Magnoliopsida; order Malvales; family Malvaceae; genus Gossypium; species Gossypium australe. The sequence continues at coordinate 74,247,868 of CM016619.1, forward strand.
GCCATTTATCTTGTTCATTGAATGTTAGAATGGAATCTAACATATACCTATAGGGATTTCGACAGATACCACCACCAAGTAGCAATTTCGGGATTTAGATCCACAAGGTAAGTGCATGTGACATTCGGCCAAGGCCATATTTTAGTATTAGTGCCTAACCGATTTTAACTATGGGTATTAGGAAGGAGTGCAACCGGTTTTGGTAGATTTTCGGGATTTCAGTGAACTCGTTAAGTAAACCAGGTGTGTATCCCTACACTAATTCCCAATAGATTTACGGTTCTAATATTATGTGTATGTTAATAATAATATGAAAAGTGGGCAAAGGTACCATGCAATGGTACGAAGTACTCAGGTACGTAATCTTTAATATTACGTCAATAAATGTTATGAACATGTGAAATATGGCACATATGTGAATATTGATAAGAATGTGAAATAAGGCATAAGGCATGATATTTGTATGATTTGTATGACATGGGGCATATGGGTGATATTTTAAGGGGAAGTGATCTGGTGGTTTTTACCACAAAATATGGTGACTCATGTCACATAATCTGAATGTGGTGACTTATGTCACAAAATATTATCTGGTGACCAAGGTCACAAATTATTATTATCTGGTGGCTATGCCACGAATTTATAAGGGCGATGTGCCAGTCGACTGCCGCGACTGCCTTCGATGGTGTGTAGCGGATGGAGGGTCGATTTGGTAATCCCCACGGTGTGATTGGTTGGTACGGGTGATGTGTAGCGGATGGTTATCTAGGTTTGGGTTTGGGATTGCATCATTATTATATTTATTATCTGTATGAATTGTTTATGCCTAAATCGTTGGGACTTTGTGTTGGCTGTTACACATTGAGTCTGTTTGACTCACCCCGTTGTGGGATATCTTTTCAGGTGACACTCAGTGAATGGACCGGGTCGGCAGGAGCTTAGTGGTGGCCATGCTCAGCTTAAAGTTGTTTTATTTGAGACTTTATTTTCTTTAATTTGGATTTTATTTCGGGTTTTCTTTGATGTAATAAGGCCATTAGTATTGAACTGTTTATGCATGCATTTTTAATTATTTTAGTATGATACGTTTTTTTATCAAATCAAAGTTTAAATAATTTTTCTTAAAAAGTAAACTTTAAACGTTTTGACACCTAATCACAAACGATTTTCAAATTAAAGGTAAACTATAGAACAACTTGACATTTCTTGTAACTCGTGGTTTGTATTATAATAATGTTTTAATAAAATTTTAGACTTAAAAAAATTACATCATTTTTAATTCGAACCCAACACAAATCAAATTTCTTCAAAAACACCCAAATTTTCCAAAGTAACCATCAAGTTTTGAACCGTTTTTCTCCAGGAACATACCAGATCCAGTCGAGGCTTGTGGGCCGGGTTTTGGGGTTTTTCATTTTATACTTAAGGTTATGGCATTTATAGGGAACTTGGTCATGCGTATATGTTACTATGAGTTGTCCTAGAATAATGACCTATGATACTCGGAGTTCATTGTTGTATAAGGCCATTTAATGTGGCCAATGAATTGGTTATGCCTCAAACTCACGATGATGCATTCCATGATTGAGAAAATTGTATGCTATGACTTGTTACGTGTGTGTGGTGGATGTTTTGGTAGCTTTAGTATGTCATGACATGTGTCATTCAAGTTAAACTCAAGTATGGGCATGGTAGGGTAGAAAGTGGCTTTGAAAATAGCCAACTTCTTGACTACACAGGCAGAGACATGGCCGTGTGTCTTAGCCGTGTGGAAGACACGGTCTAGCACACAGGTGTGTGACTCTCCAAAACAAGGAAATTTTCTAAATGCTCTAATAGTTTTAAAAGTTCTCAGTTTAGTCCTGAATTGCTCCCAAAGCATGTTTTGGGCCTCGTAGGCCTATTTTAGGGACTTGATGATATAAGATAAAAGTTTTAAATTTTAAACAAAAATTTATGAATTGAATTTGTTCAGTTGCTAGTGTTATTGTCCAGTAACGCCTCGTACCCTATTCCGGTGTTGAACACGGGTAAGGGGTGTTACATTTAGTGGTATCAGAGGCAGGTTTAGTCGGTTCTCGGACTAACCTAGCATGAGTAAGAGTCTAGCTATACATGCCATATGTGGACCGTGATAGTGTGATATCTCCCGACTCCAATTGGTTAAAGCAGGGATGCTTTCCAACCGAGCTACCATCGATAATGCAAAAAATGGGTTAAGTAAGTTCATGTAACTTAGTGAATATATTGATTTTCTTGAATTGATTCTCTATGATTTGCGATGATATGTATGTGTTAATGGACACAATGAATTAAGCATAAGTTGAAGAATGTGGATAAAGTGTTATCATTTCAATTAAACATTGCATTTCAATAAATCAGAGTGACTTTTTGCAGTGATAACATGAAAAATTTGTTTTGAGATGAGCTTATTACGATTGGTTGATATTCATATGTGATAATGCTGAATGTGTTACTAAGATATTTGAAAATGTGTTCATGATTAGTAGAAACCTAGAGATGTGTAATCAAAGTACATGATATTGTGTTGGTATTGAATGCTATGCTATATGCGTGTATGTATGAGAGTCAGAAATTTAAAGGCTTTACAATCTTCACCCCCTTACCGGTATAGTGTTATATGACGAAGTTCACGATATTTACATTGAATAAGCTCACAAGTAGGGAACTAAAGAGTTCAGTGGTGGAATAATTAATAATATGATCAGAGATGGGAATGACTTAGTGAGTAGAAAACAGTTATGAGAGAGATATCAGATTATTCTAAAGATTATTTGGAATGTACAATGCCACGGTTAGAGGAGAAGTTAATCTCGGCAAATCGACTCATTCAGGTATGATGTCTAAAGACTGTACTTACCAGGAATTCTTTTGAATTGATTTTTGTTAATGAATGGAATATTATGGAATTAGTGACGATAGAATTAGTCAGAAGAACAATGTTTGAATTATGAAGATGTTTGAGTATGACAGCTACAGCTGAGTAATTTATGACTATCTCTTCTGGGTATTCTATGTATTTTTACATTCTTAGAGGTACTTTAATTGCTCATTTTATGATGAAAGCATCATTGGTCTGATTGATTTATGATCGGCATTCCTCTATCTTCTATTGGTATTCTATTCTGTTACGTTTGAGATAAAAAGTTGACGGTGAATTCATATGAAACTATTCTTCTGTTTCTTCTGGCTATTGTTCTGTTTATATCTGTATGGAATATATATTATGTCTGCCACAATTGATTTCAGAATGTATGAATAGTGTTTCTCTTTCTTCTGGTTTTCTTTGAGGAATCGTTAGGATCTCTATTATTTCATAAGAGTAGTATTCTCGGGCATTCAGTATGGTCTTGTATCTTGGATTTCATTATCTTGGTTTCTTATCATCCCTATTATTTAATTGATCAAGCATGGCTTATCTTTAAAATTGATATCGGAAAAAGTGTGGATTATGACAATTCAAGTTTAAATTGTATATTGATTTTCTTTCTTCGAGTAATTATGATTATTATCGGTGAGTTTAAACAAGATTTCATGTTTCGTTTGAGTTAATGTAGTTAGTAAATATATGTGACTAGCATGTTGAAAGATTTTGTGTGAATATTGACTTACCTTTGGGTAAAGTAGAAATACTTGCAAATAGTTGAATGAAAAATCTTTGCTTATTTTGTGAGTGTGGTTTCAAGATTTACCTTATTAATAGTGTCCGGATTCTAGCTAAACTGAAAGCTAAAACGATGTTGCCATTATAAATTAGAAGAGCTCAGAAATGGAATGGTAAGTGGTAAATTAAACGAATACGGTATGAACCGACTTTTGATTCTAAAGTTTAGATCAGATCTTATTAGTATTACTATTATCCTGAGATAGAATTTATGTACTGGGGAACTCAGGGCTTATGTAGAGAGTTTCTGTTCAGAGCTCACCGTAACATCTTGTCTGTTCATCCAAAGAAAAATAGAAAGTACAGTGATTTGAAGTAAATGTTCTGGTGTACGGATATGAAACCTATATTTATGATTTCTGTGTTCAAATGTCATTTTTGTCATCAGAGTAAGGTCGAATATCAAATGCAATCAGGACTACTATGGTCCACGAGGATACTGGTGTAATGTTGGGAAAAAGATACCGTGGATTTTTTATCGAGATGCCTCTTATCCCCAGAAAAAGAGAGATGCTACTTGAATTATGATTTATGGATGATAAAAATCAGTAAAACTATTTGGAAATCTGAGGGTTATATCATCGGCTATGGAAAAAGCTACAGGAAAATCTAAGCACGAGGTTGAATTGAATTGTGATTTTGACAAAAAGGTAAAAGCAATTTGTTAAAGTTGAAAACAGTTTCAGATGGACGTAAAAAGCTATACAAAAGCAAAACCTAAATATATTGGATTCCAGATCGATGACAGAGTGTTTCTGAAAGGATCGCCCACGAAGAGGATTATTCGGTAACATGTTGGAAACTTTGAGAAAAGATGATAAACCTCATTCTGGTAAGATTTTCAGGGACGAAAATCCCTAAAGGGGGAGAATTGTAACAGCCTGGGCTTGGGCCTAGTCGGAACAGTAGTTTCGGGACCACAAATCCGACAAGAAAAAAGTTATTTTTATTATATTTTTATGGTCTACAATTTCCCTAAATGATTTCTTGAAAATTTCGTTTGAAAATTTCGACGTTTGGGCTCAATTTAGTCAAAAGGACTAAATTGTAACAAGTTCAAAAGTTGAGTTCTACATGTTAGAGGTGTCCAATTGTTATGAAATTTTAAATTGGAGGTCCTTAAATGGTATTAAGACCATTGGTTAATTTTTTGGACAAAAATGGACATGAAATAGGTGAAATAGAATATTTTTAAGTTAGGGGCATTTTGGTCATCTAGTGATTAAATGATTAAAGAAACAAAATTAAAAGCCAATTTTTGTCCATCTTCAACCCCATGGCCGAATTTCACAAGGGAAACCATGGGTAGGGTTTTTCAAGCTTTCAAGCTCAATAGTAAGGGCATCCAAGCCCCGTTTTTAATGTTCTTTACATTTTTTAGATCCCCGTAACTCGATTTAGCTATTTCTACCATTATTTTGAGCTAGGGTTTGTGTTTAAAAATTTACCCATGGATGAAATGCATGTGTTTTGATGTCTAATGGTAGAATATGAATCCTCGGTGTGTAATAAACGACTTTTACTAAGTGATTTTCGATGAAATCGCATAAAAGGACTAGTTTGTAAAAAGTTGAAAAATGTATGAAAATGTGTGAATGAATGCAAATTGTGGACTGCTATAGTTATGAAAATGGTTTAGCTAGGCCTAAAATACAAGGAAATTGAATAAAAATCATTTTACAAGTCTAAGGGCAAAAGTGTAAATATGACAAAGTTTAGGGGCAAAAAAAAGTAATTTTGTTATAATATGATTTTCAGACTGAATTGAATAGTATAACAACTTAATAATACAAATTTGATATTTTAGATAAAGAAAAACGAGTTTCGAACTTAGAACAGGGGAAAGACGAATATTTGACGACTCAGTCCCTTTTGCCATTTTAAGTCAAGGTAAGTTCGTATGGTAAGCATTAATGTTTATTTGTTAAATTGATGACTAATTTATGAAATTACTCGTATTATTTGTTGAATATTGGAAACTAATGTTCGAACAAGTAAACGCAGGGTTGAACTATTTTGTTCAGTGTTAAATGATAATTTGACGGAAATGACCATGGACGAACCATGGCATAGTGTGATAATGTGAAAACCATGTAAAATTGTGACTAAGTGAATCTAGGTGTTGGTCTAGTACATCCTACCAGTGGCTGGGTATTCTAGCATATTGCGGATACCTAACAGCTTGTGTGAGTAGCACTAAATAGTTACGTATGACTGACAGCTTGTGTGAGCAGACCCAAGAATGTAAATGTGAATAGCTCGAGAACGAGCCTATGTGTGTTATGTGATTATGTAATGTCTGGGTGCTGGTCTTGTACATCTACCAGTGGCTAGGTAGTCCTGCATATGTTGCATATACATGGCAGCTTGTGTGAGCAGCACTGTGTAGCTACGTCTAACCGACAGCTTGTGTGAGCAGACCCGTGAATGTTAACTGATTCGAGTGCCGGTCTTATAAGTTCTACCAGTGGCTGGGTAATTCGGCATGTGTTGCAGATATCTGACAGCTTGCGAGAGCAGCACTGAGTAGTTACATATGACCGACAGCTTGTGTGAGTAGACCTAAAAATATAAATGTGAATAGCTCGAGAACGAGCATATATGTTGAATGTGATAAGAGGTAGCTTCGGCTACATATATGTGACACGTATGTGCAAGAGTTCCGAGTATCCGTTAAAATTCCAATTTGTTCAATAGGAAAATGACTAAAGTGTAAATGAATGTGATTATGTGACGATTAAGTGCAGGTATATATATGTATACACTCATGAGCAATGTGCTCGGTATGTGATCGAATTTGTAAGAATGTAAACGAGTAAGTTATACCTATGAGAATGACCTTGTGATTGTAATTCCATGCTTATGATGTATGAATATGTGGTAAATGTGATTGATGATCATTTGTAAGGCTTTTAGGCCAAATTAAATTGAGAAATGATATGTTCAAGTCTTTGTTGTTGATGTATAGGTTAAATTGGCCAATGAATGACTTGTAAATATTTGATAATGACTAGTTATTGGAATGGCTAACCATGGATATACTTTGGTGTTATATGTGTGTAAATGAAAAATTAATATAAAGGAAACATGAAAGAGTAAAATTAGCAATAAAATAGTTTGGATAGTAGCAGTTGTATCACTTTGAAAAATCACCAAAACAAATGGTGGAAATTGAATTAGAGGTTGAATGAGATATCATATTAAAGCGTATTGAGTCTATTTTTACATAAAATAAATAGAATCAGAAAAGGAATTTCGTATGGTGAGATATTTGTATTTTAGTGAAGAGGGGTTGGAACTGTCGATCAGCAAAATAGGGGAGACTTTAAAGAATAAACTGTACTGATTGGCTAAACCAAAAATTCTGAAAATTTTATGGTAAGAAGATATGTGAGTCTAGTTTCAGGAAAAATTGGCAGATCTTATTTTGAAGTTTCATAGCTCCGGATAAAAATAATTTAGTGACAGTAACTCAAGTAATAAACTCAAGATGAACATAAATGAATTGAGAAATTTTATGCAATAATGATGGTTTTATCTTGAGAGTTTATAATGAGGATTGTTAAAAGCATGGTAATCAATTGTTTATTATTTACATACATACTTACTAAGCTTTATAGCTTACTCCGTTGTTTTTCGTGTTTATAATGTATTCAAGTTAGCTCAGGTTGGAAGTCATTAAAGAACCTATCACACTATCAAGCTTACAATTTAAGTATCGTTGATTTTATACTTAAGGTTATGGCATGTATAGGGAACTTGTTCATGTGTATATGTTACTATGAGTTGTCTTAGAATAATGACCATTGATACTCGGAGTTCATTGTTGTATAAGGCCATTTAATGTGGCCAATAAATTGGTAATGCTATAAACTCATGATGATGCAATACGTGTGTGTGGTGGATGTTTTGGTAGCTTTTATATGTCATGAAATGTGTAATTCAAGTTATACTCAAGTATGGGCATGGTAGGGTAGAAATTGGCTTGGAAAATAGCCAACTTCCTGACTACATAGGCAGAGACACAGCCGTGTGTCTCAGCCATGTGGAGGACATGGTCTAGCACACGGGCGTGTGACTCTCCAAAACAAGGAAATTTTCTAAATGTTCCAATAGTTTTAAAAGTTCTCGGTTTAGTCTCGAATCGCTCCCAAAGCATGTTTTGGCCTCGTAGGCCCATTTTAGGGACTTGATGATATAAGATAAAAGTTTTAAATTTTAAACAAAAACTTATGAATTGAATTTGTTCAGTTGCAAGTGTTATTGTCCGGTAACGCCTCGTACCCTATTTTGGTGTTAAACACGGGTAAGGGGTGTTACAAATGAATAAGAAGAAAAACTTATTCTAGTGTTGAAACAATTCAAGAAGGCTATCAGATGGACCATAGCCAACATTCATGGTATTAGTTCATCCATGTGCAAGCATAAGATTATCCTAGAAGATGACAAGAAAAGGACGATTGATGGACAATGAAGATTGAACTTCATTGTGATGGACATGGTAAAAAAAGAATTAATCAAGTGGTTATATACGGGTATAATATACCCCATCTTTGATAGCTCATGGGTAAGTTCGGTTTAGTGTGTGCCAAAGAAAAGAGGTATCATGGTTGTGAAGAATGAAAACAACAAGTTGATGCTAACTAGAACAGTTACTATAAAGATCACTTTCCTTTGTCGTTCTTGGATCAAATGCTAGATAGACTCGTAGGACGAAACTATTACTATTTCTTAGATGGGTACTTAGGGTACAATCAGATTACAGTAGCATCAGAGGAACAACACAAAATGACATTCACATGCCCGTATGGTACGTTCACATTTAGATGTATGCCATTTGGTTTATGTAATGCACCTGCTACGTTTCAAAGACGAATGATGGCTATTTTTCTGACATGGTTAAGAAGTACTTGGAAGTTTTTATGGACAATTTTTTAGTGTTTGAAGATATTTACAATAATTTCTTAGACAATCTAGCTAAAGCGGTGTGAAGAAACAAACCTTGTACTCAATTGGGAAAAGTGCCATTTCATGGTACGAGAATGTGTTGTTTTGGGGCACTGAATAACGAGACAAGGAATAGATGATGATAAAGCCAAGGTAGATGCCATTGAGATGCTCCCACCTCCAACATCTGTAAAGGATGTTAAGAGCTTTTTTGGAAATGTCAGATTCTATCGTAGATTCATCAAAGACTTTTCCAAGATTGCTAAACCCTTGTGTAAATTATTGGAAAAGGAAACAACATTCAACTTTGATGAAGAATGTCTGAATGCTTTTAATTATCTAAAGAATCGATTAGTTTCAACACCAATTATCGTCACACCAGAATGGGAATTGCCATTTGAGTTAATGTGTGACGCAAGTGACTTCGTTGTAGGAGCTGTGATGGGCCAGCGAAGGAACAAATTTTTTCATCCTATCTACTATGCAAGTCAGACTTTGATGGGAGCTCAACTGAATTATACGGTAATCGGAAAATAATTACTTGCTATTGTTTTCACTTTTGACAAGTTTCAATCTTATCTTGTAGGTACTAAAGTGGCTATTTATACGAATCATTCGATAATTAAATATTTGCTCGCTAAGAAAGATGCCAATCCGAGATTGATCTGATGCATACTTCTACTTCAAGAATTCGATCTAAAAATTCAAGATCGAAAAGGGGTAGAAAACCAGGTAGCAGATCACTTATCTAAATTGAAGTCGCAAGAGGAAACTTCTACTGTTGTATCCATACAAGAAACTTTCTCAGACGAACACATACTTAAGGTAAGTCATGTCCATAACACCCACTGGTTTGCTGATTTCACTAACTACTTAGCCTGTGGTTTGATTCCCTTTGATAAGACATATCAACAAAGGAAAAAGTTTCTTCACAATGTGAAGCACTATTTCTAGGAAGAGTCATACTTGTTCAAGAAGTACGCAGACCAGATGATTAGGAGATGTGTGGCAGAAGATGAGGTACATGAAATATTATATCAATGTCACATAATTCCGAGTGGGGGACACTTTAGAGGTTCACATACTATGGTCAAAGTACTACAAGCTGGATTTTTTTGGCCAACTTTATTTAAAGATGCGTACACCTATGTAAAAAGTTGTGGTCGATGCCAGAGGGTTGGAAATGTTACTAACAAAAACGAGATGCCCCGAACAAATATCATTGAAGTAGAATTGTTTGATGTTTGGGGTATTGATTTCCTTGGTCCATTCCATCCTTCTTTTGGTAACAAGTACATATTTGTAGAAGTAGACTACGTATTTAAGTGAGTTGAGTCTAAGGCATATCTGACAAACGAGGCAAAGGTAGTGATGAAGTTCTTGCAGAAATATGTGTCCGCAAGGTTTGGAAATCCTAGGGCTATCATCAATGGTGTGGGGTGCCATTTTTTGAACAAATGGTTGAAATGGTTACTCGATAGACATGAAATGAAACACAAGGTTGTCACAGCTTACCATTCGCAGACAAATGGGCAAGCTGAACTGGTAAACAAAGAGATAAAGGTTATACTCGAAAAGGTAGTTTGTCCAAACCATCGAGACTGGTCCAAAAGACTGGATGATGCTTTATGGGCCTACAGGATAGCATACAAAACACCTTTAGGGATGTCCCCTATAGGTTGGTATTTGGGAAAGCTGTCATTTACCCTTGGAGTTAGAACATAGAGCTTATTGGGCTCTTCAAAGACTTAACTTAGATCTCAAGCTTGCTAAAGAGAAACGAATGCTAAAATCACATTCGAGTCGAGAATTTGATAATGCTAAGTTATGCAAGTTAGAATTCCGAACGTTCTCATATGATAATGCCAAGTTATGCAAAGAGAGATTAAAAAGATGGCATGACAAGTACATTCGAGTATGAGAATTTGAAGTAGGTCAACAAGTCATGTTGTTTAATTCCGGGTTAAAGTTCTTTCCAGGTAATTTGAAATCACGTTGGTCCGATCCATTCACCATTCACCAAGCTTTTCCATATGGAGTTGTTGAACTCCACATTACGAGAGGTAATTTTTGAGTCAATGCTCAACGTTTAAAATAATACTGGGGGATAAAATTGAGCGGAATAAATCATCATTCATTTTATCAGATATTTAATTTTTCTTGTTTTCATTAAATAAATGACTTAGGTTATACTTTCTGGATTAGTATGTTGAAATAAACTATGTCTAGGAGATTGGAACTTAAGCGAGACCGCTTGTGACCCCTCCAGTCTTTCCTGGAATTATTCCCTAAATGGCAATATAAATTTTTAGTTTTTCAAATAAAAGGGTCAATTTTGATCCAAGTTTTAATTGCAGCTCAATTTTCAAATTTTCTTTAAGTTTAGGTACTTAATTGAATTATTTGAAAATTTTGGTTGTTCTTTTTGTAAATATTGAAATTAGTTATCTCTTTTTGTAAATATTTTTAAAACAACTAAAATAAATGTTTAATTTTTATTTTTAATAAATAAGGCTGATAATAACTTATATATAATTATATTTATTATAATGTATATTAATTTTTTTCAACTTTGTATAGAATTAGAATTAGTTTAAAATTTATCATATTTTAATTGAAAGATTTTATTTTAATAAATAAAGTAATAGCAATTAATATATTAATATATATATTATTTATTAATTGTTATTAACTTTATATGACATTAGAACTTATAGTAATTTAGCATTATTTTGTTTTTAAAATTCTAATTGAACTCCTACCATCTATCACTTTAAATACCACCTCTTCATACATCATTCACATAACTCACCGTTCATCAAACCAAATTTTTCATACACCCTTCCCACTGTCAGCCTTAGCATCCAAACCCACCTAGTGTCGCAACTCCTAACCACCACCAACAACACTGTCTAATAGCAGACCACATTACCTTTGCCAAGCGCACACCTGCCCAGCAACTCCCGCACCAGCTCCTAGACACTGCTGCTGCCACCTACCCTGCCTACTGCTAAAACCACAACACGTTGCTGCTTTAGCCGACACACAAAGCTCCATCCCCACACGTTACTGCTAGCACGCATCTGCCTCTATCGTACCATGCCAATGCTGTTTGTTGTCCCAACCAACGCACCTACTCACGCCAGGCCCGCACACTATTGTCGTTCCTTACCTCTATTGTAACACCCCTAAACCATATCCATAGTCAGAACAGGGTCACGGAGTATTACTGGGGTTTACAGAACATCCTCATGCAATTTGTATTAAACATACTATTCATGCTCCAAATTTTTCTTATTGTCCCTTGAAGGGCCCTTGAGGCCCAAAACGAGTATTAGAATCAAATCGGGACTTAATCAGAACCTTTAAGAATTTTTTGCAAAATTACAATTTTTTTTCTAAGGTACAAGGCTCACACGCCCATGTGACCCTGGGACACACCCGTACTACAGTCTGTGTCCGATTTAGGGTGCTCTTTGACTTCCGCCACACGGCCATGCCACACGCCCGTGTGCTAGGCCGTGTGAATAATTAATTTAATTCAAATTAGGTGCAGGTTTCACATGACCAAGACACACGTCTGTATTCTAAGCCGTGTCTCCCACACGGCTGAGACACACGCCCGTGTCTCTGCCCGTGTGCTCAATTCTGAGCATTCTATTTTCTCAAATTTAGGGTGCAAGGGACACACGGCCTGGCTACATGCCCATGTACTCGGCCGTGTGTCACAAACGGCCTAGACACATGCCCGTGTGTCTACCCATGTGGACAAAATGAAGCCATTTCTTAGCTTCATTTTCTCACCCAATTTTGCCAACAACCTACACCAATACTTGCATGAATATACCAGCCAAATCAAGCATTAAAACCAAGCCTAAATTAACATCTATCATCACATAATAACACATGCAATTCATGTCTATAAGTATACTTTTAATGCATATACAAGATAAACATACTCCATTCATCCACACTTAACACATAAGCATTGAACATGAGATAACTTATAACTTACCAAATTAAATCATTACTAGCCATACCAATGGCTAGATTACAAAACATCACTTACAAGTCAACATTTGGCCAAATAAGTCTATACATGCCATTATACCAAAATGAGATTTCTAGGTATACCAAAAAGGAGATAGTGGATAGTGTGATTATGCTCCGATCGGTCCTCCAACCTTCGCGAGCTTACGAGCACTATAAAACAAGGAAAAATTAAACGGGGTAAGCATTTTCATGCTTAGTAAGTTCGTATAACGGAAAATAAACTTACCAGTTATATTTATTCAAACTAGCATAAATAAACATACATTTTATCCATTATAGGTAGTTCACCTAAACATATACACTTAATCAAACAAGTTAGTCACATAACATCATTTATATATCAAGTAAACATAAATGAGCTCATTATATACAAACTTCCATTAATTCCACCTTTCCATATTTCGAGAGTCTTTTCCATTGAACTAATGAAATTTCGATAGACATTCGGTGATGTACATAAGGTATAAATATGAATAATCCGTCAATTTGTATTAATTATTACCCATTGGGCATGAGTCCAAAAAGCACACTCTCGAGCCACATATTTTACAACAAGATTACCAGTCCAGGCTAAATCCCGACTTTCAACTGACATTCACCAGAGTAATTTAGGATTGCCAGTCCAAGCTAAATCCTATTAATGACCTGTGCTCTAAAGAGCTTAATCAAGGTTACTCGTCCGAGCTAAACCCAATCTCGTCCGGGCTAAACCCAATCTATAACATATGCTCGAGAGGCTTAAATTCAGGATTACCTATCCAGGCTAAATCCTATTTGTAACCCTTGTCATATTATACCCGTTTAAAAAAATCACTATAATCCATCGAATTTCAATATTCAACCAGGATATGATATTTTATCAATGTTTCCAACTTGTAATTATTTCATCATGTATATCTTCACATAACATATTATCACAATCACACAATTCAATTCAAACATATTTACGTACCAAAATTAAGCTACACGAACTTACCTTGACAGTTGTTCGGGTTTGAATTCCAACTAATCTGAAACTTTTTGTTTCCCTCGATCTAGTTCTATAGTTGGTCTTTTTGGGTCCATACAAGCAAATTTAATTATTAACTCATCACATTTTACATACATTTTCATTCTACTACATCCTAGGCAAAATTACTATTTTGCCCCTACTTTTTTCAAAAATTCCAATTTCATCCCTAGGCTCGAAAAATGAAATTCAAGCAATCTAGTCCTCTTTCCAAACCTAACCAAGATTTAATAACAATTTTTACAGCACACACATTTCACAAATTTTAGAATTTTCCATGGGTTTTACCAGTTTTTCATTTTAGTCTCTAAATCAAGTTTCCATGAAAAATTGCTTTGTAAAAGTTGTTTATCTATCAACTATCTTTCATTTTCTACCATAAATTTCAAATTTCTAGCATTTACATCCATGGAAAAGTTTCTACACTTTGTTATCTTTTCAAATAAATCCCATAAATAGAAAGATTAGGCTATCATGATTCTAAAAATATAAAAATCATTAAAAACGGGACTTGATTTCATACCTTTCTAAGCTTGAAAAGTTCTCCTCCTCTCTCCTAGGGTTTCCATAAAAAAATTTGGGGAAGAAGATGAATAGAAAAGATGATAATTTCTTTTTATTTTTCTATCATCTTTTAATTTTATTGATTTCCAATTTAGTCCCTAGACATTTCTAATTTTCCCATGGATGAGTCACCAAGAAAAATCTACATAATTTTCTTAATGGTCTAATTACCATATAAGGACCTCTAGTTTTGAATTCCGTAGCTATTTAATCCTTATAGCTACTAGAATTCAACTTTCGCATTTTATGCAATTTAGTCCTTTACCTAATTAACCATACAATCGATAAAATTCTCATATCAAAATTTTCATGTGACCTTCCTATCATAATACCAACCATAAAATAAAATAAAATAAATTTTTATTTTTGGGCTCGAATCTGTGGTCACGAAACCACTGTTCTGATCTCACCGAAAATGGGCTGTTACATCTATCCCTTACACCCTTATCGCCTTGGCACCACAATTACCATTACAATTAGCCATCATCACGATCACCCTCTAACTAGCCATCAATCAAAATATTTTTCTCCATATTATTTTGAATTTTAAATATTATACAAAGGTGGTAAGAAAAAATTTATCCTAAATTTTAATTTAATTTAATTATTTACCCTTTCAATTTTGTGAATTGATAATTTTTTATGCTAATTAAAATTTTGATAAAATGTTTGTTCCATCTTATTTTCAGGTTAAATTATGCCTCACAAAAGAATTCATGCCTCTGTCCAAGTTGAAGAATCACAAAATAAATTTCACTGTGAAGAAGCCAAAGCAAGATACGACAACGTTTTGAAGAATCAACAAATGCTCTTGGAAAAATGCTTTACATTGAAAGAGAGCAACTATACCGATTTCATGGCGCGCATTCGACAAATTGCTAAAGCCCTCAATTGGGAGTTGTTTTGTGAGAAAAGACCTAGTGCAGAAGAAGAACTAGTTCGTGAATTTTATGTGAATTTGACCTCAAGCGAATTAACGAAAGTTTATGTCCAAGGAATCAAGGTACCAATAAGCTCAAATGCTATTAATGAATTCTTTGAATTACCTGATTTTGAAGACGACGAATATTATTCTTTGATGAGAAATATTGAGGTTGAACAATTACAAGAAATTCTTGAGGAACTTACATTTCCGGGTTCTAAGTGGATTGTGTCAAAGCATGGATCTCACACTTGTTGTAGAGAATATTTGACACCATTAACGAAGGTACGGTTCTATTTCATTCTATTCAGCCTTATGTCTATTTCACATTGGACATCAATTTCATTAGAGCGAATGGTGTTGTTATAATCGATTTTAACGGCAAAGACCATTGATGTGGGAAAGATAATTCTGAGAGAAATTCAAAATTGTATCGCTAGATGTTCTAGCCCAACATACTTTCCCTTTACGATAACAATTTTGTGCTTGAAAGCTAAAATTCTTTCAAACATAAAGAAGACAGGTTATAGCCAAGGCATAATCATAGAGATTCTATTTTGCAACAACGAGTTGAATTGAACGAGGATCCCGAAGAAGAAGAAGAAGATCCCAAAGAGATCGAACCAATGTAGTTAGCTGAAATCCCTGATAAGGCAGAACCAATTGAACCAATAATCGAACCTGACATGGTGACCTCAAAATTCAGAACTCAATTGCCTTGCCCAGAGCCTCGTGATGAGTTGTCAAAGTTGATGGAACTAATGCAACATATGCAATGGCAGAAACAAGCTTACTAGAGATATTCAAAAATACGGGATGACTCAATAAGAAGCGCTTTTACGAAAATATTTCATGACCCGTTTATTTTTGTACCTGGGTTTCTAGATTTCATATTTGAACCATGGAGTCCAAAATCGAAGACGGAATGAAGTAATTCATGCAAAAACAAAGACGATGGAGCAAAAGATGAGTCAGATTCTGAGGGATCTATTAATAAATAAAAAAGGGGATTTTTACTTTATATTATTTTCTTTCCTAGGATATTTAATGTTTTTAGAATTAGGCTCTATTAGGATTTTTTTTTATTTCTTGCATAATAAAATAAGAGGTGGAAATCATAAATAAAAATGAACAAGTTGCAAAATAAGAAGTGTGGCAATAGATATATACATGTTTAGGATTGGATCTAGAAAGAGCTTGGTACTTAAGCAGTCAAATTGACTCACCTCCCTTTTTCTAGAATCCTACCTAGTGTATAGTATCTATTCACTTCTAACAATGAGGACATTGTTCATCTTAAGTAGGGGGACTGAAAAATTGAAATTATTTCCTCTCAGAATAAAATTTTCTTTTAATTATGGTTAGGTAATATTTTGTTCAAAATTTTGAAATTTTTTAAGTATGTTAAACTTCAGTATGAATAAAGTTCTATTATCTCAATAGTTGTTATATTAGTTGAATTATGACATAAATGTACTCTTAATAAAGTATGTAAATCATACAATAAAATTTTTAGTTCCTTAAGAAAGCTAGGCATACATGAAAGTTTAAGTCTCTAGAATTGACTTAGTAATTTCTTGAGACAAAATCCTAAAAAGCATGACATTTTGAAAATGACTTAGGCAAACTTTTTTTTGGACCGTTTGAGCCTTTCTAGCCAACCTTAACAAATTTTTATCCTTTGAAACCCAACTTTGAGATTATATGGCCTAATTTTATTTGAACCTTTGCAATATTTAGCCATCACTTCTCTTATAATTATCTTTAAATTATCACAAACACTAGACTCAGTCTATTCATAATATTCTTTGAAAATAAGTTTGGGGGAGTTGAAAAGAAATATCAAATGCTCAAAAAAAAAGAAGAAGAAAGAAAGAGCATATGTACTCGAAAGAAATAGATGTACAAAAGAGCATGTAAAAGCAAAATGAGTTGGTGTATTAAAGGTAACTATTCTGAAGGTCCGATGCAAGCTGAGTCTAGAATCTTTAGCCTAAATTTATCTATCTTTTACCTACCCCTAGCCTAGCCATCCTACAACCTATTTAAAAGATCTATTGATTTAAGTTTCTGTGCTACCTACATTAGTGGAGAGAAATTGTTATGTTCAATATATGAATGCATAAATTAAACTTAATGATTGCAACTTAATCTTAAATAAGGGAATAAAATCAAATTGCTAGGGATTTTGTAACAGTCCAGTTTATACCCTAGTCGGAATAGTGGTTTCGGGACCACAAATCAGAGTCCATATAATGTTTTAATATTATATTCTGTGTCACTGATATGTGATTAAGCATGTGTTAAAATTTCGTAAGTTAATTTGTCTATCTGTATGCTTAATTTGACAAAAGGATTAAATTGCATTAAATGTGAAAGTTGCATGATATTTGTTAAGTACCAATGTGTTGTGGCTTTTAAAAGAAAAGGGCCTTATGAGGAAATTAGACAATTATTTAGATAGTGGATGGACAAAAGACAAATGTGCCCTTAATGAATGTTTCTTTTATTTGTTTAATGAAAGGCTAGAAAGGTAAATGGATTATTATGTATGTTTTAATTTGATAAAAACATGAAAAATGGCCATTTTAGTTCATCTTTTGACCGAATTTTGTAAGAAAAGAAAAGGGGTTTAGCTTGGTTATACTCGGCCATTCCAAGCATAAATTCAAGGTATGTTTTTAGTCAATTTTTGATAATTTCTACGTTTTTGCAATCGTTGCTTAGTCTATGTAACACCCCAAACCCAGCCCATGCGTTTCGACCGGATCTGGCGTGTCACGGGTTGTACATTGAAAACCTTTGTCTTGATGGTTTTGGAAGTCGTAAATTAAATAGACATTATTTAATAAAATAAGTGGCATTTTAAAAATAAAACCTTGTATTAAGTATAATTAAACCTTTGACATAATCTCATCAGTTGCAGAACATTAAAACTACTTAATTGGATAAAACTATGGGGCCCTATTACATTGATAATTCCAAAGTAAAAATAAAATAAAAGAAAACTTTAAAGAAATCCCAAAATAATAATTTGTAGAAATAAAGCTTGATGGCCCCTCGAGTCCGTCTCGGCTCCCATGTCCACGTCTACTGCTCATCTGAAAGAGTAGAGAAAAGGAAAGCGTGAGTCACCAAGACTCAGTGTATAAATCTCAAAACACACAACGACCTGAGCCCACAAACACATTATGGGCCCTGGCCCATACATAAAGGTATCAATCATAATCGCATGATAAACAATAAATAATGAAAAACCCAACCCATCCTAGGTTTCCATCCTCTACACACCATCCCGTACCAACCATCACACCTTGGGGATTTCTACAATCAACCCTCCATCCGCTACACACCAAAACGACAGCCGTACTGCCTATTCCTCTTAATTAGGAATCATTTAACGTGGCATCGCCACTGATCACTATGTGACCTTAAATTATGTGGGATTTCTATCACTGATCACCAAGTGACCTATCATGCACTTCCCCTTTAATATCATCATTCCCACCCCATGTATACATACATAAAGAAAACATCATACAGACTTATATACTTTTTGATACTCATAGGGAGTTTTATGTTTACGTACCTGGCATCTTTGCCTAACCCTTTTAGGGTTCCATTCGACTGTCTATACAGCCTCATTCTGGCTTTTTAGCCCATGACATATATAAATAAACATACATACAGGTTTATTAGTAGTGTGTTAGAGATCTACACACCTGATTACCGATAAAATGATGCTTTCTATGTCGACGCTATCCTTAGTCGACACAACTGCTATCTGCCTAAGATGTTGTTCAGAAGCCGGTCCACAACCAAGTGGCCAATCTCGAAAGCAGATACTGCTCGTTTCTTAAACTTAGGGATTCTTTCCTTTGCCTGATCCATATTTAATTCCATCATAAATCTTTATCAGAGCTACTATCACAATATTTAATCGTTAATCCTCATCTTAAAGTTTAGATCTTGCATATAATGAATGAATCTAGTAAAAATCTAGGGAAAATCTTCTTACCTTAAAATCCCGAAATTGGAGACTAGCTATTTTCGGCTTTTAGATCTAGTTGACCAAGCTTCCTTCAAATCCTGAATTGCCGCCCAACATAGAACCATTAAACTATTTAGCTTTTTGGCTTTTTGCCTTTCAAAAACCGGGAATAGATCATGAGAACTAATCAAAAATTGACACTTACCTTAGCATAGGAGGTTCGGCTAGCACTAGAGAGAGGGTTCGGCAATGCCAAAGGAAGTTTTAAATGCCGGAATAAATAGAATTAGTTCTCAAATAGGATGAATAAAGAAAAACTATAGAGTTTTCGGCTTTTAAAGAGAAATCGGCTCAAGGGAAAAAAGAATGGAGAAGAGGTTTCGGCTTTTGAAGAAATTGAAAAAAAGAAATTGGAGAAGAAGAGGCTAGGGATTTTCGGCACAAGAATAAGGAGAGAATTAGGGTTTTAAATGTCAGAATCAAGGAGCTATCCCCCTATTTATAGGAATTTCGACACCCCCTGTATAAAACCGAAAACGCCCTTCCTAGTTAATTAAAATTCAAGCTAAATGAGAGGGAAAATTCGGCACCCCTTTGCCATGCAGTAGCTGAATCCTTTACTCCTCTTAGTGGTGGATTTTCGGCCATCACTCTCCTTGTAGATAGGCTCCTATCTTTTCTCCTTTTTATCTTCTATATTATCAATTATAAATCTAAATATATCTTCCTATTTTTAAGCCTTGTAGCCGTCCACCTCATCAAGTCTTAATGTCGAAATTTAACTCACTTAAATTAAAAGATTTGGGCTTCAAGTACTGAAAATGGCCCAAAAACATGGGCTCCTTGCGATCAAAACTTGGGCCTCTTTAATTGTTGATGGCGCCACCTTTTAATTCCCTTACAATGCCACCTATTATTGGGCCACAAGCCCATGTTGATATTTTTAACATCATTACCACCTTTTAACTCTATAATGCACAATCTAATAATTTAATCAAGGCCTTTGCCTAATCCTGAGCCCAGTTTGGACCCCTATCACTTAAATTAACAAATTAATCTTATCCCTACACCAAATGCATAGGCCCATAAATTTAGGATGTTACAGTTCTACCCCCCTTAAAGAAATTTCGTCCTCGAAATTACCTAATCAGAAAAGATGAGGGTATTGCTGCCTTATTTCTTCCTCGGGTTCCCACGTAGCCTCCTCGGAACCATGATTTCACCACAGCACCTTAACCAATGGAACCGTTTTCCTTCTCAACACCTTGACATCACGATCCAAAATTTCTACCTGTTCCTCTTCGAAGGATAGATCAGGTCTTACCTCGATTTCCTCCACAGGCACAATATGGGACGGATCCGAACGGTAACGTCTTAGCATGGAAACGTGAAATACATCGTGAATTTGACTTAACTCCGGAGGTAACTCCAGCTGATAGGCTACTGGTCCTACTCGCTTCAATACCCGATATGGTCCGATAAATCTAGGACTTAATTTACCCTTTATACCAAACCTTAGTACCTTCTTCCATGGCGATACCTTTAGGAATACTTTATCACCCACTGCAAACTCTATGTCCTTACGCTTTAAATCAGCATAGGACTTTTGTCGATCTGATGCCTCCTTCAGTCGAACCCGAATCAATTCAACCTTCTCTTCTGTCTCACTCACCAACTCCGGTCCCAAAATCCGACGTTCCCCTAGTTCTGTCCAACAGGTAGGAGTACGACACCTCCGCCCGTACAAAGCTTCATAGGGCGCCATTTGAATACTTGACTGGTAACTATTGTTGTAAGCAAACTCTGCTAACGGTAAAAACTCTTCCCAACTACCTCTGAAATCTATGACACATCCTCTTAACATGTCCTCCAAGATCTGGATCACCTGCTCAGACTGTCCATCGGTCTGAGGATGAAATGCTGCACTGAAATCCAATTTCGTACCCAGCGCTTGATGCAACGCCTTCCAAAATCGTGAGGTGAACCTAGGGTCCCTATCTGATATGATTGAAATCGGTACTCTATGCAACCTCACCACCTCCGCTATGTATAACTTAGCTAACTTCTGCAAGGAATAATCAACACGTACAGGTATGAAGTGTGCAGACTTCGTCAAGCGATCAACAACTACCCAAACTACATCTTTCTTAGTGGGTGTGAGGGGAAGCCCATTAACAAAGTCCATGGTAATCCTTTCCCACTTCCATTGGGGAATCTTCACTGGCTGCAACAATCCTGATGGTAACTGGTGTTCCGCCTTGACCTGCTGACAGGTCAAACACTTACCCACCAATTCGGTTACTTCTTGCTTCAAACTCGGCCACCAGAACTGGTCTCTCAAATCCCGAAACATCTTACTTCCTCCAGGGTGCATAGTGTATACACTACTATGCGCCTCATTCAAAATCCTCTGCCTTAACTCTAGATCTTTTGGCATGCAAACCTTCCCTCGAAAGCATAACAATCCTTCCTCATTCATACTGAATTCTGCTGGCCCATCCTTTGAGATTAGCTGCAATTTCCCTTTTAACAACTCATCGGTCTGTTGCCTCTCCTTCACCTGACTGATCCAAGAGGGTTTCACTTGAAGTTCAGCTAATAAACTTCCATCCTCATACAAACTAAGGTGAGCAAACATTGCTCTTAAGTCAGAGACTACTTTACGACTTAAAGCATCTGCCACTACATTAGCCTTACCCGGGTGATACTCGATCGAGCAATCGTAGTCCTTTAGCAACTCGATCCACCTTCTCTGCCTTAGATTCAACTCCTTCTGAGTCAAAAGATACTTCAAGCTCTTATGATCTGTGTAAATGACAGATTTCTCCCCGTACAGATAATGCCTCCAAATTTTTAAGGCAAACACCACTGCTGCCAATTCCAAATCATGGGTGGGGTAATTTAATTCATGCGGTCTTAACTGCCGAGATGCATATGCAACCACCTTTCCATCTTGCATCAACACACATCCTAATCCTGCGTGTGACGCATCACAGTAAATTACGAACTCCTTCCCTACCTCCGGCTGAATCAACACCGGAGCCTCCGTCAAAAACCTCTTTAACTTTTCAAAACTCTCCTGCTGCTTATCAGACCAAACAAAAGGAACTCCTTTCTGTAGCAACTTAGTCAACGGTGCCGCTACCGAAGAAAATCCTTCAACAAACCTTCGGTAGTACCCAGCTAAACCAAGAAAACTCCTAATCTCAACCACAGACTTGGGTGGCTTCCAATCTAACACTGCTTCAATCTTTCGAGGGTTAACCCTAATCCCTTCTGCCGACACAACGTGCCCTAGAAACGTTACTTCCCTCAGCCAAAATTCACACTTACTGAATTTGGCATACAACTGCTTCTCCCTTAGAATCTGAAAAACTATTCGTAGATGAGCATCATGCTCCTCCTCTGACTTCGAATAAACCAAGATATCATCGATAAACACCACGACTCACCAGTCTAGGTAGGGTTGGAACACTCGGTTCATCATGTCCATGAACGCTGCTGGTGCGTTGGTCAATCCAAATGACATCACCATAAACTCATAGTGACCGTAGCGAGTCCTAAAAGCTGTCTTGTGAATATCCGCTTCCTTGACCCTAAGCTGATGGTACCCTGACCTCAGATCTATCTTAGAAAAGATTGAGGCCCCCTTCAACTGATTGAACAAGTCATGGATTCTTGGCAACGGGTACTTGTTCTTAATTGTTAGCTTATTCAACTAACGATAATCAATGCACATACGCATTGATCCATCCTTCTTCTTAACAAATAACATCGGCACTCCCCAAGGTGACATACTCGGTCGAATAAATCCTCTATCCAGCAACTCCTGAATCTGTGCTTTCAACTCCACTAACTCTTTCAGCGCCATCCTATACGGAGCAATAGATACCGGCGCTGTTCCCAGAAGAAGATCGATACCAAACTCCACTTCACGATCTGGAGGTAATCTCAGAAGCTCTTCAGGGAAAGCATCAGGAAATTCCTTTATCGTCCTGACGTCCCCAACAGTCAGATCTTTAGCTTTTAGAGCCCGAACAAACAATAGAACTGCCTCACATCCTTTCCTCACCATCCTTTCTGCTCTTAAGGCAGTTACTACATTCGACAAACAGTCCCCCCTTTCTCCTATCACCAACACTTCATCACCCTCGGGGGTTTTTAACACCATACGCTTGGCCGCACAATCTAGATTAGCTTGATACTTCACAAGCCAATCCATGCCTAAAATTAAATCGAACTCCCCGAATGGTAATTCCATTAGATCCGTTCGGAAGACCATCCTCTGAACTTCTAGAGGTACTTCCTAATAGAGTTTATCCACTACTACTGATTGTCCTAACGGGCTAACTACAGTCATTGCCCTAGGGGTAATTTCAGATTCTAGCCTTAGAGTTCCCGATACGCTACTAGCTACGTACGAATGCGTCGACCCAATGTCAATCAATGCAGTGTAAGGCAAACCAAAGATTAAGAACGTACCGGTTATGACATCCGGTGCATCAGCCTTCTCTCGACGTCTGACACCATAGACCAACCCTGGCTGTCTCACCTCAGTGTTTCCTGCCCCTTGGCCTGGTGCTTCATGACCCCGACCAGCACCATTACCACCTCTGGCTGCACCACGACCTCTTTGTGGCTGCTGACCTCCTCTACCAGGCTGAGCATTCCCTCCACCCATTGTCCCTTCGCCGTCCCGTTGCTGCGGACAGTTTCTAACTTGATGGTCCGTAGATCCACACCTAAAACACTTCCCACTGCCTGCCCAACATTCACCGGCATGAAATTTACCACATTGAGCACACTTTGGTGCCTGGTTAGCAACAGCAGGTTTCTCTTCCCGTTTCGGTCCATCAGACCTGGACCTTTTCTGAGTACGCCCGGTTGGCGATCCAAAATTCCTCTTATTTCCACCCCTATCTCTATCCTGATTCAGTTTTTTTGTCCGCTTTACCTCCTCGGCTATCTTAGCCTTTTCCACTAGGACAGCAAATTCTCTCTCCTGCTGTGGGGCTATCAAAACACGCAAATCATCCCTCAGGCCATCTTCAAACCTAACATAACATTCGTGCTCCATGGCTACCATTCCATGAGCATAATGGCTAAGGCGTAATAATTCAGCTTCATACGCCACCACTAACCTACTCCCTTGAACCAGATTCAGAAATGCTCTGCGCTGCGCATCCACATAACTCGATCCAATGTACTTATTCTGGAATGCCATTTTAAAGAGATCCCAGGTGATACGGTCAGCCACTGTACCATCCTTAACCGTAAGCCACCATTGATAGGATTCATCCCGTAGGAGAGATACAACTCCTTTCAACTTCTCCTCCTCCGTGAAATCCAAATCATCCATTATGCGTTCTACTGCCTCCAACCAATACTCAGCTGAACTTGGGGCTACACCAGAAATTCCTCTAAACACTTCTGCCCCCATTGGCCTTAAGCCATTCAGGCACAGATTTTCGGGCTCCTGTGCCCATACCAGCCCCAGCAACCCTCTCTAAAACCCTTAACATTGCCTGAGATACCGCGTCATCTCCGGCAGTCTGATCTTGAAATTCCTCCCCCGCAGCTGGCATCTCATTTCCAGATCCATGACCAGATCCTACTGGTTCCGACACCGTCATCCTACCCCTACCACGACCCCGTGGCGGACGTCCTTTACCCCTTGTACTCATTTTACCGCTTCGCGTTTATTTGATTAGAAATTTTATGAATTATTAGTTTTCTTCCACTGATTATCCACGAACAGTCTTATGAATAATAGTTTTAAAGGTAGTTCTTTCGAATTCGCATTTACAATTCAGTCTCAAGTTCGTACCCTCTAAGAAAACACATACACTCAATCATCAACATACAAATAGCATCCATGAACTTACATTCATCGTGTAAGGGTGTTTTCATTGTTTCACTACCCAAGGGTATTTTCGTAATTTTCAAAATAGGGTTTCTTGGTGATTTTGTGAAATAAGGGTATTTTGGTAATTTTGCAATTCGGGGGTGTTTCGGTAATTTTACAATCCGGGGGTATTTCGATAATTTTAAAATTTGGGGGTATTTTCGTAATTTTGAAATTCGAGGGTATTTCAGTAATTTTACAAATCAGGGGTAATTTGGTAATTTTACAAACCAGGGGTATTTTGATGTTGTTGTTGCGGTTGTTGTTGATGTTGATGTTGTTATTTTTTTTTAAACAAGAGTACCTTAGAAAATTTAGTTTCATAATCCGGGTTACTCTTGTAAACATGGGGTTTTCGGGTAAATTTTTCAAAGCATAGGTATTTTATAAATTCATGGTTGATTGGAAATTTCCACAAATCAAGTGTATTTTGAGAATTTTACAAAACTTGGGGATTTTTTTCTTTCAAATAAGGTGGCTGGTCCCTTTCGGGTTTTAATTATAGGGTTTAGCCCATCAATAAGTCCTCGTAGCTAGGGTGAATAGTCACTACGCACCAGGTAAGATTCTAGTGAAGAGGAGGTGAGTCGCTAGGACTGCTTAAGTACCAAGCTCTCCCTGAATCCACTCCTAGGCATGCGTATGCCTGTTACCACACCTTAACCTTTTAACTCCTTCCCGGGTTTTGTTTATTTAGATTAAGTCTTATGGAATTGAAGAGTTGTTTGTCTAAGCCAATGGTCCATTAATACTATCATACTAATCTACGTCCATCAAGCCCATCAAACCCAACATATACATCACATCAAGAGTTAGAAAACTTACTTGCCTGGATCGGGTGCCGGTAGACTCGAAGACCATATCTTCTTCCAGAAATTTTTTTTCAAATTCACATCAAATTTTCAAAACACTACTAGACCCATTTCACAGCCCGAGTTTTGAACTGGGCTCTGATACTAAAATGTAACACCCCAAACCCGGCCCATGCGTTTTGACCGGAACTGGCGTGTCACGGGTTGTACATTGAAAACCTTTGTCTTGATGGTTTTGGAAGTCGTAAATTAAATAGACATTATTTAATAAAATAAGCGGCATTTTAAAAATAAAACCTTGTATTAAGTATAATTAAACCTTTGACATAATCTCATCAGTTGTAGAACATTAAAACTACTTAATTGGATAAAACTATGGGGCCTTATTACATTAATAATTCCAAAGTAAAAATAAAATAAAAGAAAACTTTAAAGAAATCCCAAAATAATAATTTGTAGAAATAAAGTTTGATGGCCCCTCGAGTCCGTCTCGGCTCCCATGTCCACGATCTACTGCTCATCTGAAAGAGTAGAGAAAAGGAAAGCGTGAGTCACCAAGACTCAGTGTATAAATCTCAAAACACACAACAACCTGACCCCACAAACACATTATGGGCCCTGGCCCATACATAAAGGTATCAATCATAATCACATGATAAACAATAAATAATGAAAAACCCAACCCATCCTAGGTTTCCATCCTCTACACACCATCCCGTACCAACCATCACACCTTGGGGATTTCTACAATCAACCCTCCATCCGCTACACACCAAAACGACAGTCGTACTGCCTATTCCTCTTAATTAGGAATCATTTAACGTGGCATCGCCACCGATCACTATGTGACCTTAAATTATGTGGGATTTCTACCACCGATCACCAAGTGACCTATCATGCACTTCCCCTTTAATATCATCATTCCCACCCCATGCATACATACATAAAGAAAACATCATACAGACTTATATACTTTTTGATACTCATAGGGAGTTCTATGTTTACGTACCTGGCATCTTTGCCTAACCCTTTTAGGGTTCCATTCGACTGTCTATACAGCCTCATTCCGGCTTTTTAGCCCATAACATATATAAATAAACATACATACAGGTTTATTAGTAGTGTGTTAGAGATCTACACACCTAATTTCTGATAAAACGATGCTTTCTACGTCGACGCTATCCTTAGTCGACACAACTGCTATCTGCCTAAGATGTTATTCAGAAGCCGGTCCACAACCAAGTGGCCAATCTTGAACGGCAGATAATGCTCGTTTCTTAAACTTAGGGATTCTTTCCTTTGCCTGATCCATATTTAATTCCATCATAAATATTTATCAGAGCTACTATCACAATATTTAATCGTTAATCCTCATCTTAAAGTTTAGATCTTGCATATAATGAATGAATCTAGTAAAAATCTAGGGAAAATCTTCTTACCTTAAAATCCCGAAATTGGAGACTAGCTATTTTCGGCTTTTAGATCTAGTTGACCAAGCTTCCTTCAAATCCCGAATTGCCGCCCAACATAGAACCATTAAACTATTTAGCTTTTCGGCTTTTTGCCTTTCAAAAATCGGGAATAGATCATGAGAACTAATCAAAAATCGACACTTACCTTAGCATAGGAGGTTCGACTAGCACTAGAGAGAGGATTCGGTAATACCAAAGGAAGTTTTAAATTCCGAAATAAATAGAATTAATTCGCAAATAGGATGAATAAAGAAAAACTATAGAGTTTTCGGCTTTTAAAGAGAAATCAGCTCAAGGGAAAAAAGAATGGAGAAGAGGTTTCGGCTTTTGAAGAAATTGAAGAAAAGAAATTGTAGAGGAAGAGGCTAGGGATTTTCGGCACAAGAATAAGGAGAGAATTAGGGTTTTAAATGTCAGAATCAAAGAGCTATCCCCCCTATTTATAGGAATTTCGACACCTCCTATGTAAAATTGAAAACGCCCTTCCTAGTTAATTAAAATTCCAGCTAAATGAGAGGGAAAATTCGGCACCCCTTTGCCATGCAGTAGCCGAATTCTTTACTCCTCTTAGTGGTGGATTTTCGGCCATCACTCTCCTTGTAGATAGGCTCCTATCTTTTCTCCTTTTTATCTTCTATATTATCAATTATAAATCCAAATATATCTTCCTATTTTTAAGCCTTGTAGCCGTCCACCTCATCAAGATTTAATGCCGAAATTTAACTCACTTAAATTAAAAGATTTGGGCTTCATTAAACTTAAATTTTGGGCCCTTAAATCCCTTTTTGTGGCGTCACCCTTGCTCCCATTTAAGTGCCAAAAATGGCCCAAAAACATGGGCTCCTTGTGACCAAAACTTGGGCCTCTTTAATTGTTGATGGCGCCACCTTCTAATTCTATTGTTGGGCCACCTATTGTTGGGCCACAAGCCCATGTTGTTATTTAAAACATCATTACCACCTTTTAACTCTATAATGCACAATCTAATAATTTAATCAAGGCATTTGCCTAATCCTGAGCCCAGTTTGGACCCCTATCACTTAAATTAACAAATTAATCCTATCCCTACACCAAATGCATAGGCCCATAAATTTAGGATGTTACAGTCTACTATCAAGCCCATGTCTCAAATTTGTTAATTGATGATGTTTGTGTGATATGCCATTGATGATATGTTGAGCTTTGTGATGATTTATGGTGTTAAATGAAAGATTTGAGCTAGATGAACATACTTTGTTCTTGAATTTTTGATGAATTTAGCTAATTAGGGCTAAATTGAGAAAATAGTAACTTGAAGGACTAAATTGCAAATTAGATGAAAAATATGGGCTTGTGTGATGTTCATAAGCGTTCAGCTAAGCATGTGTATGTGATGATTTTTGTGAATTTGATGTTTTGAGAAAAATGGATTAAATTGATAAATTGTGCAATTGTGAGGGTTAAATTACAAATAGCCTTAAATGTATGTCCTTGGATTGAATTGAATGTTAATGAATAAAAGGGTTAATTCTGAACATGTATAGATCAAGAACCAAGGAAAATGGACTTAGATCGTGGGAAAGCGAAAGTAACCGAGTAGCCGTTTCTGTTTCTGTTAAACCAAACTTTAGGTAAGTCATTATGCAAATAAACGTATTCGTATTGAATTATGTATGTTCTTATGACTATTGTTATCGATGAATACTTATGATATGATCTATTCATGAATTCCGAGATAAGGATTACTTAGTGACAATGTCCGAGAAGTCCCATACGAACCTAGGAATAGATAGGATTAGCTATGTCATGACATAGGTATCTGTTCTGTTTTATCATGTAAGTCCACATATGGGACATCAGCGTTGATTTGAGATTTCATGTAAGACCTTATCTGGGACTTTGGCATCGATATTATCTTTACGTGTAAGACCATGTCTGGGACATCGACATCGTATTGATTCGTGTAAGACCCTGTCTAAGACAGTGGCATCGATATCTTAGTACATGTAAGACCTCGTCAGGGACGTTGGCATTGTACGACTATTTTGAGCTTTCTGAGTATCTACTAGGTTCCTATTGGTTCAACAGGCAAATTTATGATACGAATGGCTATGTGAATTGTAAATCTGTTTCAGGTACGTTGATTTATACATTAAGTGTGTATACAAGGTAAGTATCTATATGATCTTACTAGGTTGATTATGTATATTGGAATAATAATATGATAAGTGAAAGTATGCATGAAAGAACTATGTGTATATATGATTCTTGAATTGATGAATGTGGCAATTATAGTAAAAAATATGGACCAAAGCATATATGTGAGAAATTTGCTATGTATATGAACTATGTCAATGTTTTTATATGCTTATATGCTTTAAATATTAAGTTTATTTGTATATGACTTACTAAGCTTTTGAAAAGCTTACTTTATGTGTGTATTCTCTGTTCTATAAGTTGTCATAGCTACTGAAGGCTCAGGACCGTCGAGGATTGTCATCACACTACTCGACTTGTTCTGGTACATTTTGGAAGTGCATATAGTTAGATATGGCATGTATTAGCTAGAAATTTGTATATGTATATGAAGTGAACTTAGCCATGTGATTTGGCTAGATATAAGTTGAGAATAAGCTTAAATGAATGTGTTATATGATGCATATTTTGGTATGGTTGAAGCACATGAAATGGTTAAGTTTTTGGGTAAGTATGGATGAATAATATTTGTGATTATATAAGTTTCAGTCTTGTGGATTTGTTATGAATGAGATTGGATTTGAATGTATTGATTGAATGGTTAATTTGGTATGGTTTTGGTTGTTAGATATGCATTAGATGTCTTGGTAAATTGGTTGTAAGTTTGACCCTTGTTGGGTGGCATTTCGGCCTTGCAAATGGCCTATAATGTCACACGGTTGTGGCACACGGGCGTGCCTAGTGACCGTGGGGCTAAGTCAATAGCTAGCTAAGAGTACACGGTCTTGGCACACGGACATGCCTGGTGGCCATGTGATTTTTGACAGGATCGACCACGGCCAGAGTACACGGGCATGCTTGGTGGCCGTGGAGTAAAGTCAGTTTTGACCACGGGGTAGACACACAGGGGTTTCAAGCAGCCGTGGGAGGCACACGGCCTGCCTACACGGGCATGTAACCCCTAAATCTTGAAAAAAGTTTTAAATTTCTAAGAATTTCTGTATGTGTTTTGGTTTAGTCCAGACCCTGTTTCTAGGTGTGTTTAAGGTCTCGATGACCTATTAATGGGACACTATGACTGAGATTGATGTATGATTTCATGAACTTCTGTAAATGTTTCTGATCTATTCGGTAACGTCTTTAACCCTAATCCAGCGACGGATACGGGTTAGGGGTGTTACAGATTTAACATGCCTTTATTAAGAAAGCAGTTAGTCTATTTTTTCTATCATAATAATAATTAAGATTAATTTGAATGATATGGATACTTAAGTGGCATAAATCTCAAAAAAAATTTTCTCGAGCATAAATATTAACTTCATAATTATGGGAAGAATGTTTTCTGAAGGAATTTCTCAAAGGTGTTTCCAAGAAATTCTTTTCAATTTCTGCATTACTCAAGATGAACAATGAATTAAGTTTGGGGGTGTGGAAACATAAAAATATACAGACTTTTCCATGCCCTTTTTAACTCAAATTCATGCAGTTTCGTAGTAATTATTGTCGAAAAATATAATATAATTATAAAATAATTAAATTGTACCTAATTTATTAACATATTTAATTTTAATTAATTTTATAATAAAATTTTCATAAATTTAGATTTATTTTCGATAGATTTGCACAGAGGGTATAGATTGGCTCGAAAGACATTGCTAGAAGCTCAAACCGTAAAGCAATTTCTTAAGCGTTGAGGTGAATTAATTTTTTAGCCTAAGATAGTACAAATTATGAATATTAATACATAATATAATTAATTTTAATTTTAATCTAATTTATTTTGGGATAAATAATTATTATTGATTATATTATGAAAATGAGGCCCAGTTGTGCTAATATGAACGACTGGTCCAAACAAGCAATCGGGCTGCCCAAACCCATCCAAAATGCTGACCCAATCAGCTCAAATTAGCTGATTTATTGACTTGCAAATCAGCCCTAAAAGTCTCCTTGAAATCGCATTCAAACCCCTCCACTTATTATGCTTTTGTAGATTTTCCCCTAGCCAAATATAGCAAGTTTAAATCATTACCAAATGCATGAGTGGTGGCCAGCCATGGGGGGAGTTAATGGCTGATTCTTTCTAAAATTAGCAGCCAATCTCACCAATAATATCCCCTTTGCTACTCATATCATCATTCAACTCAACTCAATTCATTCACAAACATTCTCTCTTCACTCACCTTTCTCCCTTTGTTTTCCATTTTCTTCCTTGTCCCTTCCTTTGTCAATTTCTCCTCAAGAGAAAGAGTTTGCTTCTGACTTGGAGTAGCAGCACTCAAGTGTTCGTAGAGGCCTTGAATTGATAGAACAAGTGGCGAAGAAGAGAAGCGCGCTAGTGACTTCAGAAAGACACTAGATTTGTTTTTAGTTCCCTACTCTTTTATTTTCTTGATTATGTTATGATGAATATTCATTATTTTGTTACTATTGATTTAATTAAAATGGCTTAAATTTAACTCATGTTAGATTGATTGCGTTCTATTTCTTAATTTATTATAAATCATGTTTGTGTTGTTATAGGCCTTGATGATTTGTTCAATTAAATAAAATCATGTTTATGTTATGCTTGCATTTAAATTGTAAAGTAACAATCAAATTAATTATTTAAGTGGATTGAAATTGTAGTTAATATTTAATTGGCGCATGTTTAATCTTTTAAGGTAGCTGAAGGTTAAATTAGCGATGATATTAAACAATACATTAGCCTTGCATAACTTGTAGGATTTTGTGATTAAATTGTTTCAATGTAGAGATATATTGTTACCTCACTTAATCTTTTACTTGCTTATGAAAATTGAATTAATTGTTTGAATTGATATAGAGATATTTACAATAGATTATTTTAATTTCGTAATTATGTATTTGCATTAATACATTTGATTATTAAAATTTGTTTAATCAGTTGAATTGACATAGAGATATAGTCAAGAGATAAATGGATTTTGGTATGTGAGTGTGTTCATAAGTTAGCAAATTGTCAAGTTGTCGTGAATTAAGTTCGTAACAACATGAACATGGTTCTGATAATGTTAAGTTAAAGAATGCAATTGATATAGCACATTTATGTCATATTGATTAAAACTTGTTTTTGAAATCGTGCATTGGAAATTGTTATCTTTATTTTACTTAGTTTAATTTTTAATCTTAATTAAACCCCTTTTCAATTTCTCAAAATTTCACCACCAACTTGTTAAATTATTTATTTTATAAATATTTCTTTGCACAGTCCCTATGGGTACAATAACTTGACATTTACTTGTCACTTTATTACTTGTTGCGATTGTGTATACTTGCACAATTTCGTCGTTCTAGTCCTTTGCCTCAATTGCTCAAACCTTCGCTAGCTTCTTAAGCTAAATAAGAAACAATCATAATTATCAAACCATACTAAGAAATAATCATGCATGTGCTAATGCAAAGACATAAATTCTCTCGACATCAACCTAAGGTTTTCCAGAAATTAGCAGTCAATTGGCACTTATCAATGGTGTCTTAACAAGTTCCTGGAAACCTTTCTCGTCTCCTCTAGCGAAGATAAAAGAAATTTCTTAAATATGTTGGGAAAAACGCAAAGGGGAAGTAAAGGTGAAGCATGCTGGCTATAGGTACCCTTATATAGCACAGACAACGGAAAGTAAGCTTAGTGGGAAGGTCAGAAACCCAAAATCGCCCTTGACTTCTGAGACTAAGTTTTCCTAATAAGATTTGAAACTTAATCTTTTACCAAACGCAACTACTACCACTAATTAGAGTTGTAAAACATTGCTTGTACGCTTAAGCAATCAACTAAACAAGTCATTCAACCACCTAAATGTATCATGTTGTCATTTGCAGTACTCTAGTTCAATTCCAACTAGGTGTCCACTAAACTCTAACGATACTCACAAAACTATAGTTTCTACGTAAAATAATTTTATCGCTCCGCGAACTGACAAGTTTTTGTAGAACATCTGAAGTTGGTAGATCATTTCACAAAAGAGTTTGTCAAACCTTAGAGTTCGCCAAACCTAAAAGTTTTCCCCATGGCGAATTCCAGTAAAATGTTCCTCACAAAAAGATCTTCACTACACGCCACCAAAACACTTAATGGGATATTTCACCTTTTTCCTACTCTAGCTTACTCAAAAATACACCAACAACATATAAGTATGATCTATGTCGGGCGGGCTGTTACAAGGGAGGTTCGCTAGATTTCCTACATGGCATGATCGAGGGAGGTTTACCAGATTGCCTACATGGCATGATCCAATGAGGTCCACCAGATTTCCTACATGACATAACCCAAGGAGGTCTACCAGATCCATTGCAGTCAAATAAGTTGAATTGTTCTCCAAGATGCACAAATAAAATGCGATGGTTTCATTAAAGATAATGTATCAAGTACAAGTTGAGCCAATTTTTGCGATGTCAAGACTATACAAATAAGATTGGCGAACTGTCCTAGTACAGACAAAGTCAATGTAACACCCCAAACCCGACCCAAACACTACAACCGGATCTGGTATGTCACTAAGGAAATTTTACAAAAAAATGTAGCACGTTGGAAAATATAATTATCAGGTTTAAATATTTATACCGAAAACTTAATGATTTATTAAGTTGTATGAGATATAAAGTTATAAAATGTCTTGGCGAATTTTAAATAAAAACCGAACTTGGTACCTGTCATAACTTAATTTAAACATAAAATGTGAAAGCCCAGTAATAAAAGCCCAACATAAACCAAAATGTAAATAATAGTCTAATGGCCCGTGGCCTTATTACAACCAAATTTAAAACCCACTTAAAATAAAATAAAAATATATATAAAATAACAAACTAAAGTCTTATTGGTGAATCCAAATGTTCTTTTGCATGGCCACCTTGCTCTGCTCTCCAGCCCGGTCCGAAGCACTAAGTGTCACCTGAAATTGTTAAATTAATAGGGTGAGTCGCGAAACTCTGTGTGCAACCCTCGTGCACCATCAGATTGGGCCTTAGCCCACATATCAGAATATAAAACATAATATAGAAGATAACATACATAAAACCCAACCCAATCCTAGGTTTCCATCCGCTACACACCACCCTTACCTGCCGATCACACCATTGGGAATTTCTACAATCAACCCACACCGCTACACACCATCGATGGCAGTCATGCTGCAGTTAGCTGCTCATCATCAAAGTTGTGATAGAGTCACCAGGCTGAAATGGCAGAAGCCACCAGAAACAGAGTTGTGACAAAGTCACCAGGCTGAAATGGCAAAAGCCACAAGAACAGATCACTTCCCCCTTTTCATCAATTACCCAACCCCAAGCATACAGAGAAATCGGCATACAAAGCATATTACTGAAGAAGGACAGAAATCACTGACCTGATGATTAGCCTTTACCCTCCTCGGGTTTTCAATCATAATGCCGGGATTTCGGCATTTAACAGAGTATAGCAGATTTATACATATATATTAGCACCCAATCTAATAGTGAAAAAGGTTACACACTTGATTAATGTCGATACCCTTGCCAAATCGATCTACAACTTTGCTTAATAAGCCGAAAAATGTGAAAATAGGACCTTTCCTACAATCGGCCAAGGGTTAATAAATACCCGAATTAACACTTTAAAACTAATAGATTCTTCTTAACTTGAAATCCTGAAAGTAACACAATTCGAGTGTTACCGACTATTACTTAGAGAAAGTTTCTCAACCTCGAAATATTAGATATATCTTCTATTTTGAATATTAAATGTAGTAATAATAAACTAAAATCTATTTAAAATAGACAGATTTATGCGATTGGCCCCACTTCAGATCCCGGAATGCCGAAAATAAGAGAAAACCATAGATTAGTTACTAGATAGCCATTCGACTAGGGACTTTGAAAAGCCGGAAAAGATTTGGATTTCACAAATCGATACTTACCTAAAATTCCCTTCAAATTTTGGCACAAGCAGGCTCCACTAAAGAAGATTCGGCAACTTCAGGAGGTGAGATCTAAGGATTTCGGCTTTTAGAAGATTTAAGAATTGAAGAGATGGCTAAGAGAGATTCGGCAACATGCGATGGGTCAGAGCGATAATGTCTTAGCATCGAGACATGAAACACGTCATGTATCTGCTCCAACTCCGAAGGCAACTCCAAACGATAAGCCACTGGCGCCACGCGTTCCAATACTCGATAAGGCCCAATAAACCGAGGGCTTAGCTTGCCCTTCCGACCAAATCTCATTACCTTCTTCCATGGTGATACTTTCAAAATGACCTGATCTCCCACTGCAAATTCCATCTTCTTTCGTTTTAAATCCGCATAAGATTTCTGCCAATCCGACGCTTCCTTCAACCGAGCCCGTATTAACTTAACTTTCTCTTCCATTTCCGAAACTAGTTCTGGTCCCAACACCTGACGTTCACCTAACTCCGTCCAACAAGTAGGGGTACGACATTTCCTTCCATATAACACTTCGTAGGGCACCATTTGAATACTAGCTTGATAGCTATTATTATATGCAAATTCTGCTAAAGGTAAATACTCCTCCCAACTACCCCTAAAATCGATGATGCAGGCCTTTAGCATATCCTCTAAGATCTGAATTGCCCTCTCAGATTGACCATCAGTCTGTGGGTGAAAAGTGGTACTAAAGTCCAACCTTGTTCCCATGGCTTGATGAAGAGCCTTCCAAAATCGTGACGTGAACCTAGGGTCCCTGTCGGAGATGATCGACACCGGTACCCCATGCAGTCTCACCACCTCAGCTACGTACAGCTTAGCCAACCTTTGTAAAGTATAGTCCACCCAAACTGGTATGAAGTGAGCAGACTTCGTCAACAGATCCACGATTACCCAAATCAAATCCATCTTAGTGGGCATAGGAGGTAACCCACTAACAAAATCCATCGTGATTCTTTCCCATTTCCATTGGGAATCTTCACTAGCTGCAACAATCCCGAAGGCACTTGATGTTCAGCTTTCACCTGCTGGCACGTCAAACACTTCTCCATATATTCCGTAACTTCTCGCTTCAACCCTGGCGACCAGAATTGCTCTCGCAAATCCCGATACATCTTAACTCCTCTAGGATGCATAGCATAAGGGCTACTATGTGATTCCCGAAGAATCATCTGCCTTAACTCCACATCTTTTGGCATACAAATCTTCCCATGGAAACACAAAACTCCATCACCATTCCAACTATAGTCCTCTCCTTCACCATTCTGCACTTGTCGGATTCGAGTACTCAAAACATCATCCAAAAGTTGCTTCTCTTTGATCTGTCTTGTCCACGTAGGTCTTACTTGAAGTTCGGCTACCAAACTACCATCTTCATACAGA
The DNA here is from genome assembly GCA_005393395.2 of Gossypium australe. Classification (NCBI taxonomy): domain Eukaryota; kingdom Viridiplantae; phylum Streptophyta; class Magnoliopsida; order Malvales; family Malvaceae; genus Gossypium; species Gossypium australe. The sequence continues at coordinate 74,284,719 of CM016619.1, forward strand.
CTGAGATTAGCGAACATCGCCTTCAAATCCGCTATCGCCTTCCTACTCAACGCATCTGCCACCACATTAGCCTTACCCGGATGGTATTCGATCGAACAGTCATAGTCCTTCAAGAGTTCAATCCACCTACGTTGCCTCAGATTCAATTCCTTTTGGGTAAGGATATACTTCAGACTCTTATGGTCTGTGTAAATAACCGACTTCTTCCCATACAGGTAATGCCTCCAAATCTGCAGAGCAAACACTACCGCTGCCAGTTCTAAATCGTGCGTAGGGTAGTTCAATTCATGCGGTCTTAACTGTCGAGACGCATATGCAACAACTTTTCCGTCTTGCATCAACACACATCCTAAACCTGTGTGTGACGCATCACAGTAGACGGTAAATTCTTTTCCCGCCTCTGGCTGAATTAACACTGGCGCTTCCGTCAAAATTCTCTTCAGCTTCTCAAAGCTCTCCTGCTGTTTGTCAGTCCATACAAATAATACTCCTTTCCTTAACAACTTAGTTAAAGGTGTCACTATTGAAGAGAACCCCTCAAGAAATCTCCTGTAATACCCTGCCAATCCCAAGAAACTCCGAATTTCTGCCACAGACTTTGGCGGTTTCCAATCTAATACAGCTTCTATCTTCCGAGGGTCTACCCTAATTCCCTCTGCGGAAACTACATGCCCTAAGAAAGTCACTTCCTTCAGCCAGAACTCACACTTACTGAACTTTGCGTACAGCTGCTTCTTCCTCAGAATTTGCAACACTACACGAAGATGTGCATCATGCTCCTCCTCGGACTTGGAGTAAACCAAAATATCGTCGATGAACACCACGACGAACCGATCAAGATATGGTTAAAACACGCGGTTCATCATATCCATAAATGCTGTTGGCGCGTTCATCAAACCGAACGGCATTACCAAGAACTCATAAAGACCGTAGCGTGTTCGAAACGTCGTCTTATGAATGTCCCCTTCCTTCACCTTTAACTGATGATAACCCAACCTTAGATCAATCTTCGAAAAGACCGAAGATCCTTTAAGCTGATCGAACAGGTCGTCGATTCTTGGCAATGGGTACTTGTTCTTAATCGTCAACTTATTCAGTTGACGATAGTCCACGCACATACGCATGGATCCGTCCTTCTTTTTCACGAATAGGACCGGCGCTCCCCATGGAGACACACTCGGTCGGATAAATCCTCGATCCAAAAGCTCCTGGATCTGAGCTTTGAGTTCCACCAACTCCTTCGGTGCCATTTGATAAGGAGTAATGGATACCGGAGTCGTACCCGGAAGTAGTTCTATTCCAAACTCCACTTCGCGATCCAGGGGTAATCCTGGCAACTCCTCCAGAAAGACATCTGCGAAATCCTTAACTGTTCAAACCTCATTGACAGTCACCTTATTAGCATCCAAAGCACTAATATAAGCTAGGAATGCGTTGCATCCTTTCCGAATCATCTTAACAGCCTTCAATGCTGATACTACGTTGGACAAATAGTTCCTTCTTTCCCCTAACACAACCACCTCCCCGCCTTCCGAGGTACTCAACACCACACGCTTGGTCTCACAATCCAACTTAGCACGATGCTTAGTCAACCAATCCATTCCTAGGATAAGATCAAACTCTCCAAATGGCAATTCCATTAAATCTGCCGGAATCACTACCCCTTGAGTTTCTAACGGTACATCCTTAAATAGCTTGTCCACTACCCTAGATTGTCCTAGGGGACTAACCACGGTCATTTTCCTAGTAGTTGTTTCAGAGTCTATACTTAGGGTCTCAGATATCGAACATGCAATATAGGAGTGGGTTGACCCAATATCAATCAAGGCAAGTAAAGGGTTATCAGCAATGAGAAACGTACCGGTTATGACATCCAGTGCATCACCATCCTCCTATTGATGAATTGCATAAACTAGACCCGACTGCCTTGCTTCTACGTTACTTGCACCTCGACCAGGTGCTCTACGTCCGCGACTAGCCCCATTTCCACCTCTACCTGAACCACGACCCCTTGGTCCAGGCTGGTCACTTCTCCTAATCTAATCAGCACCTCGACCCGTTAGATGTACCTGATCCACTTACGGACAGTCCTTAATCAGATGCTCCGTGGATCCATACCTGAAACATCCACCCGTTCTTCTTCTACACTCCCTAGAATATGCTTTCCCGCACTAATTACATAATCGATTTTGATTCCCCGCAGTAGGTGTCGGAGCACGAGCTGGCCCATCAGACCTAGGCCTTTTCTGCGAATTCCCAGATGCTCCTGCCGGCCCAAAATTTCTCTTATTCCTTCCCCGCCCCTTATCTCTTTCCTATCTTTCAGTCCATTTTACCTCCTCAGCTATCTTAACCTTCTCCACCAGAACAGCAAAATCTCTTTCTCTCTGCAGTGCTATCAAAACCCTTAACTCATTCCGCAGTCCATCCTCGAACTGAACACAACGTTCATATTCGGTTGCCTCATATTCAGCCACAGATTTACTTCCTTGCACTAGATTCAGAAATGCCTTCCTCTGTGCATCCACATAGTTGGCCCCAACATACTTCCCCTGGAATGACTCCTTAAAGAAGTCCCAGTCAATTCGATCTGCGGTAGCACCCTCCTTCATCGTGAGCCACCACTGATAAGCCTCGTCTCGAAGAAGAGACACGACCCCTTTCAGCTTCTCCTCCACCGTGAAATCTAAGTCATCCATTATGCACTCAGTCACTTCCATCCAATACTCAGCTGTGTTAGGGGCTACGCCAGAAACTCCCCTAAACACTTCTGCCCCATTGGCCCTAAGCCGTTCCAGTACAGATTTTCGGGCTCCTGTGCCCATGCCCACTCCAACAACTCTCTCTAAAACCCTCAACATCGCCTGGGATACAGCATCATCTCCGGTCGCCTGATCCCGTAATTCTCCCTCCACAGCTGGAGGATCCGGCATTTCATTCCCTGACCCGTGGCCAGACCCTACTGGCTCAGACAAAGTCATCCTACCCCTACCGCGTCCACTCGGCGGACGTCCTCGACCCCTTGTACTCATTCTTTCGATTGGCATTTATCTGATAAAAAATTTTATGAATCATTAATTCTTTCCACTGATTAACCACGAACAGTCTTATGAATAGTAATTTTAGGAGTAGTTCTTTCGAATCTATAATTCAGTCTCAAGTTCACATCCCCTAGTTCTAGAAACTATATACATTCCACAATCTACATACGGACAACACCCATACATCCACATTCAATACATAGAGGTATTTCTGTTATTCCACTACCCAGGGGTATTTTCGTAATTTTATCCTGCAGGGGTATTTTCGTAATTTTCAAAAATAGTGTTCCTTGTTGATTTCATGAAATAAGGGTATGTTGGTAATTTTTAAAATCCAGGGGTATTTCGGTAATTTTTCAATCCGAGGGTATTTCGGTAATTTTTTCCAATCCGGGGTTATTTTGGTAATTTTGAAATCAAGGGTACTTTGGTCATTTTACAAATCAGGGCAATTTAGTAATTTTTACAAATCAGGGATGTTTTAGTTATTTTCCCAAATCAGGGGTATTTTCACAATTTTACAAAACTAATGGGGTATCTTGGAGAATTTGATTTCAAAAGAAAATAGTAGTGTTCAGGTGTTTATGAGTTTTTGGTTGTTGTCATGTGTTGGGTGAGTTTTTGTTTTAAGTAAAAATTTCGTTGACTTCATAAATCGGGATATATTTGCAAATCATGGGTATCTTGGTATATTTTTTTCAAAATAAGGGTATTTTAGCATTTTTTTGGAAAAAATAAGGTGGCTAGTCCCTTTCAGGTTTTAACTATAAGGTTTAGCCTGTCAACAAGTCCTCATGATTAGGGTGAACGGTCACTACGCACCAGGTATGATTTCAGCGAAGAGGAGGTGAGTCGCGAGGACTGCTTAAATACTAAGCTCTCCCTGAATCCACTCCTAGACATGTGTATGCCCGTTGCCACACCCTAACTCGACTAAGGTGAACAGTCACTATGCACCAGGTAAGATTCCAGTGAAGAGGAGGTGAGTCACTAGGACTGCTTAAATACCAGGCTCTTCCGGATCCAATCCTAGACATGCGTATGCCTGTTGCCACACCCAAGCCTTGCGACTCATTTACGGGTTTGTTTAATGAAATTAAGTCTTATGAGTTTTAGGAAGTTGTTTAAACTAAGCCTAGAGTCCATCAAGTTCCAATCTAACTAATCTACATCCCATAAAGCCATCAAGCCCACATATATTTCACACAATGGTTTAGAATACTTACCTGGCAGACTTGGGCCAGAGACGCAGGTGCCATGCCCAGCTAACAAACCTGTTATCATTTAAAAACATACATGTTTCAAAAGCCCATTTTTAGAAAATGTTTTGAGTCCAAAAACCCCAGAGCTGAGTTTTGAACCGGGCTCTGATACCAATTTGTAACACCCCAAACCCGGCCCAAACACTACAACCGGATCTGGTATGTCACTAAGGAAATTTTACAAAAAAATGTAGCACGTTGGAAAAAACAATTATCAGGTTTAAATATTTATACCGAAAACTTAATGATTTATTAAGTTGTATGAGATATAAAGTTATAAAATGCCTTGGCGAATTTTAAATAAAAACAGAACTTTTTACCTGTCATAACTTAATTTAAACATAAAATGTGAAAGCCTAGTAATAAAAGCCCAACATAAACCAAAACGTAAATAATAGTCTAATGGCCCGTGGCCTTATTACAACCAAATTTAAAACCCACTTAAAATAAAATAAAAAAATATAAAATAACAAACTAAAGTCTTATTGCTGAATCCAAATGTTCTTTTGCATGGCCACCTTACTCTCCTCTCCAGCCCGGTCCAAAGCACTAAGTGTCACCTGAAATTGTTAAATTAATAGGGTGAGTCGCGAAACTCAGTGTGCAACCCTCGTGCACCATCAGATTGGGCCTTAGCCCACAGATCAGAATATAAAACATAATACAGAAGATAACATACATAAAACCCAACCTAATCCTAGGTTTCCATCCGCTACACACCACCCTTACCTGCCGATCACACCATTGGGGATTTCTACAATCAACCCACACCGCTACACACCATCGATGGCAGTCATGCTGCAGTTAGCTGCCCATCATCAAAGTTTTGACAGAGTCACCAGGCTGAAATGGCAGAAGCCACCAGAAACAGAGTTGTGACAAAGTCACCAGGCTGAAATGGCAAAAGCCACTAGAACATATCACTTCCCCCTTTTCATCAATTACCCAACCCCAAGCATACAGAGAAATCGGCATACAAAGCATATTACTGAAGAATGATAGAAATCACTGACCTGATGATTAGCTTTTACCCTCATCGGGTTTTCAATCATAATGCCGGGATTTCGGCATTTAACAGAGTATAGCAGATTTATACATATATATTAGCACCTAATCTAATAATGAAAAAGGTTACACACCTGATTAATGTCGATACCCTTGCCAAATCGATCTACAACTTTGCTTAAAAAGCCGGAAAATGTGAAAATAGGACCTTTCCTACAATTGGCCAAGGGTTAATAAATACCAGAATTAACACTTTAAAACTAATAGATTCTTCTTACCTTGAAATCCCGAAACTAACACAATTCGAGTGTTACCGACTATTACTTAGAGATCTATGCGATCGGCCCTACTTCAGATCCCGGAATGCCGAAAATAAGAGAAAACCATAGATTAGTTACTAGATAGCCATTCGACTAGGGACTTTGAAAAGCCAGAAAAGATTTGGATTTCACAAATCGATACTTACCTAAAATTCCCTTCAAATTTCGGCACAAGCAAGCTCCACTAAAGAAGATTCGGCAATTTCAGGAGGTGAGATCTAAGGATTTCGGCTTTTAGAAGATTTAAGAATTGAAGAGATGGCTAAGAGAGATTCGACCAATGAATATTAAGGAGGAGGTTAGAATAATAGAGATGTGTTTTCGGCTTTTAGAGATTAAAAGAAGAATATCAATAAAGGTTAGAAGATTCGGCTAACCAAGAAATTTTAGAGAGGAAGAAAAGGTGAAGAAGATGATGGTTTTCGGCTTTTGAGAGGAAGAAGATGAGAAAAGAAAAATAAAAGAGAGGCTTTAAAATTTCGGCACCCCCTCTATATATAGAAAACCGATTCCTCCCCTTAGCAAAGATTGATTTTCGGCCAACACTGCCACACATGATAGCTCCTATCCCTTTTCCCTTATCTTAATCTGTTATCTCCTCAAAAATAGCCTTTATCTGCTTATTATCCACATAAAATAAACATTAAAAATCCCTAGAAAATAGCCCTGTGCCGTCCCCCCTATTGCTCCCTTTAAGTGCCGAAATTTAGCCCTAAAACTTGGGCTTCAAGCTGCCAAAATTTGGGCCCTCCTCATGCACTTGTGACGCCACTTATAGCTCCCATTTACTGTGCCCCTAGTTGCTGGGCCACAAGCCCAATATGTCACTTAAACTACTAAAACTTTAATTTAAGCCCCTAGAGTGTCTAAATAAAATATTTATTCAAAGCCTCAGCCCAAACATGAGCCCCATTTGTACCTCAAATCCTTAAATTAATAATTTAAACACACATTACACAAAATGTACAAGCCCATAAATTCAGGATGTTACAGTCAAACATGAATTTTGAATCATGAAGTACATGCTTGCTAGCATTGTGCTGATACAAGTTATGGACAACTCACTAATTTGATTTGAACTTACCTATAGGTTATTACCTATTGTAAGTAAAAAGGGGAAATTAGAGGATTCGAGGAGGGATAAAGTCAGAATCTGGCGTTCTCAAGTAGGCTTACTTCTTACTCGTAATATGCATATAGTGGGGCAACTTAGAGGCAGAGCCTCAGGGTCATAGTCAAATTTTTAATTAAGTATGGTCAGGATATGTAACATCCTAGAATTTGAATTTTTATTTGTTGCATTATTTTGGTGCTCAGCTAGTTAAACTATCCAATGTGTGTGTTTAGGTAGTCCTGAGAAGGCTCGAGATTTATTTGGAATTAGTAAAATAGTACTTTAAGGTAATGGAATAAGTGACCTTAAAGCTTAAGGTAATAAAGTGGTAAGAAGCTAGCATAATTGAGCAATTAGTAAAGAGGATATGGCGCCATGTGTGTTACCTTGAGGGAAGGAGTTTGAATCCCATTGTGAGCAAATGTGAACTTTTTTTTTGTTTTCCTTCCTTATAGTGTCGGTCAAGGATGAGCTTATAGTAAGTTGGACTTTGTTTTTTTATGGCAAGATGGCTAAGAGAAAAAGGCAAGATTGAACTTAGGGAAAGGAATCAAATGAAAAAGGCATGTAGGGGGAACATAAGGCTTATTCCAAGGGTGATGTTTTGGAAAGTTTGGGTGGCCAAACTTTGACCATTTGGCCATGCATTTGGACGGTTTTTGGGGCTAAGGGGGGATGGCCGAAATTTCGCTAGCATTTTGGTAAGGTAGGTGCTTGTTTGGTCTTTTTTCTTCATTAGCAAATTGGTGTATCAAATTTTTCTCTCCAAAGTTCTTCTCCCTAGCCGAATGTGTCATGAGCAATAGGTAAACTTTTGTTTTGTTTTGGCCAATTCTTTTTGACCATTTTGGTATCATCTTCCATTCTTCCCCAAGCTCTTTTCCTCCTTGTGCCGAAACCATACAACCTTGAAGGGGTATTTTCATTTCTTTTCTTCTCTTCTCTTTGCCGAATGCACACCAACCTCAAGACTTTTTCTTTGTTAATTTTTCATCCTTGAAAACTGAAACATAAACACCCTATCTCCTATTTCTTTTTCTTCTTCCTTTCTTCTTGGAAAAACTCTCAAACATCACTCCCTCCCTAATATTTTCACCATGGCCGAATGTCATTGATTATCTCCCCATAGCCGAATCTTCCACTTCACACATATTTTCTTCTCAACCATTTTTCTACTCACACTTTGATCAATCGGTAAGAACACTCTCTTCAATTCTCTTATTTTTTTTTCTTCTATTGCCGAATTCATATGTTGGCTTTAGAGGGTCTTTTTGACCGAAATTATCATCTTTTCTCTTTCAAATAAAACCCTTTCTTCTTTGTAGTGGTATAATAGAGTGCCGATTGTTTCTACATCGCTTAATCGACTCTAGCCATAGGAAGATCATGTGAAAAAGGAATTTCATCATTCAAGGTAAGGATTCTTCGAGGATTCTTTATTACTTTTTTTCGTTAAAGATAGTGTTGTTTAATCGATAATATTATAGGGACTTTATCGCTCGATTTTCATCTTGAGATCATACAGATTTTTGTGGTAAGCCGACTTCACTCTTAAGATCAATCGTTTGTAACAACGTAATATTAGTTTGGACTAATATTTATTTTCAATGGAGGCAAGCAAGATCGAATCAAAAGGGGTAGTGATTGGTGATCGAAAAAGGAATGGATTTACGATCCCTACTCCTAAATCTAAACGAAGGGATGTTTCGGCGATTCGAGACTTTCCACCGGGTTGTGGACCCTCATCCGGTGAGAATCAACCATTCGAAGTTGTTCGCAATTGTGAGGCATCGGCGATTCGAGATTTTCCACCGAGTTGTGGACTGTCAACCGGGGAGAACCGATAAATAGTAGTTATTCACGATTCCGAGGGTAAAAACCTAGACCGTTTATCTTAGAGTAGATTTACTATATAGTGTACATGATCTAATTGAGCGTTAAAAATATTTTTAGGTGTCGACTATCAGGAAAGCGTAGTGCTTACCGTAATCAGGTGTGTAATCTCACACCGTATTTCATGGGTTAGATAATTATATCGTGTTAATCGTTTGATTAAATCGCATGTTAGTGAAATCGGGTAAAATGGCATAATTATCACTCTATTGGTAAAGACTATGAAATCGGTATTAAGACTGTGAAAATTTCGAGACTGGGCCAAATCGATAAAAGTGATATATATATGGGCCAAATGTGATATTTGATATATGGGCCAAATGTGATATTTGATATATATATGGGCCAAATTTGATATTTGATATATGGGCCAAATGTGATATTTGATATATGGGTCAAATGTGATATCTGATATATGGGCCAAAAGTGATATTTGATATATGGGCCAAGTGTGATATGTGTTATATGGGCCAAAATGTGATATGGGCCAGATTGAGAAAATTTTTATAATGGGCCATATTGTTCGTAATAATTATATGAATGGATTGTTGTAAATGAATATGCATATTATATACATGATTTGCATGGGTTGGGATATTGACGAAGAGAAGTTCTGGTAGCTTTGCTACAAAATTCTGGTGGCTCTGCCACAAATCTGAAAAATGGAAAATGCCATGTAAACTCTATAAATCTGGTGGCTTGCCCACAAATTGATATAAACGGCTTAATGCCTATTTTGGTGTGTTGGCAGGGTGGGTGACTAAAGCTCCCCACAGGTGTGCTGGTTGGTACAGGTGGTGTGTAGCGGATGGAATTGCAAATTGCATATCACATGCATACTATATACATGTTATTATGTTATAATTTTAAATGGGCTTTGGCCCAATAAATGATTAATTGGATTTTGGGCCCAGTGGACAATGGTAAGTGGGTTACACACTGAGTTCTAATAACTCACCCCGTTTTTCTTACCCTTCTCAGGTAATGAACAGTGATGGGAACTCGGGCCGTGGACGACTCGATGGAGGCCATACTACGAATAATGAGTTATTTAAATTTTTGATTTCTTTTAAGTACTTTTTATTATTTTGCTATTTTAAGTTAAGTTGTAATAAGGCCTCTGGATAAATTTTAATGTTGTTTTACGTTTGATGGATTTTATAATTTGCTTGAATACTTTAAGTGGGATTTTTCTAAAAATTGAAATAAATGTTTTTCTCAAATGAATATGGAAAAAAGGGTCATAATAACTTTCTTACATATTTTAACTCGGAAAATTTTCAGTTAACAATGTTCTTCAAATTTTTCCAAAATTATTTTCAAACTCTTTTAAATCTTCTCTAAATATAAATTTAATTTTTTTTAAGTTTCAATTTATAAATTCTTACGTCTCAAATTGTTTGAATTACCAATCAACCTTGGTTTTCAATAAACTCCACGTCATGATGTTTTTTGAAAATCCGATTTCTTTAAATCTTTAAAAGACTAGATGTGTATTCCTTTTGTATGACATGTCCAATTTGGTCTTAATGCATAGACCGGGTTTGGGGTTTTACATTTTATGGTATCAGAGCTCGGTTCAAAACTTGGATGTGGTTTAGGTTCAAAAACAATCCTATTCAAAACTGTTTTGAATTATAGAACTTATGCTTTTAAAGGAAGTATGGCACCACGAGTATCCAGCATCAAGTCAAGTAAGTGTATGTGAATTGAATAATTCTTATTATTGTGATATGACTATAGGAACACTCTAGAACTTTTAGTTTTAGGTGTTGAAACTATAGAGATTGAGACTATAGGATGTGTTTGCGAAAACAACTCTGCTTCTTATATCTCATAAAATATCTTTAATAAACACTGAAATAGTATACTGATTCATAAAACTTGTAATCAGATTAAATTGAAATAGTCAATATGAGCGCTAGAGGACGCGGACGTGGTAGACGTGGACGTGGTAGAGGCCGAGGTGCTAGAGTTTTGTCTGGGGCATCGGGACATATGCCAGAAATGGACGCATCGGCGTCACCTATGTCGGATAATGGATCACATGACCGTATGAGAGAGGACATTGCATTGACCCAAGCAATGCTGCGAGTCTTAGAAAGGGTTGCTGGGGCTAGAACTGGGCCAGCAGCTCGTGGATCAATTCCAAAGCGACTTAGATCAAGTGGTGTCGAAGTTTTTAGGGGTGTCTCAGGTGTAGCTCCAAATGTAGCGGAGTACTGGCTCGAGGCAGTGGAACGGATCATGGATGATTTGGAGTTCACCACCGAGCAGAAACTAAGAGGAGCTGTGTCCTTGTTGAGAGACGAGGCGTATCAATGGTGGCTTACTGTTCGGGAGGGCACCCAGGCCGATCGTGTTAATTGGGATTTCTTCAAAACTTCATTTCAAGGAAAGTATGTCGGGGCTAGCTATGTGGATGCCCGAAGGAAGGAATTCCTTAATCTGGTTCAAGAAAGTAAGACTGTGGCAGCTTATGAAGCAGAATTTCTACGTTTGAGTCGTTATGCTCGGACTATAGTGCCAACTAACCATGAACGCTGTGTGCATTTTGAGGATGGGTTGAATGATGAGTTGCGGGTACTGATAGCCCCACAACAAGAAAGGGCTTTTGCCATGCTTGTGGAGAAAGCCAAAATAGCTAAGGAGGCTAAGAACTTGGAGCGACAAAATCGAGAAAAAGATTGAGGTAGGAACAAGAGGGACTTTAAGTCGGGTCCTACTAAAAGGTTCCAAAAGAGGCCCAGCAATGATGAGCCAGCTCAAGCTAGCGCACCTGCTGCTACCAATCAGATTCAACCATGTGCTGACTGTGGAAGACGACACCCTGGTGAATGCTGGAAGAGAACCGGTGGGTGTTTCAAATGTGGTTCTAAGGATCATCAGCTTAAGAATTGTCCTCGACGGACTGTTCTGACTCAAGAAACTCATAACCATGATACACAACCAGCTAGAGGCGCTTAGTAGTCACCGAGGGGTCGTGGACCAGGCCGAGGTGGTAATGGCGCCGGTCGTGATCAAGGTGCACTGGGCAGAGGTAATGGCTTCAGAGGTAACGCGGAGGCGAGACTTCCAGGGTTAGTTTTTGCGGTCAGTCGCTGAGAGGATGGCGGTGCACCTGATGTGATAACCGGTACGTTCTTCATTTTTGATGTACCTATTTCTGCTTTAATAGATATCGAATCTACCCACTCGTATGCTGCTAGCACTATATCTGGAAATCTGATTATTAGATCTGAGATTACTAATAGAGAGATGACGATAATTAGTCCTTTAGGACAGTCTGTGATAGTGGATAAATTGTTTAGAGACGTGCCCTTAGAAATTCAAAGAGAAATATTTCTGGCGGATTTGATGGAACTGCCTTTCGGTGAGTTCGATCTTATTTTGGGCATGGATTGGTTGGTAAAGCACCGTACGCACTTGGATTGTGCTGCAAAGCGGATGTCGATAAGGACTTTAGAAGATAAGGAAGTTGTGATGATAGGCGAGAGGAGAAACTATTTAGCAAACGTAGTATCTGCTTTAAAGGCAGAAAAGTTGGTGCGAAAAGGGTGTGGAGCATTCCTAGCCTTCATTAGTGCTTTGGATGTCAAGGAATTAACGGTGGAAGGTGTTAGAACGGTAAAGGAGTTTTTGGACGTCTTCCCCGAAGAACTTCCTGGATTGCCTTCAGACCGAGAAGTAGAGTTTGGCATTGAGCTTTTGCCCGGAACGGCTCCGGTGTCCATTGCTCCTTATAGGATGGCACCGAAGGAGTTAGAGGAGCTTAAAGCTCAAATTCAGGAGTTGTTGGATCAGGGATTTATTCGACCGAGTGTGTCTCCGTGGGGAGCACCGGTCTTGTTCGTCAAGAAGAAGGATGGGTCGATGCGTATGTGCATTGATTATAGGCAGTTGAATAAATTGACGATCAAGAATAGGTATCCATTGTCGAGAATCGATGACCTGCTTGATCAATTGCGAGGAGCTTCAGTTTTCTCCAAGATAGATTTGAGATCGGGTTATCACCAACTCAAGGTTAAGGAGGCGAATATTCATAAGATGTCATTTCGAACTCGTTATGGACATTATGAGTTCTTGGTGATGCCGTTTGGATTAACCAATACACCAGTTGCATTTATGGACATGATGAACCGGGTCTTCCAACCCTATTTAGACCGGTTTGTGGTGGTGTTCATAGATGACATCTTGGTTTACTCGAATAATGAAAAAGAGCATGATTCACATCTGCGTATAGTATTGCTGTGGTGTTTGCTTTGAAGATTTGGAGGCACTACCTATACGGAGAGAAGTCGATTATTTATACGGATCATAAGAGTCTAAAGTACCTCCTTACTCAAAAGGAGTTGAACTTAAGACAGCGGAGGTGGATAGAGCTGTTGAAGGATTACGACTTCTCAATCGAGTATCACCCTAGAAAGGCTAACGTGGTGGCAGATGCGTTGAGTCGTAAGGTGGTATCGGAGTTGAGAGCGATGTTTGCTCATCTCAGTTTGTATGAAGATGGTAGTTTGCTAGCTGAACTTCGGGTGAAGCCTGTGTGGTTAGGTCAGATTAAGGAAAAGCAGTCATCGGATGAAAAGCTGGGTTCATTACTTCAGCAAGTGGAAGGTGGTGTGATAGGGGAATTTGGATTGAATAACGATGGAGTACTGTGTTTTCGCGGAAGAATTTGTATGCCCAAGGATTCGGATTTGAGACAAATGATTTTGCGTGAGGCGCATAGTAGCCCTATGCTATGCACCCTGGGGGAAATAAAATGTATCGAGACCTTCGTGAGCAGTATTGGTGGCCAGGGTTGAAATGGGAGGTTACTGAGTTTGTGAGTAGGTGCTTGACATGTCAGCAAGTGAAGGCGGAACATCAATTGCTGCCGGGATTGCTACAACCGGTAAAGATTCCATTATGGAAATGAGAACGGATAATGATGGACTTTGTTAGTGGGTTACCCTTATCGCCTAATAAGAAAGATTCCATCTGGGTAATAGTGGATCGGTTGACGAAGACTGCCCATTTTCTACTTGTTCGTATGGATTACTCACTACAGAAGTTGGCCAAGTTGTATGTAGCGGAAATCGTGAGGTTACATGGGGTACCAGTGTCTATTATTTCGGACAAGGACCCTAGGTTTACATCGCGGTTTTGGAAAGCTTTACATGAAGCTTTAGGAACAAGATTAAATTTCAGCACGGCTTTTCATCCTCAGTCAGATGGTCAGTCGGAAAGAGTAATCCAGATTTTGGAAGACATGTTAAGGGGTTGTGTGATTGATTTCAGAGGTAGTTGGGAGGATTTCCTACCATTGGCAGAGTTTGCGTATAACAATAGCTATCAATCCAGTATCCAGATGGCACCCTACGAGGCATTGTACGGTCGTAGGTATCCTACTCCTACTTGTTGGACTGAATTGGGGGAACGACAGTTGTTGGGTCCTGAGCTGATATCAGAAACGGAGGAAAAGGTAAAAGTAATTCGAACAAGGTTAAAGGAAGCTTCGGATAGACAAAAATCGTATGCGGATCTGAAGCGTAAGGATATTGAATTTGCGGTGGGAGATCAAGTCTTTTTAAAGGTCTCACCTTGGAAGAAGATCTTCAGATTTGGAAGGAAGGGCAAGCTGAGCCCTAGGTTTATCGGACCGTATCGTGTGTTGAAGCAGGTAGGACCAGTGGCTTATCAGCTTGAATTACCTCCGGAGTTGAGTCAGATTCATAGTGTTTTTCAAGTCTCAATGTTGAGGCATTATCGATTGGATCTGTCTCACATAGTACCGGTAGAGGAAGTTGAGTTAAGGCCTGACTTGTCATTCGAGGAAGAGCCAGTGCAAATTTTAGATCGAGATGTTAAGGTGCTGAGAAGGAAGTCAGTACCGTTAGTCAAAGTTCTATGGCATAATCACGGAGTGGAGGAAGCTACATGGGAGCCTGAGGACGCGATTCGACAGCAATATCCTCACCTCTTTTAACCAGGTAAATTTCGAGGATGAAATTTTCTTTAAAGGGGTAGAACTGTAACATCCTTGAATTTGAATTTTTATATGTTGCATTATTTTGGTGCTCAGCTAGTTAAACTATCCAATGTGTGTGTTTAGGTAGTCCTGAGAAGGCTCGGGATTTATTTGGAATTAGTAAAATATTTTGGCATTTAGTACTTTAAGGTAATGGAATAAGTGACCTTAAAGCTTAAGGTAATAAAGTGGTAAGAAGCTAGCATAATTGAGCAATTAGTAAAGGGGATATGGCGCCATGTGTGTTACCTTGAGGAAAGGAGTTCGAATCCCATTGTGTGCATGTGTGAACTTTATTTTTTTGCCTTCCTTCCTTATACTGTCGGTCAAGGATGAGCTTATGGTAAGTTGGACTTTATTTTTTTATGGCAAGATGGCTAAGAGGAAAAGGCAAGATTGAACTTAGGGAAAGGAATCAAATGGAAAAGGCATGTAGGGGGAACATAAGGCTTATTCCAAGGGTGATGTTTTGGAAAGTTTGGGTGGCCAAACTATGACCATTTGGCCAAGCATTTCGACGGTTTTTGGGGCTAAAGGGGGGATGGCCGAAATTTTGCTAGCATTTTGGTAAGGTAGGTGCTAGTTTGGTCTCTTTTTTTTTCATTAGCAAATTGGTGTATCAAATTTTTCTCTCCAAAATTCTTCTCCCTAGCCGAATGTGTCATGAGCAATTGGTAAACTTTTGTTTTGTTTTGGCCAATTCTTTTTGACCATTTTGGTATCATCTTCCGTTCTTCCCCAAGCTCTTTTCCTCCTTGTGCCGAAACCATACAACCTTGAAGGGGTATTTTCATTTCTTTTCTTCTCTTCTCTTTGTCGATTGGACACCAACCTCAAGACTTTTTCTTTGTTAATTTTTCATCCTTGAAAACCGAAACATAAACACCCTATCTCCTATTTCTTTTTCTTCTTCTTTTCTTCTTGGAAAAACTCTCAAACATCACTCCCTCCCTAATATTTTCACCATGGCCGAACGTCATTGATTATCTCCCCATAGTCGAATCTTCCACTTCACACATATTTTCTTCTCAACCATTTTTCTACTCACACTTTGATCAATAGGTAAGAACACTCTCTTCAATTCTCTTATTTTTTTTCTTCTATTGCCGAATTCATATGTTGGCTTGAGAGGGTCTTTTTGACCGAAATCATCATCTTTTCTCTTTCAAACAAAACCCTTTCTTCTTTGTAGTGGTATAGTAGAGTGCCGATTGTTTCTACATCGCTTAATCGACTCTAGCCATAGGAAGATCATGTGAAAAAGGAATTTCATCGTTCAAGGTAAGGATTCTTTGAGGATTCTTTATTACTTTTTTTCGTTAAAAATAGTGTTGTTTAATCGATAATATTATAGGGACTTTATCGCTCGATTTTCATCTTGAGATCATACGGATTTTTGTGGTAAGCCGACTTCACTCTTAAGATCAATCGTTTGTAACAACGTAATATTAGTTTGGACTAATATTTATTTTCAATGGAGGCAAGCAAGATCGAATCAAAAGGGGTAGTGATTGGTGATAGAAAAAGGAGCGGATTTACGATCCCTACTCCTAAATTTAAACGAAGGGCTGTTTCGGCGATTCGAGACTTTCCACCTAGTTGTGGACCCTCATCCGGTGAGAATCAACTATTCGAAGTTGTTTGCAATTGTGAGGCATCGGCGATTCGAGATTTTCCACCGGGTTGTTGACTGTCAGCCATGGAGAACCGGCAAATAGTAGCTATTTGCGATTCTGAGGTTAAAAACCTAGACCGTTTATCTTAGAGTAGATTTACTATATAGATTACATGATCTAATCGAGCGTTAAAAATATTTTTAGGCGTCGACGATCAGGAAAGTGTAGTGCTTACCGTAATCAGATGTGTAATCTCACACCGTATTTCATAGGTTAGATAATTATATCGTGTTAATCGTTTGATTAAATTGCATGTTAGTGAAATCGGGTAAAATGGCATAATTATCACTATATTGGTAAAGACTATGAAATCGATATTAAGACTGTGAAAATTTCGAGACTACCCTTAATGGGCCAAATCGATAAATGTGATATATATATATGGGCCAAATGTGATATTTGATATATGGGCCAAAATGTGATATTTGATATATGGGCCAAATGTGATATCTGATATATGGGCCAAAAGTGATATTTGATATATGGGCCAAGTGTGATATGTGCTATATGGGCCAAAATGTGATATGGGCCAGATTGAGAAAATTTTTATAATGGGCCATATTGTTCGTAATAATTATATGAATGGATTGTTGTAAATGAATATGCATATTATATACATGATTTGCATGGGTTGGGATACTAACGAAGAGAAGTTCTGGTAGCTTTGCTACAAAATTCTGGTGGCTCTGCCACAAATCTGAAAAATGGCAAATGCCATGTAAACTCTGTAAATCTGGTGGCTTGCCCACAAATTGATATAAACGGCTTAATGCCTATTTTGGTGTGTTGGCGGGGTGGGTGACTAAAGCTCCCCACAGGTGTGCTGGTTGGTACGGGTGGTGTGTAGCGGATGGAAACTAGGTTTGGTTTGCGAATTGCATATAACATGCATACTATATATATGTTATTATGTTATAATTTTAAATGGGCTTTGGCCCAATAAATGCTTAATTGGATTTTGGGCCCAGTGGACAATGGTAAGTGGGTTACACACTGAGTTCTAGTAACTCACCCCGTTTTCCTTACCCTTCTCAGGTAATGAACAGTGATGGGGACTTGGGCCGTGGACGACTCGGTGGAGGCCATACTACGAATAATGGGTTATTTAAATTTTGGATTTCTTTTAAGAACTTTTTATTATTTTGCTATTTTAAGTTAAGTTGTAATAAGGTCTCTGGATAAATTTTAATGTTGTTTTACGTTTGATGGATTTTATAATTTGCTTGAATACTTTAAGTGGGATTTTTCTAAAAATTGAAATAAATGTTTTTCTCAAATGAATATGGAAAAAAGGGTCATAATAACTTTCTTACATATTTTAACTCGAAAAATTTTCAGTTAACAATGTTCTTCAAATTTTTCCAAAATTATTTTCAAACTCTTTTAAATCTTCTCGAAATATAAATTTAATTTTTTTTTTTTAAGTTTCAATTTATAAATTCTTACGTCTCAAATTGTTTGAATTATCAATCAACCTTAGTTTTCAATAAACTCCACGTCAAGATGTTTTTTGAAAATCTGATTTCTTTAAATCTTTAAAAGACTAGATGTATATTCCTTCCGTGTGACATGTCCAATTTGGTCTTATTGCATAGACCGGGTTTGGGGTTTTACAGGATATTATTTTCAAGACTAAGTAAATATTTCAATATGGTAAAGTAACCTTTGTAAAATTTATATATCTTAGATTAAAGGTATATAATTTTAATAATTTCTTGAATTGGTGAAGTCAATTAGCTAACCGTGTTAAATAATATTTATATTACATGAATATGAATTGCGAAATGTATTTATGGATGTGTTAGTTAAATTCGGACATGAAGTGTAGCACCCTGTAGTCCGGATTCGGCAATGGGTCGGGTATGGGGCATTACAAGGAGAGAGGGGTTTGGGCCTCTCCAATATCGGGTCCAATTATGTGTGCTTCTTGGACTTTTAACCCAACAATTTATTTCCCAAAATAAATACTATTCATTAAATTAATTTAAATTAATTAATTTTCCAATTAAATAATTTTCTCAACACAATTCTAATTATGTTAAAGTCATGACAACTTTACAGTAAAAGAATCTATAGGAAAATATATTTACTTTTCATATTCAATGGATTCACAATGACCAATTAATTTAAATTCATTTTTAAACTTCAATTATTTAAAAATAATAATTCAAGAAACTTGAATTAATTCTCAAGTCATTTTCATACTTAGTGAGAAACCAAATTCATTTACGAATGTAGCCTATTTGGCTAACTTTATCATTTCTATCCATTTATGCTCATTTGGTTGTAAATGTAATTCATTTCTGGTTTTAGCAAGCTAGTAGAGGGATTGAACAAACATATATAATTAGGTATCTAATAATTTATAATTAAGTTCTAGATTTTTTTTCCTATTAATTATAAACTTATTTAATCATGAAGTCATTCCACTATAGTATTGTGACTGACTTTCCCTATTACATGCCATTATGAAAGCTACCCAGTCAGTGCTAATCCAATAACCTTGTTATAAGTGCGTTACTCTAATAGGATATATTTAATATCTTTGGGATCAATTCATTCTCCCGATATGATCCTATTTTATCTCATGGTAACCATTACATGTTCCTTCATGGAACGCCAAATACTATCAAATATTAATTAAGTTATTTATCATAAGGACAAATAACCCATGGCCACGTTTACTTTTCATCTACCATGTAATACTACTGAGAGATTATCATTTACCCATTTCTTGGGCTATGAATTCCACTATTGTGAATGATGCTACATACTGCAGAAGTCGTATACCTAACACACCAGCCTCCGGTTCCTTATCTATTTAAACTTAGGCTTTTACTTGCATCAAACTATATGAGTCACACATACATAGTTTATCATCCACTCATGATTAAGGCATGCCACAATATGAATATTACTAGTGAATAAATTCATAAACTAATCTAGGATCAATTCAACTTTGGTCTTGTCTGATGTATTGTTAGTCCAATCAGTCACATACATGTCTCTATCTTTTGGGAGTCATCCGTTCTAATGCTCAAGCAAAGCATCTCCCCAGTTGGACTTGATAGGAAACATAGTATTCTTTCTATTAGTTTGCTCATTTTTTATTAGACTAAGGGAATTTTTATGTTCATATGCTAATATAAGTTGTCTTTCCATGTTATGATCCGACCATGTAATACCACTTAATATTAGTTAAACGCTAGATAACCAATAAGCCAATATTTGTTTCCATTTTTTTTTTTTTTTTTGCATGCAAAAACATCAAGGATGATATATAAAGGGTATTAATATAATTAAAAATATTATTAAACCAATTTGTTTGAAAAATACATGTGTACATAGATGAAAATCCTTTAAATATAAGTTGAGCCATATAATTCAATTAATTTGAATAAATCATATGGTAACACTAAATTAGGCTTGAGTGAACTTTGTATGATATGCTTATGAAGGGCTTAACATTATTAAAGAATAAGATAAGTAGGTTTATCCATGGTTACTTATTCTTACACATTAGTTGTTTAAAATGTGTAGGTTTTAAGTTTGTTGAGAAGTCATGAGGTTAGCTTTGGAGGATCATATCACCATTCGAGTTTTGAGGTTTGACTTCAATTGTTTTTAGTGTCATTTGTACTTGATTATTGTGTTGTACTTAAAGGCTTGATTAGAAATGTATTTTGTAATGTTGAATGGCAAGTTTAAATCCATTTGATTTCTCTTAACAAATGATTGTGTGCGCCCTTTCATCTCTAAATGAGTTTTTTTATGTATTTAAGGCTAAATGAGTTTAAGTTTTGTTCTATAATGCTTTTAGTATGTTGAAATGATATGGCAGTGTTTGGGTATGATTTTAAGTGTTTTTAGATTGAATTTTGCCCAAGGGAACCCAAGTTCCAGTACCTAACTTAAAGGTATTGGAACATGGCTTTAGAATAGCCAAAATGCTATAGTAATAGGCCTAGTGCTGATACCTTGAGTATAGGTAGTGATACTTAGCCCCTAGACAAGCTCCCCTACACTATTTTGGTCATTTTGAGCTTCGCGGAGCTCGTACTTGATTTTGGACACCTCTGATCATCCACAAAAAGTTTTTATATGTTTTTAAGATGATTTTAAAGCCCTCAAAATGATTTTTCCTATTTTGACGATTTCATTAAATTGTTTTAAATTTTGAAGTTATTAGAAAATCTCTGTCTTTCTAAACTAGACGACCTCGATTTAAGCCAATAAACTTCGAACACTTGGTTTATGCTTTAGATTTTTTCAACATGTATTTAATGACCCGAAATGATTTTTAAGTATTTTTGAATATTTCTAAAATTTTCCAAGTTGGTTTAAAGAACACTAATATGTTGCGAAACAAATGTTTTTATAAAAGAAAATTTTTGGTTTAAGTCTGAAACTGCACCATAACACCTTCCACTCGTACCGTACGTCGAGACATCTGAAAATTGTTACAAACAATCTTATTAGTATTATTAAAAAATAATATTTTTAATTTTTGTCAATCTTATATTTATTTATCTTAATGTTTATATAAAGACCAATAGTGTTTAATGTCTCATTTTTCCTTTGTTCTAAGTTTTTATTTATTTATTGGATTAAAATATTGGCATAAATGATAATAGTTTTAGAATAAAATTGTTTGTTTTAAAAATTTTCTAATTGAACTTGCTCATTTTCAGGGAACCTAAAAAAAGAGATGGAGAAGAAACTAAAATTGAAGTAGAAGAATAATTAGAGATGAAGATGATTAAATTTTGAAGAAAATATTGAAAGAATTGTTAATCTAGATGACATTGGTGTTATATGAAGTTTCATTAGGATTTAAAAACAAGAAAATTGGTTTTATTTGAAGTTTTATTTAAAATATTGAAAATTTTAGTATATGTTTTTTTTGGTGAAAAAATAGTCTAAAGAAAAATCAAAAGATTACAAAGTAGGACTAGGAAATAAAGAACCCCTAGCAATAACCTCTTCTAAAGTTCCTTGAATCTCCAAAGGTGGGGCTTCAAATAAGCATAGTTCTTCCTCATTTACAAAGGATATTTTAGCTAGAGAGTCTGTTGCATGATTATCCTCTTTAAGAATGTGTTGTATGAACCACCTTTCTTCTTGGAATAAAATATGTTGAATTCTCCTAATGATAAAGATACTTGAGGCGTTTGAATTTTGATCACAAATGACTTCGACTGCCTCTAGATTATTTGACAAAATAAGTACTCTATCATGCCCTTACTTTTGAAGTAACAACAACCCGTCCAAAATACCCCATAACTCGAAAACGAATATTGAAGACTTCCCTAAGAACCTATTATAACCTAAAATCCACTTCCCTGTTTCGTCCATAATCATGCCACTTGCAGTAGATAAACCAGTATTCGTTTGAACAGCACCATCAGTATTAAGGTAAACACACATACTTGGGTAAGAGAGCGTATAGAGGGGTCTAGTATTTGCCATCGATGTGATTATATGAACTAAGAAGAATTGGTTGGCCCAGCTGAAAGACACTTTGATGATTTCATTTGGATCCATAGAAATTCCTTGAAAAATGGATAGATTTATGTTTTTCCAAAGATGCCATGCTAATAAATACAAAGAAGTAGGCCCAACTAGTATCCCTCAAACTTTGACATGAATCTTCCTCTAAATTCGAGATCACCGATTCAATTAAGTTGCTTGAGAAGAAAGTATGTTGCTTTCCTTGAGGAATAACTTATAGCAAAACATCTTTTGCGATTGGATAATCTCTAAGCACATGTAGAGAATCCTCAAAACGATGCCTACAAATGGAACCTAGCTAATTTTCCTTCGAACCCTCTCGACATTAGTAAGGAGTTGCTACTTGAGAACTATCCAAAAGAAGTGTCTTACTCTCCGAGGATAGGGAAATTTTCGCACAATATTCAAAACTAAATTTTTAGGATTCCACAATGCTTTCTTTATCATCCAATAAGCATTTTTGACAAAGAATTTACCGGTTGTAGAACGATACCCTGAGATTGAACCTGGGCCTGGAAAGACTAAAGGAGGTAGGATGCTAACAATGTGATGAATGATATCCTCTATCAGCTAGACAGGAAAAAGATCAAGATTTCAATCACCATTCTTCGTAACCATCTCACTTAATTTGCATCCTAGGTTAATGTTCGGTTGAGTAGGGATAAGTTTGGATAGAGGTCCCACATTAGGAACCCATATATCCACCCAACATCATACATTATTTCTATTTCCTACTAACTATATCAAATTATCATGAAGCAGAAGTCATACCATGGAACTAGATTTCCACAAAAAAGAACTTTTACTCTGCAAAATGCATTCCAATACTCTATCCTTAACCTCATACTTTCCTTGAAGAACCTGAACCCATAAGGCCTCAGTTTTGGTGACAAGATTGAAGTCAAGTTTCATCATTCAAGCTGAATTTTGATCACTGAGATGTCGAAACCCAAACCCTCCAAATGATCTAGGTTGACAAAAAGCATCCTAAGTCAATAACGTTGTTTTCCTACTGCCACCAAAAGAACCCCAAATAAAGTGTCTCACCAAACCTTCAATTTCATCACAAGCACCTTTTGGGACCATTAAAGACTCCATGAGGTATCTAGAAATGGATAAGAGTATCAATTGTGCAAGAGTAACCCTTCCCGTGAAAGAGAGTTTCTTAGCCTTCGAACTGGAGAGCTTTTTCCGAATCTTATCTTTCACAAAACCTAGTGTACCTTTGGTAATTCTGTGGCAAAGAAGAGGGACTCCCATATAATTCCCAAAGTCATGGACAGGTTAGAAACCGAGTAAGTCTGTAATCTTCCCCACTAAATCCTCCTTGACCCCTGTAAAGAAAAAGACATTAGTCTTATGAGAGTTTACTTTGTGCCCTGAATACCCACAAAAACTCCAAATAATGTCCTTAAGAAGTACGTTATGCTTCAAGTCTGCTCTACTAAATATCACAAGGTCATCTGCAAAGAATAAATGGATAGAGCAGGCCCCTTAGGAGATAAGCGAATGGGATTCAACTGCCTAGAAGAGATGGTCGAATACAATACAAACAAATATGGAAAGAGAGGGCAACATTATGACTTATATTAGGGAATTAGGAATAGCTGCAGCTCTAAGAGAAGCTTCTACAAAATCCCTTCGAACTCTGTCGTAAGCCTTTTGTAAATCAATTTTGATTGCCATCCATTCCACAGTACCTTTACTTCTCATAATATGTAGAACTTCCTGCGCTATAATCATATTATCAACAATGTTTCTTATTGTAATAAATCTCGCTTGCTCTTGGTCAATGATCTTAGGAAAGAATCTTGAACCGGTTCACTATCACCTTCATAACAAGTTTATATAAAATAAAACAGAGGTTGATAGGCTAAAATTGAGAGAAGCTTTCGGGGTTCTGGACTTTTGGAATTAAAATGATCAGGGTATTATTTAGATTCGAATCAATAACATTATCCCTAAAGATCCCCTTAACCCAATTACATATTGATCCTCCCACAACATCCCATTATTTCTGAGAGAACAAAGCAAGAAAGCCATCACTTCTTGGTGCCTTTCGTGATGCCATGTCAAAAAGTGTAATTTTAATCTCCTCATCTAATATAGGTCTTCCAAGGAAGTCAATATCCATATCCCCAAGTTGTAGATAGCCAATGGTAGGTAAATTCCCCGTAGGACCAAGAACCTTAGCATACAACTTTTAGAAGAATGTAATAGCCTCTTTTTTAAGAGTTTCAGGTTCAAAAATCCATTTTCCATCTAAGTTAAGCAAGTTCGTTATACTATTTCATTTTCTCCTTTGAATCGTACACCTATAAATACTTTGTATTACAGTATCCTAACTTCAACCAGTCACATCTCGATTGTTGCTTCTATAGTAACTCTTCGTGATAAAGAACATTTTCTAGTTCCTCTAGAGTTTCCAATTCGCGTTGTGCCAAGTTATTAGAACTAGAGGCATCCACAACGCGCTGAATATCGCTAATTTTTTAATCAACTATTTTTTTCGAGTATTGATATTCCCATTGCAATAGCCCAATTTCAGTGAAATCAGAACAGTGGTTTCGGGACAACAAATCTAAGTCGAAAATAAAATTTATTTTTATTTTATTACATGGTACGTATTATGTTGGAAATGCCATGTGAAAATTCTGATAAGAAAATTTTATCGATTAAGTGCTTAATTACGAGATGGACTAAATCACAAAATACAAAAGTTGAATTCTAGTAGCTAGAAGAATTAAATAGCCATGGAATTAAAAACTTGAGGTCCTTATATGATAATTAGACTATTAAAGAAAATTATGTAGATATTTTGGTGACTCGTCCATGGAAATTTAGAAAAAGGGCAAGGACTAAATTGGAAATTGAATTGATTAAAATAATTAAAAGATGATAAAAGAATTATCATCTTATTTTATGTCATCTTCAACCCCAAAATACATGGAAACCCTAGGAGAGAGAGAAGAAACTTTCTTGGCTTAATTGGGTAAGTTTTCTTGTCCCGTTTTTAGTAATTTTGATATTTTTAAAACCGGGATAGCTTAATCTATCTATTTGGGGGGTCAATTTGAAAAGTTATCAAAGTATGGAAATTAGGTCATGGATGAATATGCTGAAATTTTAAAATTTATGGTATAAAATGAAAGGTTGTTGTTAGATAAACAACTTTTACAAAGTGATTTTTGATGGAAACAAGATTTAGGGACTAAAATGTAATGTTATAAAAATTGAAGAAAAATTCTAAATTTTATAGAATATATGTGCTGCAAATTTTATAGTTAAATTTTGGTTAGGCTTGGAATAGGGAGTAAATTGGATAAATTTTATTTTCCGAGCCTAGGGACGAAATTGGAATTTTTGGAAAAGTTAGGGGCAAAATGGTAAATTTGCCTAGGATGTAAATTGAGTCCACTTGAATATGAAATGTGATAAATTGGTGAATAAATTCATTTATATAGATCCGAACAACACAAATTCGAGGTTAAACCGAGGAAAAGAAAAAGTTTTGGATTAGTGGATTTTTAAACGCAAACAAGTGTCGAGGTAAGTTCGTGTAACTTAATCAAGCAAGTAAATATGTTATATTGAATGTTGTGTTTGTATGGAATATGACTTATATTGGTGTGAATTATTTGATTATTATAATGAAGAATTGAATACATGCTTGAAACGGTGAAAAAGGGGTTAAGTTCTGTTTGAATATTGAATTCCGATGTATATATGTGCTTTCCCGAAATGAATGAGGTCCTGCATTTGTTGCTGATGGGATTTGGCTCAGACGAGTAATCCTATTGACCTCATTATAAAAAGGATTTAGCCTAGACGGGTAATCCTGATATAATACTTCTCGAGTATACATTACAATTAGGATTTAGCCTGGACTGGTAATCCTAATTAAGCTCTTCTGAGCATACGTTACATAAAGGATTTAGCCTGGATTGGTAATCCTAATTGAGCTCTTTCTGAGCATACGTTACATAAAGGATTTAGCCTGGACTGGTAATCCTGTTATACGATATGTGGCTCAGGAGTGTGTTCTTTGATTTGGTGCCCTAATGGGTACTCTTGAATAAGAACTATTGAATTGTGCACCTTGAGTGTACTACTCGAGTATCCATTGGAATTTCAATGATTCAACGGACAAGACACTTGGCAAGATAAGAGAATTATAGAATGAAATGAATGATATCTTGAAGGAATATAGTATGATGAGCTCATCTATGCTTACTTGATGCATATGTGAACATTTGTGTAACTAACTTGTTTGATTAAGTGTATGTGTTTAGGTAAATTTTCCAAATTGATGAAAAGTATGTTATTGAATACTTATTGTTAAATAATGTAAATTGGTAAGTTTTAATTCTCGTTATACGAACTTACTAAGCATGTAATGCTTACTAGATTTTATTTTCCCTATTTTATAGTGCTCGGAAGCTCGCGAAGGTTGGAGATCAGTTGGAGCATCATCACACTATCCACTAGCTTATTTTGGGTATATATACAATATAATCATTTTGATATAATGGGATGTATAGGGTAACTTGGCCATTGTGGGCTTGAAAATGATGCTTGTAATCTAGCCAGTGGAATTGCTAGTAATGGTTTGTTTTGATATACTTATAAATGTCATACTATGGTAGCTACATATATGTTAAGTAGTCGATCAAATTATGTCTAACATATGGACTAGACCAAGGTAAGATTATAAACATGTATGCATGTAATGATATGTCATATTGAATGATAGAGTTTGCTTAGTTTGAATGCTTGGGATGGTTGGTATTTGGATGTGAGTTTTAGTGCAGGTCATTGGTATGATTTTGGGTGAGAAATGAAGCTAGAAATAGCTTTATTTCATCCATACAGGCAGACACAAGGGCGTGTGTCTAGACCGTGTGTGACACACGGGCTGGTACATGGGCGTGTGGTTAGGCCGTGTGTCCCCTACACCGGTGTGTCCTTGGACCACACAGGCGTGTGAACCCTGTAACTTAGAAAATTTTTGAAATTTCGCAAAAAAGAAAAACTAGAGTTTGCGATTAAGTCCCAACTTGATTCCAATGCTCATATTGGGCTTCGAGGGTCCATTTAAGGGACGTTATGAATAATCTCGAAAAATGAACAGTGAATGACATGATTTATCTATAAATGTTCTATAAACTCCGGTAATGCTCCGTAACCCTGTTCTGGCGACGGATACAGGTTAGAGGTGTTACACCCATAGACATATTCATTCCAGTTTTTTACTCTTTCAGTGAGCGATTAAGAGAGCCCAAAATGTTACCGTCAAAACTCATATTATCCGAAAGAAACTCCAAGAAATTCTGGTGTTCCAACCAACCAGCTAAAAAACGGAAAGGCCTGCCTCTAGGAGGGGATACATTTGATTGTAAAGATAGTAAAATGGGCCTATGGTCTGATTTAATTCTTGGAAGATGAGTCACCACACAATTAAGGAACAACTCTACCCAAGCCTCATTACCTAAAGCCCAATCCAAAAGCTTGAATAGAGTACCATGATGCCAAGTGAAAAGGGGAACCTTTAAAACCCAAATCATGGACTTTATTAGTGTCAACAAAATCACCAAAAAAAGACACCTTTGACTTGTCACTTGGCCACCTTTCTTCTCCTCTACCGATAGAATGGCGTTAAAATCCTCAAAGCCAACCAAGGAGAATAACCTAAAGGGATAGATAACCGTCAATCCTTCCAGAGAAGCCTCATTTTTTTTCTATTTGGGCTACCATAAAAAAAGCAACAAAAAACTTGTTGTGATTGAAGAATAGACAAAATATGAGTCAAAATAAATTGAGGATGATTTATGATCACCTCTACATCAAGAGACTCATTCGATCCTGGCCAAATACTACCCAATAAACCAACTGATTCTACCCGGTGAGTTCTTTCCAACCCCAATTTTGCAATAATAGTATCAGCTTTAAGACCACTAACCCTTAGTTCAAGCAAACTAATAATATTTTGTTTAAATTCATTACTATATTACCGAAATATTTGTGCAAATTTCGAATTCGCATAGCCCTACACATTTCAAGAAAAAATGAAAAAATTCATAATAAAAATTGAAAAAGGAGGTAACACATTTATTGTCGAGCATGGATAGTACTACCCGAGCCTTCGGTTTCTGTCATCACTTTTTCCTTGGCAACTTCGCCGTCCAACTCTGAGGAGATAAGATCCGCTGCCATCAACATGGATCCGACAATAGAGACTTGTAAGCTCCCCATAGCCTTAAAATGATTACTTGGTCCCTTAAGAGTTTTATTAATCTTCCAACCACCCTTAGGATCCCTTGCTTTTCCACCATTATCGTGACCAATAACTGGGTTAAAAGTATTTCCCAACTTAGCAGCTTTATTAACGCCCTTTGTCCCAGTTAAAGTAGAGCTAGAGGTTGCTTGGAAGGTAATTGTCGACTGATTGTTGGAGTTGAGAATTCTTTCATTTATGGTCACTGCCACAACTTCCACTTTTTCAAATGCAGGATTAAAATTTTTTATCATTAAAACCTGCAGGAACAGTAAGCACTGTATCTCCTAAATCTCCAACTTCTCAATCAAGAATTCCAGCAGAATTATCAACAGCAGTATCAGTTTTCCTAGCGTTGGGTAGGATCGCCCCACCTATCAAATGGTCCTTCAAAGGTGCGTTTGGCCCAGGCGCACTAGACCTAGAACTCCGCCTAATCGATAGCCTACCTGTTTTGCTTGGGCCCTTGTCACGAGCATTGGACTTGGAAATATTCAAATTAGAATTAGAATTTTTGTTAATTAAAGAACCCACTAACCTTTCCCGAGATCGAACTTCAGATTTCTTTCACCTTGATAAAATCTTCCCAAAATCTGTATTTACAATTTCTTTCCCATTTTTTTCCATGGCCGAATAGCTCTCCCTTTTCCCGAAATCACTCCCTAAAGAATCAGAATTGAAAGATAAGGCATGAAATCTCGACCCCGAAAATTTCTCCCCTTCTCCAGTCTTTCCAAGTTTGTTCTATTCACGTGAGTTACACCTGGATCTCCTTTCCACCAGCATCCAAGGACCGAAATCATCGTTTCCGATCGTCAAGTTTGCGTTTGGTCGTGGGTTTCCGATTGTCAAAGTATATTCTTCCGATTTGTTCCCTGTTGCTTTTATATGAGGACAACCATCCTTGGAGTGGCCATGTCGTCCACACGAGAAAAAGACAATCGATAAGCTTTTGTACTCGATTAGTTGAAGATTTCCATTGATGAGGACTTGTGAGATAAGAGGTTTCTCCAGATTGATAAAAACCACCATTCGCACATATTGACCCCTTGTTTGGTTGTCTGTATTAAAATCCAATTTGGTAACCTTCCCCACCATTCCCCCAAGTTCCCTAATACCTCTCTTTTGTAGAGATGGCTAGGCAATCCTAGGAGTCTAATCCAAGCCAGGACAATACTAGGATAGGGACTCGTCGAATTGAAATCAATAGTCCAAGGTTGAACCGTCAAGTGTTGCTCGAAGATAATCCATGGACCCTGTGATAAAACCTTCTCATAATCTTTAGAATATTGGAATTTTGCTAAAAAGTATCCATTTTTCTATATCCATCACTTGAAAGGGTTGAAATGGTCTCCAAAGTCCATAAACTTTATTTTGTAGTGTTGTGAAACCAATATTCCTTCCCAACAGTTTGAGAATCATAGAAGTAGACATGTCTTTTAACTAATAATTTTTTAACTCTATCCGAGAACACAATGCGGGGATGTCATTGAGTATCAACTTTTTAATGTCACTTTCCAGTAGTGAAAAAGTCTTATTGGCAGCGTTTAAATCTCTCTCCCAATAAGAAACGGTAGAACCTTTCCCCATAACCATATTTTTCCAGGACAAAGTTGGAATCGGCGTTCTACCAACAGCCATCACATTTTCAATACTAGACGTCGGGTCCTTGAAACAAACCTACTTGGTGTTTGAATCACTGGAAATATCTTCTTCTTTTTTTTTTTCCGCAAAGAGAGTCCATGGCGAAACGGAAATTTACCCTTAGTGTGTGTGTGTATATATATATATATAAAAATTTATATATATATATATATATATAGGCAAGACGATATGTGTAATTTTAAATGTTACAAAAATTAAAGGTAAGAGTAAAGTAAAATGAGGAATCTTAAATATTTGAAAGTGACAATAAATTAAAAATATGAATAATTAACCTAACAATATGTCTAATTAAAATTATAAACTTTGCATAATATCTTATATTATATCTTATATATTTAAATGACATGTGAATTAATTATTCTATTGGTATATGTACAACAATGCTTTTAACTATTTTAATATAAATTAAATTTTAAAATATTTTAAAAAATTAATTATGTTTATTTAATTTTTTATTTTAATTAATTTACTTTTTTTTCAATAACTTAATTTACCTTTTACACAATAGTGAATCCAAAATTTCTTTTTAATAGGATAAAAAATTATTTATAATTTTTCTTTAAATCAAATTATAAGTTTATTATTAGTTTATAATTTTATTATTTTGAAATGACTAAATAGAATTTTTATTTTATTTTTAGGAGGTCAACACCCTTGCATACCCTCAAATCGCCTCTACTTTTCGTATATATATATATATATATATATATTATTTTTATGTATAAAATTAGAGGTGTTCATGGGCTGGGTCAGGCCCAATAAAAAATTTAGGCCCGAGCCTTGCCCATAAATGGGCCTACAATTTTGCCAAGCTCGGCCCGGTCCGCCTATATTATTTTTAAAAAACATATATAATACATTAAAAATATTAAAATAAATATTTCTCAACAAATTGAAAATAAATTAAAAAATATGTATACTTAAATAACACTAAGATAAGTGCAACTTAACAAATAAATGTCTCTAAGATAATAACAAAATTAACAATAACAACAAAATAGTAGCAACATAATAATGAAATGATAGCAAAATAGTGAAGAAAAAAAAAGAAAATAACAACAAAATAGTAAAAAAAGCAATAAAATAGTAAAAAAAGTAGTTTTTATTTTTTACATGTTTGGGTTGGGCTGGGCCCGGGCTTAAAATGTTTTACCCAAGGCTTGACCTGTTTTTTAAACGAGCCTTATTTTTTTGACCAAACGCATTTTTCGAGCCTAATTTTGTCCAAACCCTCTTATTTTCAGACAGACTAGGTGACTCGACCTACGAGCAAGATTATTTAAAATTACTTAATTTTTTTTTGCAAAAGCTAAACAATATAGATTTATAATCTTATTAAAAAACGCATAGTTTTATAATATAATCATATTTTAGAAAATCTATAAAAAAAATACAATATAGTATTATCTACAAATTTTATAAAAAATTATAAAATAATTTAATATATTTTAATATACAATCTCGTTTATTGTAATTAATAATAATTTAATGCACTATTTTCCTTCCTCTCTAGACTTCAACCTGGGATGAAAGGGTTTTAATGGAGCACAGTTGTTTAAAAAAAAATTCAAGTTTATTAGAAAAAGAAAAAAAGAAACAAGATTATATGAGGATCTTATGGTACATAAATAAATAAGTTAGCCTCCATTGTGTTGGTTTAGCATTAAGGACAAGCTGATTACAAAATTTTGTGAGCACCGAATCTCAAAATATTACCTATTTTTTAATTGATTCCCAAATGCTTCTGATTTGTCTTATATGCCGTAAACTTCACAAGCGACGAATTAATGTATTAAGAGTGTACTCAAATCCAATTTAAAATTTGAAGTTGGACATTCATTCGAGATAAAAACAACAAAGAAAAACCAAGCTCATATCCGAAGCTCCACTTCAAATTTATTCTTCAGTTTAGGTTTCAATCTAAAATTTCTTAAATTTTTCTTATTAAACATTCAAGTCTTATCATATTAATTATATAATTTAATATTCAAGTTTGATATTATTTTTAATATTGAATATGTAATTTTTTGTTTAATATAATATTTGTATTTGTTAGAAGTTACACATTTTGGTACTAAAGATTATTATATTATTTTTTTTAATGTTTAATTCAATTGTTTTATTGATTTGATAAAAGAATAGACAAAATTAACACCATTATCTTTAGATTACTAAATTATGTAACCATTGCTAAATATAGTATTACATTGGACAAAATATGTATCCATGTATTAAAGAGTTGGTATTTGATACACTAGCAGTGCAAAAGGAGGCTAAGGGAGTGAGAAATTTAATAATCCTTGTTTGGCATTCAATAAAAAAACATGAAAGAGAACTCAGATAAGAAATAAATTTTACATCTTAGAAAGGACTAGTACTAAAAAATTGAAGGGAAAGCAAGCAAGTAATATTGGTTTACTCCCTTTGTCCCAATCAAAATGTGGCTAATTAATTCCTTTTCTTTCAAATTAAACCCTAGAAAATTGCAAGCACCATTCTTATATGTTGCTTTGGCAAGGAAAATTGCAATGCAACACTCGAATGAATTCTGAATCGTATATGTCAATTTACAGTTGAAATTACAACAAATACAAGTTCCCTTGCCCATCATAATTGCTGCAGATTCAACCAGAAGCCAAACCTCCACAACCAACAGCTATAAACAAAAGACAACGACGATATTCCGATTTGGATATATCGTCATACTTAAACCAATGTCATCTTTGTTTTCTGGTGTGTTCCAATATATATTAGTATGAAGCAGCATACAAGGGAAAGTAAAAGGGCAACACCCCGCCCCCCTATAAGTCCAGCAAGAATAACCATCACAAGCAGAACCACGTACCCTGTCCCTGAATTCCTTTTTCTTACATTCTCCGGTTCTGATTCAACCTGCAAGACTTGATCTCCTCCTTCAGTTTCTGATTCATCTTCATCATCGGCTACTTGATTACTTGATTCCTTGTCCTTCTTCTTGTTACTCTTCCCTTGCTTCTTACTCTTTTCATGACGCAACTTCTTTGGAACAAATTTCTTGATTAAACTTGTTTTGAATCTTGCACTCCGGCTACGCTCACTCTTACATGTTATGATTGCGGTTTCCCTTCTTATCTCATCTTTCAATTCGATAACCTCGCAAGGATCAGGGAAGTCAGTTCCTTGTTGTTTCTCAACCAATTCATCTGCTCTTGATTTCAAACCCTTTCGAATCCAAGATTCGAAGAAAAGGGTCTTGGATTGGGGTCTCAAGAAACCCAGAAAATGTGTGCCAACAAACTCTATTACCACAAGTAACAATGCAGCCATCATGATCCAAACCGCAAGATTTCTGGTACTAACAGCCAGAGCCACCATTAAAGAAATTTTAAACACGAGATGCAAGCCAATCTTCTCATCATCCCCTTCTCTCGTAATTATTACTAATTCGCCATCATCCATGTCAGGAGATTGTAGCTCTTCATTGCAGGCAGGGGAAGGGATTAGGATCTGGGGACTGGATTTCTTTTTAGATGACTTCCGCATGCGATCACGGTTCTTAACGAACAGATCGATGAGGGATGTCGGAAATCCGGTCTCCACCACAAGGGATCCTCCGCGTTTGGGGGATTGGTGGAGGCCGGCAACCAGCCGTGAGATACGGGCTACTTTGGCTTTCTTCCATGGAAAATGCATGGTGAAAAAAAAAACCCAAAACAAACACTGGGTTTTCTTTCTTTATTTGCTTAATCTCTTCATGATGAAGGAAAATAGAAACAGAAAAATAGTACAGAAAAGAAATGGAAAAGAGCAATTACATGAAGATGATAATGAAGATGAAGCCGAAGATGATTAATGATGTTTTAAAGCACGGCTCAAGAGCCGGAGACAGGAAAGTAGAATACGCGTGGGGGAGATGGGGTTTGGTTTCAGAGGAAAGTGGAGACTGAAGAGAGGGATTTTTATTTATTTATTTTATTTTATAGTATAATTAAATAGAAGAAATGAAAGGAGACGGAATGATGTTGTTACTTGTTATGATTGTTACATTAATTTCTAAAGATGAATTATTTTTACTAAATTTAACTTTAAAATAATATTTTACTAAAATTTCAAACTTTTACCTATCTTCTTAACAAATATTTAAAACTTCAGTTTTTTTAAATAAAAAGTTCACCTACTTTGACATATCAATTTTTTTTTTGTTTTTTACTTAAAAAAGTTATTTTTTTAACATAATACTAAAATTTCATTGTTATAAAAAAATGTACAAGGCACCAAGACATCAAGATGGTTAACATATCTAACAATGAAAACCAATAGAGGGGAGGAGACCCATGCTAAAGTAAAGCCCTAGTCAAAGCTTTGCGAAAACAAAGTCCACCTCTATCCTTTCAAATGCATGAACGAAAAACAATGGAGGAATCAAGGCGAAGGCCCTAATCATTGATTCTCATTTCTGTTCTTACTAGTGGGTAGAAACCAAACTTGCAACAAACCAAAACATGGCAAGGCATAAAGTAGAAAACAAAAACGAAAGAAACTAAATCATAGCTCTCCTACAACCATAATTTTGGAGCATAACCAAGTCAGACTTATAGACCTAGGCAGCATAACCTGATCAAAGAAGAAAAAACCCTTTATTGGAACAAATAGTTGATAATTACTTAGATAAACAAAATGCTTGGATGGAGTTGATGGCTGCAGTGCGAACTCAAGGTGACACTGTAAAAAGAAGAAAAAATAAGAACACACACGGTTGTTTCTATGTTTGTAGAGCCTAGCTTAGTGAGTAAATTCAATATTTTAACCCAATACAACTAGTGATTCAAGTCCTATCACATCCCAGTATAATAACCTCACTTTTATACATAAAAATCTAAACCATTCACCTATAAGTTTTCCCCTGAAAAGTTAGATTGTAAAACCAAGCAATGAACTTGTTTTATTCTTTTAATGCAATTATAAGAATAAGTTCCTAAATGAACAAATAATTGCTTCCAACTGTAACAACCCGATTTTGGGGGTTATTGTAACACCCCAAACCCGGCCCATTCACTACGACCGAATTTGAAATGCCACTGCGGAAAAACTTTTGAAAATATTCTTACTTAAAAGTAAAACCGTTAAAAATTTTTCGCCTTTAATAAAACATTTTGTATATTTAAAACATTCTAAGTAAAAATTAAGTTGTTATAAAAATATACCGGATTCAAAACTTTAATATGACTTTTGAGATTTAAATAGCTTTTAAAATAAAACTTACAAAATAATATCCCACTTATAAATCCAACTTAAACATAACAAATTCAAATACTTTAAGGCCCTTATTACAACAAATAACTATTCAAAGATACTTAAAATACTGAAATTAATAAATTCTATTATATAATGAAAACAACTGCTTCTGCATGGGCCACCTCGTATCCACTCCAAACCCGGTCCAAGCATCACCTGCGATGTTGGTAAAAATTGGGTGAGTCAAACAGACTCAGTGTGCAATTAGTCCACTGAATTCCACCCACATGTCAAACCACATACTTACCCACATAACAAATATTAATGCAACTTATTCACATGAGTTCACCTATTGGGCTTGGCCCATATTCATATCACATTCTTATAATAGTGTAATTAACCACATGTTTCCACATACTGGGCTTGGCCCATTACCACATTATCCCACTTCACATACTGGGCTTGGCCCACTTTCACATTAATGCATATCACATACTGGGCTTGGCCCATTTTTACATATGTTCACATACAAAATTATGCAATTATGAAGCCCAACCCAGCCTAGGGTCCATCCTCTACACACCCCCGTACCCAGCCTACCACACACCAGGGGATTATTAAATCACCCTCCCCTTTTTACTCCAATATGGCAACAAATGCCGTCCACACGAACTTAATCGCAAATAATCCACAACGTGACCTCAGTCAATGTCAATCCACGATGTAGCCGAAGCTATCATCAAAACCACGATGAGCATAAAGCCATCAATAACCACGATATGGCACATAGCCTATATCAATAACGATGAGGCACAGAGCCATTCATCAAACCACGTACTCGAAGTACACCCTGTCTTTCTTTCATATTCATATCCCACCCATGCACATGCAACATAAAATAATGCCATGATGATAATGCATGTACATGCTATTTAGCATATTATCACATACTCATATCAATAATCATAATTTTATCAGAGTTGGTACTTACCGAATTATCGACATACCCCATGAGGGTATCCATATCACAATTTCCACTGCACTAGTTAGCACATTCATAGCACATACACAATATCACATACATAACATAAACCCGGAAAACGGTAGGCTAACTACACACCTTATAACTTGAAGAACTACGCTTTCGATCCCGATGCTATCACTAAGTGACACTACGGCTATCTGCCTACTTTCTTGCTCTGACGCTGGCCCACACCCCGGTGGCCAATCCCGAACCGCCGAGACAGATCTTTTCTTAAACTTCGGGATAGGGACCTTCCCTTTTCCTCCTTGACTGGCACTCGCATCCATTAATGATATCTAATCAAAACCCGATTAAACGATAATGCACTAAATCTTAATCGAATAAACTACAACTTATCAACCTTACCAGAGATGGATCAGAATCCCAAAGACTTCTCTTAACTCCTGTCGATTTGCTCCTAAGAACCATAATACACAATCAGTCATCACTTTAAACTCAAGAAAGTGGCCTATGGCCGAATAGCACTTTGACTTACCTTGAAGAATCGAAACCACGAAAGGCTCCCTCAATGCACCTTGACGTTAGCTACAACAAAGAAATACCATCTTGTGACCCTACGAACATTCGGCCATCCTAAAAGAGAAGAAGCAAACCGACTGCTTTAAAGAAGAAATACTTACCACTATACCACTTGGAGAAACTACAAGAGAAAAGTCGACAGCCCCTAAGAGATTCGGCTATGGCTACCAATATAGGGGGTTTGGCTTCTGTAACACCCTGAAAATTTGAGTAATTTATTCTCTATGTGTGCTTTGAGTAATTATTCTAGAAAGTAAAATTTTCTGATTTATTTTCGTGGGTAGTATAGTCCTGAAGAAGGATTAAAATTTTATTAGATGGAATATTATTAATTTTGAGAAATTATTTTTGGAAGTGGATTAAGTGACTTTGACACATAAATTAATTTAAGTGTCAAAGTGAAGCTTAAGATGAGTTATTGGACAAGTGGTGATGGCGCATGAGCTTGTGCATGAGGTTGAAGGTTCGAATCCCATGTTTAGCATGTAGGTGAATTTTTATTTTGAATTTTTATGCACTAATATAGCAAGTGTCGGCCAAGAGCTTTCATGGAAGGTGTTGACTTGTTATTTTTGGTTAAAATATCAAAGGAATAAGGAAATTTTGAACTTAAGGAAGGGTATCAAAAGAATAAGGAAAATGTGAAGATATGAGGCATGAATCAAGGAAGTATTTTTGGAAACAATATCTTGGCCTAAAGACCATGTACTTGGATGGCAATATGGCTATAGGGGGGAGCCGAATTTTGGTGATAGTTTTGGCTAGAGTTTTAGTTTTTGTTTTGGTCATTTTTTTGTTTTGTGCAAGTTTTGAAAATTCTCTCAACCTTTTCTCCCTTTGGCCGAATTTGAGCATTGGTAAGCCTTGCTAATTTTTGACCATTTGGTCATTTTTGCACATCAATTGGTATTCTTTTTGTGCCTTATTCTCATTAGTGCCGAAATCACCTACATCAAATGACCATTCCTTTCTTTTCTCTCTTTTCTTCATTGCCGAATGTGTCTTGATTCTAACCTCCTCTCTTTCTTTCTCTTTTATTTTCTTTGAAAACCGAATTCATCATCATCTCCATTTTCTTATTTTTATTCATTATCAATCAATATTTCTCTCCAATGTTTCTCTCATGGCCGAATGCTAAGGTGTTCATGAACCAAATTATTTCCCTTTCTCTTAATCTTTCATAGCCGAATCCTCCTTAAAACCATACTATTCTCAAATCCTTTCTTTTCTACGTGGAATATAGGTAAGAGTTCTTTTTGTTTCGATTAGTTATTAGTGGTTAGTGCCAAATATTAATGTTGGCTTGAAGGCATTATTTGGATCAAAATAAACGTTTATTTTATTAACGTTTATTTTGTTAAACTTTAGTGCGATAACGAAAAGTTGGAATCAAGAAGTTGTGGGTGACAAAGCGTAGGAATCGATTCTCGTGGTAAGGAAATCACATCTTTTAAACTTTAGATTTTTTTCTTTTTTCGATATCATTAGATTAATGTTCTTTGTCTTTGAAGACATTCAAAATAGGGAAGAAAAGGGCGGTGTTTAGCCTTCGGAAGAAGGGAGGTTCTGTTATTCCCCCTAAGTACAAGCAAAGGACTATTTCAGGAATCCGGGATTTTCCACCGGGTTGCGGACGTTCAACCGAGGAAAATCAATTATTCGAAGTCGTTCGTACTCCCGAACCATTATTTGTTCGTGGATTCGATTCGGTTAGCGAACCATCAATCGGAGAGAAATCGCAAGTAGAAGTCTTACGAAAATCCGAGGGTAAATTTCTAGATCGCTATATTTAGATCGGTTTTATTATAGATTATAGTGTTTTAATTAACACAATACGTATAGGTGTTGAAGAGCGGGAAAGTTTAATTCTCTCCATAACCAGGTGTGTAATTTCACACTCATTTTCGGGTTAGATTTCTAATCATAAGTATTGCGATAAAATCGTGAAAATGGTAAATCCGGAAATTTTATAGTAATTGATACTTTTGTGAAAATGCATGCAAACGGTTAAAAACCGAGAAATATGCGAAAAACAGTTAAATCGATAAAATGGGCCGATAATACTCTAGTTCGATAAAATGGGCCGATAATACTCTAGTTCGATAAAATGGGCCGATAATACTCTAGTTCGATAAAATGGGCCGATAATACTCTAGTTCGTTTAAATGGGCCGAAAATACTCTAGTTCGATAAATTGGGTTAGAATGGGCCAAAGTTCACTAAACTGCTAAATGGGCTAGTTGTTAAATTGTTTATATGGGCCTAATGAAATATTTATTGATAAACCCAACGATGTCATAGAATAATTAAAATCTGTTATGTGATTATATTTTGTTATATACGCATGATTGCATGGGATGGGTTATATGAAGAGAAGAATGGCCAGTTGCCACAATATGGCTCAATGCCTCTAGTTCGGTGGCTCTGCCACAATATGGCTCAATGCCTCTAGTTCGGTGGCTCTGCCACAAATTCGGCTAAATGCCTCTAGTTCGGTGACAATGTCACAATCTAGTTCGGTAGTGCACTACAAAATTATTTAAGGGCTTTAAGCCCATGATTGGTGTGTTTGGCAGGGTGGGTTGACTTGATCCCCACAGGTGTGTTGGTTGGTACGGGGGTGTTAGCGGATGGATACTAGGTTGGTTTGGGAAATTCTTTTTTTTTTTTTATGCATTCATAAATTTAAATTATGTTATTTTATGATGTATGGTTGAATTCCGTAAATGGGCTCAAGCCCAGCATGATGTCTTGACGATCTGGCCCAATAATGGTGGTAAGTGAGTTGCACACTGAGTTCTTTGTAACTCACCCAATTTTTATAACCATTTCAGGTAATGGAAATTGACGTGGACTTGGACCGGTGATGACTTGGTGGAGGCCATACTACGAACTTGGGTTTTATAAACTATGACTTTATTTAAGTTTTTATTTTAATTACTATTATTGGTTTGATGTAATAAGGCCTCTAAGTATGTTTTATGGATTTTATTGTGTGGATGGTTTTATAGTTTTATTTTGAGACTTTAATTATGGGTTTATGTTAAATCAAATGGTTTTTCCTAAAAATATCGTTTATTTAATATTTTGACAATTAAATGATTTCTTTAAAAATTTTCCTCCAAATTCTTTTACAAAGTTTTAAAGTTTCGATAAACATTTTTATTTAAGATAAGTTTTAAACAAGTATATTCTTAAATTATTTTTTTTAAAACCTCGTACTACATTTTTAACTTGATTTTCAAAAGTTTTTGTAGCATTATTTTATTGTAAATCTTGAAAAGAAACGAAAGTATGTTTGGTGTGACAAACCAAATCTCGTCTAAACGCATAGACCGGGTTTGGGGTGTTACAGCTTCAATGAATAAGAAGAAAGACTAACCTTTGAGGTTCTAACAAAAAGATGGAGGGAGTGTGAAGCTTAGTTGATTTCGACAATGGAGAACAATGGTAGCAAAGTGTCGGCTATAACTTTCAATGCCAAGGGCATTCGGCTTTCAAAGAAGTAGGAAGGAATTGAGGTTGAAAGAAGAGGAGAAGAGGAATGAAACACAAATGGCCTTAATGTTTTTGAAGTTTCGGTCAACAAACAAAAAGGGGAAAAGAAACCGAAACTAAATGGCTTGCACTAGAGAAGAACGACACCTAGAGTAAAAAGAAAGCTCTAAATTTCGACACACCCTCCTTATAAAGCTTCCAACCGATTAAGCAACCCCAAAGAGTCCCACATTCGGCCACCTTATCACTCCTTATCATATCCCTCATAATTCTCTTTTATCACCTTAATAATTAAAATAAAATAATCTAACACATTATCTCTTATCCCTCTCCCATATTAACTCTTAATCACCTATTTAAAAATAAAAACTAAATCCATATCTTCTTCATTTTGCACAAAATAATTAAATCAACAATTATCCTACTTATAAATAAAATAAAACCTCAATTATCCCCTTATCCTATCAATTAACTAAATAAAATAAACCAAAAATTATCTTAGATTTATAGCCAAAATTTAAAAGAAACCCAAGGCTTATCTTAATCTTCCAAAGTCCCAAAGCCGTCCAACTCTTCTCCCTTGCCTTGACGTCACATGCAAAATAAAACACCAAAAATACTGCTTCCCACGCGACTCGAACTCCCGACCTGCACCAGGCTTGTGGCGTCATTCCCAGGGCCTTAAGTGGTGCCTTGCAGCCGCTTTACCAAGGTGATTTCTATGTCCAAAAATGCCTACAAATTTCCTTTAAGGCCTCCCTGACCTTGCTCCCCTTACTAACTCAAAATCCAAAAATTTTCCCATGCATTCCCTTTTAATCCTAGAGTTTTAAGAACCCCTAAAACACATCCAAACCACTCACTGAGCCTACTAATTCATGAATTATGCACCAAATGCATAGCCCCTAATCTAGGATATTACAGTTACTCAAAATAGTGGTTTTGGGGCCGCTAATCCGAGATTGAAAAAAATTATTTTGATATCATTTTATGTGCTATAGCATGTTCATAAGGATGCATGAGAACTTTGGTGCTTTAATTTTAGCAATTGTATGCTTAATTGTGAAAAAGGACTAAATCGCATAAAGTGCAAAATTCTACAAGTTAAAAGTGTCTAGAAGCCATTGAATATTAATTGGAGGTCCTTAAAGGGGAATTATACCCTTAGGGAATGAATTGCCGGCCATAGGGGACAAAATGAAGTCAAAATTGGTCAAGTGGTTGGGTTAGGTGGATTAAATTGAAGGAAATGAATAAAAAAAAGAAAAGATGAAATCACCCACACTACAACAAAACAGTGCTAAGACGACACTTATGGGGCGACACTTTCCTAAGTGTTGGGATAGACTGGCCAACATACGCTTTGGCCAACTCTTTTATAAGGGTTGGGATATGCATGCCTAAGGCAACGCTTAAATAAGAGTTGGCTTTGTCTAGTCCTAAGACGACACTTTTGGGGCGACACTTTCCTAAGTGTTGGATACACTTGCCAACATACACTTTGGCCAACTCTTTGTATAAGGGTTGGGATATGTATGCCTAAGGTAACGCTTGAATAAGAGTTGGCTTTTGTATAGTCCTAAGACGACACTTTTGTGGCAACACTTTCCTAAGTGTTGGGATAGACTTGCCAACATACCCTTTGGCCAACTCTTTTTATAAGGGTTGGGATATGTATGCCTAAGGCGGCGCTTGAATAAGAGTTGGCTTTTGTCTAGTCCTAAGACGACAGTTTTGGGGCGACACTTTCCTAAGTGTTGGGATAGACTTGTCAACATACGCTCTGGCCAACTCTTTCTATAAAGGTTGAGATATACATGCCTAAGGCAACACTTAAATAAGAGTTGGATTTGTCCAGTCCTAAGACGATATTTTCCTAAGTGTTGGGATAGACTTGCCGACATACGCTTTGGTCAACTTTTTGTATAACGGTTGGGATATGCATTGTAACATCCTAAAAATTGAGTATCGATATGTTGCATAATTTTGGTGCTTAGCTTGTGAATGAATCAATTTGTGTGTTTAATATAGTCTTGAGAAGGCTCGGGATTTATTCGGAATTAGAATAAATTTTAGTAATGAGTACTTTATTGAAGTAGAACAAGTAACCTTGATGTTTAAGGAAATTAAGTGACAAAAGTTAGCATAAGATGAGCTAGTAGTGAAAAAGAGTTGGTGCCATAAGTGTTGCTTGAGGGAAGAGGTTCGAATCCCATGGTATGCATTTTGTGACTTTAATTTTTGCACTCTCCTAGCATGTGTCGGCCAAGCTTTATTTTTGGTAAGGTTGGACTATTTTTTTATGGCAAGGTGGCTAATGGGTTAAGGTAAGATTTGATCATAGGGAAAGGAATCATGAGCTTATGGTATGTAGGGAGAACACAAGGCATGTTTTAAGGGGTGTGTTTTGGAAAGTTTGAAATGGCCAAACTTTGTCCATGAACTTGGACGGTTTTGGGGGCTAGGGGGTGGCCGAATTTTTGTTGGTGGCATTGGTAAGGATGTGTAGCTAGTGGTTACTCTCATTTTGGTCATTTTTGTTTTTCCCAAAACATTTTTCTTTTCATCTTTTTCTCTCATAGCCGAATGCACTTTAGGATTTGGTGAACATCTTTGTTTTTCTTTTTTTTTTTGGTCATTCTTTTTGACCATTTGGTCTGAATTTTTCTTAACCTCTCAAGTTCTTTTTCCACTAGTGCCGAAAACACCAA
The DNA here is from genome assembly GCA_005393395.2 of Gossypium australe. Classification (NCBI taxonomy): domain Eukaryota; kingdom Viridiplantae; phylum Streptophyta; class Magnoliopsida; order Malvales; family Malvaceae; genus Gossypium; species Gossypium australe. The sequence goes on from CM016619.1 coordinate 74,327,480, forward strand.
AACACAAAGGCCATTTTTCTCTTTTTCTTTTCTTCTCCATTGCCGAATGCTCTCTTGTCCCAAATCCCTCTCTTTATTCCTTTTTCACCTTTGAAAACCGAAACATAAAACCTCTCATCCTCTATTTCTTTCTTTCTCCATTCTTGCCCAGTCTCTCAAACACATTTTCTCCCTTCTCTTTTCCTCCATGGCCGAATGTTGCTAGCATCATCTTCATCAAATTTTTCTTCTTAGTCGAACCCTCCTCTTATATTTTCTTGTTAATCATTCTTTCAACCTTCGTTTTAGATCAATCGCGATATAGAGAAGGCTGAAACTCAGAGTATTCGTAATCATCGTGAATCACTAGGACTCGGTTCAAAGTGTTAAGGGACGTTATCGCTCGATTTTCATCCCGTGAACGTAAGATTTCGTGGTAAGCTGATTTTTCCCTTAAAACCTATAGACTTAATTTCCGAAATTTAGTTGGACTAATATTCTTTGTCAATGGAGGCAAACAAGATAGGGTCGAAAAGGGTGGTGAATAGTGTTCGGAAGAGGGGCGGATTCGCTATTCCCTAAAGTTTCAAGCGGAGGGCTGTTTCGACAATCCGAGATTTTCCATCGGGTGGTGGACCCTCATCCGGGGAGAATCAAATATTCGAAGTTGTTCGTAGTTTGGAGCCATTAGCTGTTCGGGATTTTCCATCGGGTTGTGAACCGTCAACCGGGGAGAACCGTCAAATAGTAGTTGTTCGAGACTCTGAGGGTAAAGATCTAGATCGCATATCTTTAGCATAGATTTATATTAAGTATTAGTGTTCTAATCAAGTGTGATACGTATTTAGGTATCGACGATCCGGAAAGCATAGTCCTCACTGTAATCAGGTGTGTAATCTCACACTTATCTTATGGGTTAGATGGTTATACTGTTATTAAGCATTAGATTAAAAATCACGAAGTTGGTGAAATCGGAAAAAAAATATGGTATATTAACACTTTAGTGTTAAGAGCAAGAAATCGGTATTAGAATCGTAAAATTACGGAATCGTCCTTAATGGGCTAAAATGATAAAGTGATATTTTGGGCCCCATGTGATAAATGGGCTATATGATTATTTGATAAAATTGGCCAAGTGTGATATGAGATGAAATGGGCCAAATTGTGATATGGGCTAGATTGTGAAATGGGCCAAATTGTGAAATGGGCCAAATAGTAATATGGGCCAGTTTGTAATAATTCTTTTATGGGCCTTATGTTGGAATTATCATATGAATGAATTGTCATGCATTTTATATACATGATTGCATGGGTTGGGATATTTGACGAAGAGAAGATGGCTTCGTGCCCAGTTAATGGCTTCGTGCCCAGTTTAATGGCTTCATGCCCAGTTTAATATATATGGCTTAATGCCCAGTTGGTGTGTTGGTGGGGTGGGTGACTAAAGCTCCCCACAGGTGTGCTGGTTGGTACGAGTGGTGTGTAGCGAATGGAAATTTAGGCTTGGTTGGGAATTGCATATCACATGCATTTTATACTTGTTATATTGTTACATTTGTAAATGGGCTCAAGCCCAATTAAATGCTTAAATGGTTTGGCCCAGTGGACTTGGTAAGTGGGTTACACACTTAGTTCTATGTAACTCACCCCGTTTCCTTTACCCTTCTCAGGTAACGATCATTAATGGAGGCTTGGGCCGGGGATGACTTCGTGGAGACCATACTTCGAATGATGGTTTTTGTGAACTTTGAACTACTCTTAAGTATTTTTATTTAATTACTATTTCAGTTATGATGTAATAAGGCCTTTCGTATTATTTTTATGGATTTTTTACTTGTGGATGAATTTTAATTATGTTTAAATCCTTAAATGGGACTATTATATTTTTTTATATATAAATGTTTTCTTAAATTCTCGTGCAAAAAAGGGGTTTTTCTTAAATATTTTATTCTCGTAAATTTTCTTTAAAATTTTTTTTAGAAACTTATTTTCAAATTTCTTGTGAACTCTTTTAAACTTCTCGTAAAATTTTAACCAATCAATTTCTAAGTTTTAATTTATAAACTCTTATGTCTTAAATCATAGATTTTAAATTAACGTCGGTTTTAATAAACTTAAATTCCAAAATAGTTTTGAGGATCTGATTTCTTTAAATCATTAGATAACTAGATGTATGTTCGTTTTGTGTGACATACCAAATCTGGTCTTAATGCATAGACCAGGTTTGGGGTGTTACATTTTATGGTATCAGAGTCAGTTTCAAAACTCGGCTGTGGTTTGGGTTCAACAACAAATTTTTGTTTAAAGTTGTTTCAAATTTATAGAATTTATGTTTTAAAGGTAGTATGGCACCACAAGCATCTGGCACCAAGTCAAGTAAGTATTCGTATATTGAATGTTTATTATTGTGATATGATCATAGGAACACTCTAGAACTTCTAGATTTAGGTGTTGAAACTATAGAGATTGAGACTATAGGATGTGATTGCGAAAACAACTCTATCTCTTATATCTCATAAAATATCGTTAATAAACACTGAAATAGTATTCTGATTCATAAAACTTGTAATCAGATTAAACTAAATTAGCTATTATGAGCGCTAGAGGACGTGGACGTGGTAGACGTGGCCGTGGTAGAGGCCGAGGTGCTAGAGCCATGTCTGAGGCATTGGGACATATGCCGGAATGGATGCACTGGCATCACCTGTGTTAGATATTCGATCCCACGACCATATGAGGGAAGACATTGCTTTGTCTCAGGCAATGTTACGAGTTTTGGAAAGGGTCGCTGGGGTTAGATCGAGGCCAGTAGCTCGAGGATCAATATCGGAGCCGCTCAGATCTAATGGTGCTGAGACTTTTAGCGGTATTTCTGGAGTAGCCCCAAATGTTGCGAAATATTGGCTCGAGGCTGTAGAGCGGATTATGGATGACCTGGAGTGTACTACCAAGCAGAAACTAAGAGGAGTCGTGTCCTTGTTGAGGGACGAGGCGTATCAATGGTGGCTTACTGTTCGAGAAGGCACTAAGGCCGTACTTGTTACTTGGGATTTCTTCAAAGCTGCTTTCCAAGGGAAGTATGTCGGGACAAGTTATGTGGATGCCCGGAGGAAGGAATTCCTGAATCTGGTTCAAGGAAATAAGACTGTGGCAGCTTACGAGGCAGAATTTCTACGCTTGAGTCGTTATGCTCGGACGATAGTGCCAACTGATCATGAGCTCTGTGTATGTTTTGAGGATGGGCTGAATGATGAGTTGCGGGTACTGATAGCCCCATAACAAGTAAGGACTTTTGCCACGCTTGTGGAGAAAGCCAAGATCACTGAAGAGGCTAAGAACTCAGAACGTTAGAACCGGGAAAGAGTCAGAGGCAAGAAGGATTTTAAGTACACAGGTTCTGCTAAAAGGTTCAAAAAGAGGCCTCGGAATGATGAGCCAACTCAAGCTAGAGCACCTGCGGCTACCTATCAAATTCGAGAATGTGCTGACTGTGGGAGACGACACCCCGGGGAATGCTAGAAGAGAACCGGTGGTTGTTTTAAATGTGGTTCTAAGGACCACCAGTTTAGGAATTGCCCTCGACAGACTACTCCGACTCAAGAAGCTCGTAACCCTGGTGCACAGCCAGCCAGAGGCCGTGGACCAGGTCGTGGTGGTAATGGTGCTGGATGTGGTCAAGGTGCACCGGGTCGAGGTAATGGCTTTAGAGGTAACGCGGAGGCAAGACAGTCGGGGTTGGTCTATGCGGTCAGGCGTCGGGAGGATGGCGATGCACCTGATGTGATAACTGGTACGTTCTTCATCTTTGATGTGCCTGTTACTGCTTTGATAGATATCAGGTCTACCCACTTGTATATTGCTAGTGCCATATCTGGAAACCTGAATATTAGATCTGAGATTATCGATAGAGAGATGACAGTAATTAGTCCTTTAGAACAGTATGTAATCGTGAATAAATTGTATAGAGACGTGCCTTTAGAAATTCAAAGAGAAATATTTTTGGCGGATTTGATGGAACTGCCTTTCGGCGAATTCGATCTTATTTTGGGCATGGATTGGTTGGTAAAGCACCGGGCGCAATTGGATTGTGCTGAAAAGTGGATGTCAATAAGGACTTTGGATGATAAGGAGGTAGTAATGATAGGCGAGCGAAGGAACTTTTTGGAAAATGTGGTATCTGCTTTAAAGGCAGAAAAGTTGGTGCGAAAAAGGGTATGGAGCGTTCCTAGCCTTCATTAGTGCTTTGGATACCAAGGAATTATCAGTGGAAGGTATGAGAACGGTGAAAGAATTTCCAGATGTCTTTCCCGAAGAACTTCCTGGTCTACCTCCAGATCGGGAAGTAGAATTTGGCATTGAGCTTTTGCTCGGAACGGCTCCGGTGTCCATTTCTCCTTATAGAATGGTGCCGAAGGAGTTAGCGGAACTTAAAGCACAAATTTAAGAATTGTTGGATCGGGGATTTATCCGATCGAGTGTGTCTCCGTGGGGAGCACCGGTTTTGTTCGTCAAGAAGAAGGATGGGTCGATGCGTATGTGCATTGATTATAGGCAGTTGAATAAATTGACGATCAAGAATAGGTATCCATTGCTGAGAATCGACGGCCTGTTTGATCAATTGAGAGGAGCTTCAGTTTTCTCCAAGATTGATTTGAGATCGGGTTATCATCAACTCAAGGTTAAGGAGGCAGATATTCATAAGACGGCATTCCAAACTCGTTATGGACATTATGAGTTTTTGGTGATGCCATTTGGTTTGACCAATGCACCAACTGCATTTATGGACATGATGAACCGAGTCTTTCAACCTTATCTAGATCGGTTCGTGGTGGTGTTCATAGATGATATCTTGGAATATTCGAGGAATGAAGAAGAGCATGACTCACATTTGCGCATAGTATTGCAAATACTGCGAGATAAGCAACTTTATGCCAAATTCAGTAAGTGTGAATTTTGGCTGAAGAAAGTGATTTTCTTGGGTCATGTGGTGTCAGCTGAAGGAATAAGAGTTGATCCTCGAAAGGTAGAGGCTATGTTGGATTGGAAACCACCGAAGTCAGTGGCTGAGATTCAGAGTTTCTTAGGTTTGGTTGGTTACTATAGACGCTTTGTTGAGGGGTTTTCGTTGATTGCTGCACCCCTAACTAAGCTATTGCGAAAGGGAGTACCGTATGTGTGGATCGATAAACAACAAGAGAGTTTTGAAAAACTAAAGAAGATTTTGACGGAAGCGCCAGTACTGATTCAACCTGAGGCTGGAAAAGAGTTTACCGTTTACTGTGATGCATCACACATGGGTTTAGGATGTGTGTTGATGTAAGGTGGAAAGGTGGTAGCTTATGCATCTCGTCAGTTGAGGCCGCACGAAGTCAATTATCCTACCCATGATTTGGAGTTGGCTGCGGTGGTTTTTGCTTTAAAAATTTAGAGGCACTATCTCTTCGGTGAGAAGTCAATTATTTATAAGGACCATAAGAGTCTTAAGTACCTCCTTACCCAAAAGGAGTTGAACTTAAGACAACGGAGGTGGGTGGAGCTGTTAAAGGATTATGACTTCTCAATCGAGTATCATCCTGGAAAGGCTAACGTGGTGGCAGACGCGTTGAGTCGTAAGGTAGTATCGGAGTTAAGAGCAATGTTTGCTCATCTCAGTTTGTATGAAGATGGCAGTCTGCTAACGGAACTTCAGGTGAAGCCTTTGTGGTTAGAACAAATCAAGGAAAAGCAGTTATCAGATGAAAAGTTGGGTCCTTTAATGCAACAAGTTGAAAGTGGTGTAATAGGGGACTTTAGAATGAACAAGGATGGAGTGCTGTGTTTCCGTGGAAGAGTTTGTATGCCCATGGATTCGGATTTGAGACAAATGATTCTGTGAGAGGCGCATAGTAGCCCTTATGCCATGCACCCCGGAGGAAATAAGATGTATCCAGACCTCCGTGAGCAGTATTGGTGGCTAAGATTAAAGCGGGAGGTTACTGATTTCATGGGTAAGTGCTTGACTTGTCAACAAGTGAAGGCGGAACATCAATTACCGTCAGGCTTATTGCAACCGGTAAAGATTCCTTTATGGAAATGGGAGCAGATAACGATGGACTTTGTTAGTGGGTTACCCTTAACACCTACTAAGAAAGATTTCGTCTGGGTGATAGTGGACCGATTAACGAAGACTGCCCATTTTCTACCAGTTCGTACGGATTACTCGCTGCAGAAGTTGGCTAAGTTGTACGTATCGGAGATTGTGAGGTTGCATGGGGTACCAGTGTCTATTATATCGGACAGGGATCCCAGGTTTACATCACGGTTTTGGAAAGCTTTGCATGAGGCTTTGGGAACAAAGTTAGACTCCAGTACGGCTTTTCATCCTCAGTCAGATGGTCAGTCGGAAAGAGTAATCCAGATTTTGAAAGACATGCTAAGGGGTTGTGTGATTGACTTCAGAGGTAGTTGGGAAGATTTCCTACCGTTGGCAGAGTTCGCGTATAATAACAGTTACCAATCCAGTATTCAAATGGCACCTTATGAAACGTTATATGGTCGTAGGTGTCTACCCCTGCTTGTTGGACTGAATTGGGGGAAAGGCAGTTGTTGGGTCTTGAAATGGTATCTAAGACGGAAGAAAAGGTAAAGGTGATTCGAGCACGGTTAAAAGAAGCTTCGGATAGACAAAAGTCGTATGCAGATCTGAAGCGTAAGGATATTGAGTTTACGGTGGGAGATCAGGTCTTTCTGAAAGTCTCACCTTGGAAGAAAATTTTCAGATTTGGAAGGAAGGGCAAGTTGAGCCCTAGGTTCATTGGACCGTACCGTGTGCTGAAGCGTGTAGGACCAGTGGCCTATCAGCTTGAATTACCTCCGGAGTTGAGTCAGATTCATAGTGTCTTCCATGTCTATATGTTAAGGCGTTATCAATCGGATCCGTCTCACATACTACCGGTAGAAGAAGTGGAGACAAGGCCGGACTTGTCTTTCGAGGAGGAACCGGTGAAAATTTTAGATCGAGATGTTAAGATGCTAAGAAAGAAGTCAGTATCGTTGGTTAAGGTTCTATGGCGTAATCACGGAGCGGAGGAAGCTACGTGGGAGCCTGAGGATGCAATTCGGCAACAATATCCTCACCTCTTTTAACCAGTAAATTTCGAGGACGAAATTTTCTTTAAGGGGGTAGAATTGTAACATCCTAAAAATTGAGTATCAATATGTTGCATAATTTTGGTGCTTAGCTTGTGAATGAATCAATTTGTGTGTTTAATATAGTCTTGAGAAGGCTCGGGATTTATTTTGAATTAGAATAAATTTTAGTAATGAGTACTTTATTGAAGTGGAACAAGTAACCTTGATGTTTAAGGAAATTAAGTGACAAAAGTTAGCATAAGATGAGCTAGTAGTGAAGAGGAGTTGGCGTCATAAGTGTTGCTTGACGGAAGAGGTTCGAATCCCATGGTATGCATTTTGTGACTTTAATTTTTGCACTCTCCTAGCATGTGTCGGCCATGCTTTATTTTTGGTAAGGTTGGACTATTTTTTTATGGCAAGGTGGCTAATGGGTTAAGGTAAGATTTGAACATAGGGAAAGGAATCATGAGCTTATGGTATGTAGGGGGAACACAAGGCATGTTTTAAGGGGTGTGTTTTGGAAAGTTTGGAATGGCCAAATTTTGTCCATGAACTTGGACAGTTTTGGGGGCTAGGGGGTGGCCGAATTTTTGTTGGTGGCATGGTAAGGATGTGTAGCTAGTGGTTACTCTCATTTTGGTCATTTTTGTTTTTCCCAAAACACTTTTCTTTTCATCTTTTTCTCTCATAGCCGAATGTACTTTAGGCTTTGGTGAACATCTTTGTTTTTCTTTTTTTTTTTGGTCATTCTATTTGACCATTTGGTCTGAATTTTGCTTAACCTGTCAAGTTCTTTTTCCACTAGTGCTGGAAACACCAAAACACAAAGGCCATTTTTCTCTTTTTATTTTCTTCTCCATTGCCGAATGCTCTCTTGTCCCAAATCCCTCTCTTTATTCCTTTTTCACCTTTGAAAACCGAAACATAAAACCTCTCATCCTCTATTTCTTTCTTTCTCCATTCTTGCTCATTCTCTCAAACACATTTTCTCCCTTCTCTTTTCCTCCATGGCCGAATGTTGCTAGCATCATCTTCATCAAATTTTTCTTCTTAGTCGAACCGTCAACTTCACATATATTTTCTTGTTAATCATTCTTTCAACCTTCGTTTTAAATCAATCGTGATATAGAGAAGGCCGAAACTCAGAGTATTCATAATCATCGTGAATCGCTAGGACTCGGTCCAAAGTGTTAAGGGACGTTATCGCTCGATTTTCATCCCGTGAACGTAAGATTTCATGGTAAGCTGATTTCACCCTTAAAACCTATAGACTTAATTTCCGAAATATTAGTTGGACTAATATTCTTTTGTCAATGGAGGCAAACAAGATAGGGTCGAAAAGGGTGGTGAATAGTGTTCGGAAGAGGGGCGGATTCGCTATTCCCTCTAGTTTCAAGCGGAGGGCTGTTTCGACAATCTGAGAGTTTCCACCGGGTGGTGGACCCTCATCCGGGGAGAATCAAATATTCGAAGTTGTTCGTAGTTCGGAGCCATTAGCTGTTCGGGATTTTCCATCGGGTTGTGAACTGTTAACCGGGGAGAACCGTCAAATAGTAGTTGTTCGAGACTCCGAGGGTAAAGATCTAGATCGCATATCTTTAGCATAGATTTATATTAAGTATTAGTGTTCTAATCGAGTGTGATACGCATTTAGGTATCGACGATCGGGAAAGCATAGTCCTCACTGTAATCAGGTGTGTAATCTCACACTTATCTTATGGGTTAGATGGCTATACTGTTATTAAGCATTAGATTAAAACTCAAAAAGTTGGTGAAATCGGAAAAAAAATATGGTATATTAACACTTTAGTGTTAAGAGCAAGAAATCGGTATTAGATTCGTAAAATTACGGAATCGCCCTTAATGGGCTAAAATGATAAAAGTGATATTTTGGGTCCCATGTGATAAATGGGCTATATGAGTTATTTGATAAAATTGGCCAAGTGTGATATGAGATGAAATGGGCCAAATTATGATATGGGCCGGATTGTGAAATGGGCCAAATAGTAATATGGGCCAGTTTGTAATAATTCTTTTATGGGCCTTATGTTGGAATTATCATATGAATGAATTGTCATGCATTTTATATACATGATTGCATGGGTTGGGATATTTGACGAAGAGAAGATGGCTTCGTGCCCAGTTAATGGCTTCGTGCCGAGTTTAATGGCTTCATGCCCAGTTTAATATATATGGCTTAATGCCCAGTTGGTGTGTTGGCGGGGTGGGTGACTAAAGCTCCCCACAGGTGTGCTGGTTGGTACGAGTGGTGTGTAGCGAATGGAAATTTAGGCTTGGTTGGGAATTGCATATCACATGCATTTTATACTTGTTATATTGTTACATTTGTAAATGGGCTCAAGCCCAATTAAATGCTTAAATGGTTTGGCCCAGTGGACTTGGTAAGTGGGTTACACACTGAGTTCTATGTAACTCACCCCGTTTCCTTTACCCTTCTCAGGTAACGATCATTAATGGAGGCTTGGGCCGGGGATGACTTCGTGGAGGCCATACTTCGAATGATGGTTTTTGTGAACTTTGAACTACTCTTAAGTATTTTTGTTTAATTACTATTTCAGTTATGATGTAATAAGGCCTCTGGTATTATTTTTATGGATTTTTTACTTGTGGATGAATTTTAATTATGTTTAAATACTTAAATGGGACTATTATATTTTTTTATATATAAATGTTTTCTTAAATTCTCGTGCAAAAAAGGGGTTTTTCTTAAATATTTTATTCTCGTAAATTTTTCTTTAAAATTTTTTTTAGAAACTTATTTTCAAATTTCTTGTGAACTCTTTTAAACTTCTCGTAAAATTTTAACCAATCAATTAAGTTTTAATTTATAAACTCTTTTGTCTTAAATCATAGATTTTAAATTAACCTCGGTTTTAATTTAAATTCCAAAATAGTTTTGAGGATCTGATTTCTTTAAATCATTAGATAACTAGATGTATGTTCGTTTTATGTGACATACCAAATCTGGTTTTAACGCATAGACCGAGTTTGGGGTGTTACTTGCATGCTTAAGCCAACGCTTAAATAAGAGTTGGCTTTGTCCAACACTATGCCTACACTTTTGGGCCGACACTTTCGTAAGTGTTGGGATAGTCTTGCCAACATACACTTTGGCCAGCTCTTTGTATAAGGGTTGGTATATGCATGCCTAATGGGTTTAGGGTTTTGGGTTAAAATTTAGGGTTTAGTGTTTAGGGTTTAGGGTTTAAGGTTTAAGAGTTGGCTTTGTCCAATAGTATGTCTGAGGCATCACTTAAATTGGCAAATTAATTTATGTAATAAGTATATTATTCATAAATGATTGACACTAAAAAAAATGTTTTGATTGAAATATTTAAATAAAAATATTAAAGATTATAGATATTAAGTTCGCGAATCTTATTATTTGTTATTTTGTAAAATAATCGTGTTGATAGATGGTAGCCATCTAATGTATATATAGTATTTTTTGAGGAAATATATATTATTGTTATAATTGATCTATTTCTTTGGTTTAAAATTAGGTAAAAAAAAATTAGGGCAAGAAAAGAATATCTTTTTTATTATATCTCTTTTGATGGAACGTTAATGCATTAATGGAATTTTGTAAAAATAATCGAATTGTTAGATAAATTCTGAGCTTTAATAAATGCTTTCTCTTTGAAGCAACAATGCCAAGCATTACACATTGCATTTTCTCAAAACCTTGAATATGAAGAACATGCCCAAAATACTTGGGGAATATTTGCTTTTTATAATTATAGAGATAAAAAGGATTATATTCTTCGTACATTTATAATTTATTACTTTACTTTTATTTTAAGAAATTGAAATTTGCCGATTGAGTATTAGCTTAATCAGTATAAGTGGGTTCAAATGCGCTGAAGCGCATTATCTTCGTATTTATAGGTTGGGGAGGGATTATAGATAGTTCTAACAAAAAAGTCATAATATTTATGGGTTTAGGGTTTTTTGTATTTACTTGAAGATTAAGAGTTAAATATTAAAGTCATAATGAAAATTTTAGTTCTTAATGTTTAAATTTTTTTATCAATTTGGCTTTTATTTATTTATTTTAATTAAATCTAATTCTTAATCTTTTAAAAAGAATGAAATTTAATTATTATCCTTTTAAAAAAAAGTTAAATCATTATTATTTTAATAAAAAAAGTAATTAGAATGTGAAAATTTTAAACATAATATGTATGTTAATCCATGTTTTTTTATATTTTTATGTTTTACGAACTATTTGTATAAGTTTTTGAATTTTAATTTTAAATTATTTGATAATATTAAATAATAAAGAGTTTAATTAAAGAGAGTAAAATATTTTTGAATAATAAATAATTAGTAAAAAAGAGTGAAGTAATGGTGACATGGCATGGGATTAGTGGTCAATTGGTAAACTTACCTTCATTCTTACCCAAAAAAAACCACTTATTCTCACTCCAAACTCTGTTGGCCAAAGAAAATCAATTGCCCCTGCCGTCCACCACCTGCTCCAACCACTGGTGCATCTGCCGTCCATCACCTACTCCAGCTATTAGTATGTCACGGTACCTTCTTTGAAAGCTTGCATTACAGATTCCATGAAATCCCCAACCCTGCAGTGGTAGAACTTGGTGAATCAGTTTCGACTTGTTGAGATTTGTCTCAATCTTCATGGGTATGTATCAACTGTGCACATTGCCATCCCAAAAGCCTTGTGCGTGTAGATTTTCAGTAGTCCCAAACCCTTTTGAAGGTTATTGGAATGCTTCTATCTTTTAATCTAAGTAAGGCAAATCCAGCAGACAATTTAATAAAGATGCTTTATTAGTCAAACACACGGTTTTGATACAGAACCAGGGTTTGTTTATAGAGTTGTCATTAAAGTTTGATTTATTTGGGATTAACCATTTGGGGCTGTCCTTAGTAAATATTTTAGGGGTCTTATTTTCATCTTGGAATAATTTCCAGTATTTTTAGGCTACCAAACTCTTGAATTTACTGACCAAACATAACGTTATGTTACCTGCTTAGCATTCCCTTGTAAGCATGTTTCCATTTGCATATATGCATTTTATATAGCATAACCTTTATTCCTTCACTTAAATTGTTCATGGCATGTGTTAAGTAATGAAGGTATAGGAGATAGCTGGTTTCACCATGGAAGTTTTCTTTGATGGTTCTAGGGTTGTGGACATGTTATGGTCTTTGTTTTGCCTTCGCTACTCTTCAAACTAGAGCAGTTTCCCCTTGTGTCTGTATTTCAATGGGGTCAAGTCACTTCTCAAATAATAGCCTTCTATAATCTGTCTATATCATTATACCAATTTGTTTCACATGGCCAGGATGCTGGAAGTTTGTACCCATTTGGCCTGTTTCTTTCTACCTGCTTTTGTTTACATATTTAAGCAAGCATCTGATTTATGAGCCAGCCAATTCAGCAGATCCCTTTCTGGTAACTTTCTAATTATTCCATGCTATTTCTTTCAACGAGTCTCCCTGAAAAAAAGAAAGTACAATTTGTTATTCAATTACATTCATATACTGCACCTTTCTTATCAGGAAACAAGCTAAGAAGAGTTTCTCATTTGGTTAAAGAATGAGTCAACTTAGTTAGAGGGAAACTGGTTGGGTTGTCTAGCCAAATTATTGTAGTCACCTATATTGCTGCTGATAAGCTTCTTTGATGTGTAATGCATCTTTGGATCCTTTTAACTAGTATAGTCTTTTTCATTTGATTGTTTTATTTCTCGGCATAATTCTTTTTTTCTGCTTTTTTTTTAATTTTGCAGTGATAAATTTTTAGCCCTGTCAATGCATGAAGAGCATGTCATTTTGTACAAAAATGTCGCTTATATGCCATTTTCCAAAACCGTGTGTTTTACCTATGTTTTCTAGCTGAAGTTGGCCTTTGCTTTGTGGTTCCAAAATGGCAAAATTTAAAAACTAATGCAGGTTTGTGAATAATGCAGGAATCAATGGTGTGAATTGAGGGTCCATCGATAGTGATGTGACAACTACTGTAAAGTTGGAGTCCACTGACAATGCAGTGACCCCCAATGTCAAGCCAGAATCACCTGGGAAGATCCAGTAAGTACTTTGTTCATTAACTGAATGTTTTCTGGTGATCTAAAAATTTGAAAGTTGTGTTCATCAACACTGTTGAGGTCACACGCCCGTACAATCAGGCTGTGTGCCTCACAAGGTTACCAGACACACCCATGTGTCTAGGGCATGTCAAAATAGGGAATGCGTACTGACTTATCTACACGGCCACTGGAGAAGCCCGTGTGCTGTGGCCGAGTATTATTAGGCTAGCTACTGACTTGGTCACATGGCCGCTAGGCACGCCTTTGTGCCACGACCATGTACCCTGTATAGACACACATCAAAGTGGTCCTTGAACCACACTGTGGAGATACATGCCCGTGTCCCTTAACCAAATATGCAAAATAGGCCATTTGCAAGGCCAATTTGCCACCCACACAAGATCAACACTACGAACACAATTAAGCATGTTTTCTCACACAATTTGGCAACCAAATACAAGTCAAATAGTCAACATATCATCTCATCCAATCTCATTTCTAACATGTTAACTTATAAACTAAATTGTACAACTTGAACACATTCAATTCCAAACATGATTCATCCACAAATTCGCTAGATCATACTAGCATCAATCCCGCACTAGGTTTACCATTTATAAGACATTCTCATTAACAACAAGCCATACCATAATATGTATCATATATCAAATCCATTCATGCTTATAGCCAACATATATCTAGCCACATCACATGGCTATTTACACTTCTCAAATATGTTCCAAAACAACTAGCCTATACATGCCATATTCAATATACACATTTCCAAAAGTACCAACATAGATTGCCGATAGCGTGATAGAAATGCTGACGATCCCCAGATTCGAGCTAACTCTGCTGATACTGCAAGGGAGAGAAACAAATCACATAGTAAGCTTTCCAAAGCTTAGTAAGTTCGTAACATAATACATTATACCATAATTAACCATCACATAGATTAATTCACAAACACATAAACCATTCCATTCAAAGCTTACATGCTCAATTGATCTTCCATAAACTCATATATAGTCTCATCAACCACATAAGTTTCGAACATACATTAGCTAACACTTAGTTGTCGATTACATATGCTATTCAATACTCACTATCGTATTTCGATCAATTATCGTCCCTTATTCGATTCAATTGCACACTTAGTGCCTCAAATCGTTAGCCGAAGCTTAATTAACATCTCACACTTAGTGTATCTATATCAAACCAATCTTAATTCGGTATCGTACACACAGTGCCAACCACAAAGCCGAAGCTTATATCAATTCGCACACACAGTACCAGTCATCTCGGTCACATTTCCGAATACGCACACTTAGTGCCTCATAACTCAAGCCCTCACATTGCATTCACAGTTCAATAATCACATACCATTCATTTGATGACATTAAACATAGTTAAAAACACATATTATGTTTGAACTTACCTCGGACGTCGAAATACCAAACGGTCGGTTAATCGAGCACTTTATCTTTGCCTCAATTTTGACCTGAACCTCTCCTCTCTTGGTCTAAACACATTCAAATTTAATCCATTCAATTACCACATCATTCAACTTAGTCCACACATATCTATTTAGGACATTTTACAAGATAGCCCTCATATTTTCACATTTCGACACTTTAGTCCCTATTTCACAAAATCATCAAATTCACTTAACTTTTCTTCACATAAACCTAGCCGAATTTTCCTTGTGTTCATACAAGACCACACATTTCATTTATTTCACATTTTAATCCTTCAATTTTTCATTTTCTTAATTAAGCCCAGAATACTCAATTTCACTAAAAATCCCAATACAAACTATGTTAACCCAACACCAAGTTTTCATATTTCACTATCAACTAACACATAGCTCAAGTATTCATCAATGACTCATCACAAAAACATCATCAATTCACAAAATTACAACATGGGTTAGCTAGAGCACAAAGCAACGATTATAAAAACGTAGAAATTATCAAAAACCGATCAAAATTCATACCTTAATCAAGGATAGCAATGGCCGAATATTTCAAGCCTTATTTCTTTCTCTTTTTCTTCTTCAATTTTCAGCAATGGTGGTGTAAAAAGATGAACACTTCATGTTTTGTTTAATTATTTATGACTTATTTTACTAATTACCAAACTAACTTTTTATTTAACTTATAAAACAATTATTCATTACAGTTAGTCTAGTCCATTGCCACCCACTATCACTAGATATGGCCTAATTCCATCATAAGGCCTTCACTTTATAAAGACAACAATAATTAAACACTTAACAATCAGCACACAGCATTTTACACTTTATGCGATTAAGTCCTTTTTCTTAATTCAACACATAGTCGATAAAATTACCACACAGGCTATATCACATATAATTCACACAAAAAATAATATTATAATGTTATTTCGACCTTGGATTTGTGGTCTCAAAACCACTGTTCCGACTAAGGTCTAAACCGGGCTGTTACAGATACCAAAACCAAAACATGCCTACCATTCAAATGGCACAAAATAACTTCATACCAAATAAGATCAACATGATAATTAAACTATTTACTCCACATCCATCACAAGATCAACAAGAAACATAAATTTAACATCATATACCAGCATTCACTTAATTTATAAATTCATCTACAACTTTAAGTTTGGCAACGACAAAACCCTATATACATGTCACAAACCAAAATAACCAAACCAAAGACTACCAAACAAAGGTTGGATAGTGTGAGCTCTGAAGTTGATCCGTCCAACCAGTTCCACAAAACGTTAACTTCAGAAAACAAGAACAAAATGGGTAAGCTTAAGAAGCTTAGTAAACCCATAGCTAAAATTCAGCTCAACTTACCTTAATTAACATTTGAATACAAAAGAACTTAAACTATTTAACCCTGACAATCATTTACAAAATCACATAACATTAGTGCTGAAACATTTCATCATATAATTGATATCCCACAATAGTTCAAACCAATTCAATTCATAGATATAGACATCTCTATATTTTTCATCACATCAATTCTAAAATGTAACATACTAGTATGATCATTCTCGATATAACATTACAATGAAATAATTTAGATTTATGAAATAGTTTTAACCTTAGTCACATAATTTCATGGCCCAATGAACTATAGCAACAAGACTCGAATAATTGAGTTTTCCCCAAAACACACCAGACGGCATCGAAATTCTAACAGAGACAACGAAGTGCAAACAGAGGCACTGCAGTGCAAACAGAGGCATTGAGGTGCAATCTCGTACAAGCATGTGTTCTAACCCTATTGGCATGCCAATCGTATCCTAATCGTTTACTACATTCGTATGAGCATTTTAATTGAATTCATCACATTAACAAATCCTAGGCACTTCCATAATATCCGTACACATACTGTAATTCCATTACGTCCATTCCAAGATCATATAATTCATATTTCACAACTTCTAAATAAGTACACACTCACTTTATACTTAATTATAAATAGTTTATAATTACAATTCCACTAGCAAATATTTGACCATATTTCAATTTAAACAAATTCAAATAGCATAAATTGTAATCATATATACCTATTCATCTACACTATGAACTTAACTAATATATGCTATCGGTTGACTTGTAGCGACTAATCCGTAATTTTTTTCTCCAATTATCCTCTATACGATTCAATTCTTGATCTGTATAATGATTAAATTTAATATATAAAATTCAAATACAATATCAAACTCATTTTTATGCATGCGACCTTTAAATTTCAATTTACAAAATCTTCCTAAACTTTTACACTTTATTCAATTTAGTCCATAACACCAAAACAATTTAAATTTTCAATTTTAACCCATAATTCTTTTAACTGAATTTAATAACCCCCCAAAATAGCCTTTAAACATCCAAATTTTTACAATTAACATGCTCAATTTTTACATAATTTCAAATTAATCCCTAGGTTCAAAACTAACAAAAATTCCTTTATAAAATAGTCCTAATCAACAACCAAGATTACAAATTCATCATTTAATCTAAAAACAACTAGAATTCATCAATGACATGTTTCAAAACCTTTAACAATTTTACAAAATAGTCCCTGGGTTAACTAATCTACAACGTTCTAAAAAACATAAATTTACAAGAAATGATTTCAAAACGAACTTACATGCAAGGGAGTATCAATTGCCAAACCTTCAAGCTTGTTTTCTATGGTGTTTTGGTTTTCTATGGTTGAAGAAGATAGGTGATAATGCTTAATTCCTTTTCTTTTTATTTTTTTCTTATTCTTATTATTTAACTTAAGCTTTAACGTATAAAATTTATAATTTTATGCTTTAACCATCCACCAACATTACAATATGATATAAATACAATTTAAGTCCTCCCACACTTAGTATTCAAGCCAGTTAATCAATAAAATTCAATAGTGTTTAGATTTTACAATTTAATCATTTTTCATTAATTAACAAGTCAAACAATAAAATTTCCAAACCGAACCTTCACATACCTATATAATAACTCCGTAAATATTAAATAAATATATTTATAGACTCGATTTACAAAGATGACGTCTCGATACCTTATTTTCCAAAACTACATGACTATAAGAACAAACCACTTATTCTTAACTATTTGTTTGATTAGCAAAATTTAATCAATTCAAAATTCATTATAAACTATTTTTGGTTCATATAAATAAAATAAAATAAAATAATTACAAACTCATTAGTCAGATTTGTGGTTCTGAAACCATTATTTTTGACACCACTGAAAATGGGTTGTTATAATTAATCAACCTCTAAAAATTATTACTTAATTAAGATGTTAGGAATCTCATACAAAATCATTCAATAAATAAAAAAAAAATCTTACATAAAAACCCAAATCTATCATAAAAAAAGCTACAATCCTAATTTTCTAGAGATTAATTAATTAAACATGAAAATAAAAGAGTTGTTACCAAATTAAGGAGACTATTTGAAAGTATAAAAAAATGAATAAGTAAAAATTCTAAAGTGTGTGTGAGAGAATAAGAGAAATTTGAGAGAAAAATAATAAGTGTTGGAAGAAAATAAAATGATTAGGAATTTTTGGGTTTTAACGGATGAAGAGAGATTCATTTATTTTTATATAAAATAATTCTTTTTTAAAAATTCTAGTGGACTCTTTTTTTGAATTTTTTATGAAACATTTTCTAAGAGACCATTTTCAAATAAATTATGGTATCAATGCACCAATTATATATATATATTTTAAAATAAGTAATATATATTTTTTCTTTGTGGCTCTGCCAATAGTACAAAAGTCTTTTGGGGAGAGAGAGATATTGTAGCTATTTCATTCATTCTTGTTGAAGGCTATGTAAATGGAAATCAAGCAAGCTTCAGCTTTCAATTAGATTCATCTTCAATGAATGAACTATAACAACCCGTTTTCAGTGAAATTGGAATAGTGGTTTTAGGACTACAAATCTGACATTGAAATAATTATTTTATTAATATTTTAATGTCTACAGCATGTTAGTAGTGTCGTATAAAATTTCGTGAAGAAATTTTATCGTTTGCATGCTTAATTTGATAAAAAGGACTAAATTGCATAAGATGCAAAATTTTAGTTCTATAAGTAAAGGGCGTCTAATTGCTATGAATGTGGAATGTGAGTCGCGTTAAATGGTAATTAAACCATTATTATTGGACAAAGTTGGACATTATTTAAATAATTTTAAAGGTTAATATGTAAGGTTAATTAGGTAAATTAATAAAATTAACTTAAAATAAAATAAGTAAAAGAAAGATATCATCTTTCTTCTTCTTCTTCAACCGAAAATACTAAGGCAAGACACCATTTTTGAACATTCAACATTCGTCCACCTCTCTCTAGTGCATGTAAGTGCATTTTTGTCCCGTTTTTAATAATTTCTATGTATTTAGAGTCGTTGTAGCTTAATCTAGCTAGCTCGGGGACTAATTTGCAAAATTGTTAAAAGTCTAGGGTTTTACCATGAATATATATTGATTGTTTTTGATGTTTGACGGATGAAAATGAATGTTTTTTGTTAGTTAAACAACTTATGGCTCGAGAGGGAGCATTTATATGAGAAAAGAGAAAGAAATGGTTTCGACCATGTGTTAGCACACAGTGTGTGAGATTCCCACGTATCTAATATTATTCTAGTGGTTCATCGGGTATACAAAAGGGAAGGAACGATAGAGACTTCGATTTTTAATGCAATGAAAACATAAAAAAATGAGATGTTGGTGATCAAAGATTTCTTAGCCATGTTCATAATAGTATGAATATTTATTTGGTAAGTACATGAAAGCTTTATTGTTGTGTGATCAACTTGGCTAAGTTATGTGTACATCACTAATTTGAGTTGTGGTTGATGCTCAAGCTTGTGCCAAGTTTCGTCAGATTAATTCAAACTTAATTTTTTGCGTGTATATTGAAATGGTAAGCATTGTTTATGATTTACGAACTTACTAAGCATTATATGCTTACTTTGTGTTATTTCTCTCATGTTTTTAGATAATCGAAAGCTCGTTCGGGTTGGAAGCTTGTCGGAGATCCATCACACTATCTATCGACTATATCAGTAGATTTTGATGATTTTGAGTTATGGTTATAATGACATGTATAGGTGTCTTTGTTTGATGAAATTAACCATTATGTGTGGCTTGTGAGTATGCTATTTTTGTTGATGAAATAGTTGATATGATATTATGTATTTATGGTACTTTAAATGGTAGTTATTTTGGCATCTAGGTACTAAAATGATGGTAGTGAAATGGTGAGTATAATGGTATACAATGAAATGTTGGTTGCTATGGAATGAGATAGTAATAAAGTTATTAATGGCTAGTTTTGGTAGCCTTAAATATGCTTGACACTTGGTAAATTTAGTAAGGTAGATGGTAGATGTGGAAATGGTCATAATGATATTTGTTGTGTATGAGGATGGTATGTGAACATTAGGATAAATGTAGTATTTAAGATGTTCAATTGGTTAATTGAATTATTGATGAATTTCTTAAGCATTTAATCAAGTTTGATTGTTGAGATTGAGGTGCCATTTTGGCATATTGGTTGAATGGTTAGTTACTATGATGTTCTAGCTTATATATGCCTATGATAGGATCCATTTGAATGCATGAAAGTAGGTACATTTGGTTCGTGTAAGTGGCTAGACTTTGGGTGAGAAAAATTGTAACAGTCCGGTTTAGACCCTAGTTGGAAAAGTGGTTTTGGGACCACAAATTCGAGTCAGTAAAATATTTTAATATTATTTTTTGTGTCTGCAGTATGTGATTTAGCATGTGTTAAAGTTCTACGAGTTAATTTGTTCGATTGAGTGCTTAATTCGAAAAAAGGATTAAGTTGCATAAAAGGTAAAAATGGCCTCCTAATTGAATAAGTGCTACATTGCTATTGTCTTTATAATGTGGAGGCCTTATGAGGCAATTAAGCCATTTATAAGAGAGTGGTTGGTCAATGGACAAAAATGGCCTTGAACTATATTTGTCTTATATGTTTATTAAAGGTTAATATAGTAAATGAATTAATAGTAAATAACATGAAAATAAGTCATATGTTCATCCTTGTTAGTTGAATATACAAAAGAAAAGAAAGAGTAAGAACTTTCAAGGTTTTGGCTAGGTTTGATCCAAATTCAAGGTATGTTTTGTTTCGGTTTTTGATAATTTCTACATTTTTGCAATATTTGCTTCGTCTACTTCAAAACCCATGTCTTAATTTTGAGAATTGATGATGTTTTTGAAATGTGCCTTTGATGAACTCATGTGTTTTGTGATGTTTGATAGTGAAATATGAAAGATATGTGTTTGATTATCATAGTTTGTCTTTGGAGTTTTGTTTAATTTGAGTGTTTTGGATTAAATTGAGTAAATGAAATTTTGAAGGACTAATTTGTGAAATAAATGAAATGTATGGACTTGTATGAGATACATGAATATTCGACTAAACATGGGTATATGGTAATTTTGTGTATTTTGTGATTTTGTGAAATAGGGACTAAAATGTCAAAATGTGAAAATGTGAGGGCTAATTTATAAATTGCCCTAAATATGTGTATTTGGATTGAATTGGATGCGTTAGTAAATAAAAGGGTTAAATTTGAATATGTATAAATTAAGAACCAAAGACAACGGACTAAGATCGCGGGAAATCGAAAGTAATCGAGTAGCCGTATCCGTTTCCGTTAAACCGAACTCGAGCTAAGTCGATATACAAATAAATGTATTTGAATTGATGATAAACCGTAACATGTTCATATTTTAATCCCATATTTAGCATACTTTTGGATGATTTATCCCCCGAATTGTGAAATTTGGTGCTCCTAATCCTTTAATTCATGTTTTATACTTAGGAGAGCACCGGAGGATGAAAAGAACGAGAAACGGGCCAAAAACGGAGAAAATGGGCCAAAAACGGAGAAAATGGGCCAAAGTACGAAATGCACACAGCCTGGGCCTAAGCCACACAGCCATGCCTCCTTAGCAGAACCAAACACGGCCTGGACTTGATTTACACGGGCCTGTCGCTGCCGCGACTTGTTTTAATTTCACGTGGATTAGGATACTTAGGGGCGAAGAAAGACATTCTGAAGGCTTATATAAAAACCCTAAGTGTGACCTAAAAGAGGGTGCTTCAGGTAGGCCGAGGAGTCGAGCTAGAGAGCCAGAATTGTCGAATTTACTCGAAGAAAGCCAGTTGATTCATCTCAAGAAGCCGGAGTTATACTCAAGACGGAAGATCTTCCCTTCTATTTCCTTCAGGGGGTTTTAGGGTTTTTCTTATTTTTTGTTTTATACTTTCTTCTGAGATGTATTCTTTTATTATTATGAACTAAACCCCTCAGATACCCGAGGGGGATGAAACCTATGACGGATCTTGTTATTGTTTTCTGAACTATATGATAAATACTTGATTTGTTTTTAACTATGTATTCTTAATTCTTGTTTTGATATTTCAGGATATTGATTCAAGTATTGATGTGCTTAGGCAGTGGAGCAAAAGCCCCTGTTTAAGAGTAGATGTAACACCCCAAACCCGGCCCAAAACACCACGGCCGAATTCGGAATGTTACTGGGTAAAACGTTTGAAAAGAATTTGATCCAAGGGTGAAAACACGTGTTGAGTTTAAATATTTTTCTTAGCTTATAAAAGTTAACTTATTTATAAAAAGTTTGTCGTTTTGAAAGTAGGATGCCGAGAGAAAAAAAAAAAACTTTGAAGGTCGTGTGTAGTTAAAATCATAGTACGCTTGGAAATTCAAGAAAATTGAGTTGTTACCTGTATCCGGGTTTAAAACTTTAATTTAAGTCTTTAAGTCACAAATTGTTTCCAAAATCATTTCCAGTTATTAATTTGATCATCGCTCCAACTTAAAACATGATAAAAATCCCGAACATACTTAAAGCGGCCTTATTACAATAAAATATCCCAAAAGTAATTAAAAATCAAAAGTGCATAAATAAAACATCTTCTGCATGGCCACCTCGAATCCCCTCCAGCCCGGTCCAAGCATCATGTATCACCTGCATTGTTTTTAGAAAGTAGAGTGAGTCAAACAGACTCAGTGTGCAATTAATTCACATGCTTCCACACTTGGGCTTAGCCCACTTCCACACCAATCCACATATCACACATGTTTATGCATAATGAACCCCAACCCAACCTAGTATCCATTCGCTACACACCCCCGTATCCAGCCACACACACCAGGGGATTACTAAATAGACCCTCCATCCGCTACACACCTCTTTGGCAGTCATGCTGCTCAAAGCTAATATAACGTGGCTCAGCCACCGATCACTATGTGACCAAAAATAACGTGGCCTAGCCACCGATCACCATGTGACCAAGATACAGTATCCACGATGTGACTCGAGGTCATCATCAATCCACGATAAAGCATAGAGCTATCAACAATCCATGATGTGGCACACAGCCGATATCCAGTCACGATGAGGCACATAGCCAACATCAGTCCGTGATGTAGCTCAAGGCTAACATCAACCACGTACATAAATGTACACCCTTTCCTTCTTTAATCATATCCCGATCTCCATGCACATACATTATTTTATGATAAAGTGACAGAATAACCATCATGAACATATCAACATGCATACATAACATGCTTTCACATATGTCATCCAAGATTTGATATCAACAGTTACTAACCTGACTATCAGATTACCCACCATGGGTAGCCACACCACCACAGCCGTTATCTCTGGCTATCACACATACCACATACGTATAATAAATAAAAAACTGAGAAATAGTGCAATAACTACACACCTGATAACCCGAAGCACTAGACTCTCGACGTCGACACTGTCACTAAATGAAACTACCGCTATCTGCCTACGATTCTGCTCTGACGCTGGCCCACACCCCAGTGGCCAATCCCGCACTGCAGAAACCGAACGCTTCTTGAACTTAGGGGTAGGGACAACCCCTTTCTCTCCTTGACTGGTACTCGCATCCATTGAATAGAACTTAATCAGAAGACCCGGTTAATCGTTACATCAAAACTAAATGAGACAAACCAATACTTAATCGAGTACTCTTACCGAAATAGATCCGAATCCCGAAGGCTCCTTCTCAACCTTTGTCGAAACCCCCTACACTGGCCATGTTATAATTGGCTAACACCTATAGATAAAAGAAATGGCCTTTGGCCGAATATCACTATCTTCTTACCTTATTCGACCAAATCCCGAGAGCTTCTCCTCTTAACGTGGGCTACAAAGAATCCCGAACCCCACCTTTCATGGTTTCGGCCATACCAAAGAAATGAAGTTAAACTTCTTGATTTCGATAACTTAAGAAGAAAAGATTGAGATTCGAATGGAATAGAAACCCCTTACCACACTTACTAACACCCGGTTGAGAAGATGATAAGAGAAGAACGACGACACCACTCACTCCGGCTCTGACAAATTCGGGCAAGAGAAGTGAGGTAAAGTTTTTAAAGCTTAACCAAAATGAAAAGAAAGAAGAGAGAAGAGGAATAGATTCGGCTAGGGAAGAGATTAGAGGAGAAGAAAAAGATGATAATAAAAAGTGACCTTAATGGTCCTACCAAATTTCAGCTAATGAACAAAAAGAAAGAAACCAGTTGAACAACTGGAGGTTTTCGGCACAAATGAGAGAATGGGAAGAGAGAGCCAATTTCGGTAAAAAGGGAACTAAAGAAGAAAAACACAAAAAGATGAACACTCCCTCACACTACACCAATTCGGCACCCCTACCCCTTTTCCTCAAAACCAAAAATGCCACCCTCCAAAGCCCCACATTCGGCCAACTCTTCTTCCCTCACCCAAATCCCTTCTTTTTCTCCTACTTTTCCTCTATACCACCCATTCAAACGAATTTGAATGTTTCAAACCTCTCCAAGAGCTCTCCACCACTCATTCAAACATCTTGACCAAGTCTTCCTCCCATCCTTCCAGAGTTCAAATGCCGCCCAACTCTTCCTCCTCTTTGACGCAAAAAGCAACCCCAAAATGCTTCCTCTGCAGCTCAAACCTCCTCCCTCCTGGAACCCCTTTGACGCAACCTTCCCCCCTTGCTCCCTTGCGTTACCATGCCAGTTTACCGCTTGGCTTCTTGTGCCATAAAACTCCACCTTTATTCCTTAAGACTTAGCTCCCCCAGCTCCCCCTAACTCAGCTTAAACCAACATTTTTCCCAAGTCCTCTACTTACACCCCAAGGTTCCCGAGACCTCCAAAACATACTCAAATAATATACAACAACACACAAAGCACACTACCACATGAATATGAACTAAAATGCATACCCCTAAATCCCGGATATTATAGTTCTACCCCCCTTAAAAATAATTTCGGCCTCGAAATTACCTGATCAAAATAAGTAAGGGTATTGCTGTCACATTGCCTCATCCGGTTCCCACGAAGCCTCCTCCGATCCATGGTTCCGCCACAACACCTTGACCAAAGGAACTGACTTCCTCCGAAGCACTTTAACATCTTGCTCCAAGATCTGAATCGGCTCTTCCTCATAGGACAAATCTGGCCTCAACTCCACTTCCTCTACTGGCACCACATGCGATGGATCTGATCGGTACCTACGTAGCATCGAAACGTGAAACACATCATGCATCTGCTTCAATTCTGAATGCAATTCCAACTGATACGCCACTGGCCCCACTCGCTTCAAAACCCGATAAGGTCCTATAAACCTGGGACTCAGCTTACCCTTGCGTCCAAATCTCATCACCTTCTTCCATGGCGAAACCTTAAGAAACACACGATCACCCACTACAAAGTCTATCTCCTTCTGCTTAAGATCTGCAGACGACTTCTGTCTGTCGGATGCCTCTTTCAACTGTGCTCGAATCATCTTAACCTTCTCTTTCGACTCTGCCACTATCTCAGGACCCAAAACATGACGTCCACCCAGTTCTGTCCAACAAGTAGGTGTCCGGCACCTCCGCCCATACAACGCTTCATACGGCGCCATCCGAATACTTGCTTGGTAACTATTGTTGTAAGCAAATTCTGCTAAAGGCAAGAATTCCTCCCAACTACCTCTGAAGTCGATAACCCAACCCCTTAGCATATCCTCTAGCACCTGAATCACCCTTTCAGATTGGCCATCCGTCTGTGGATGAAATGCCATACTAAAATCCAGTTTGGTGCCCAAAGCCTGATGCAACGTCCTCCAAAACCTTGACGTAAACCTAGGATCCCTATCTGATATAATCGACACCGGCACTCCATGCAGTCTCACAATCTCTGCTACATACAGCTTTGCCAACCTCTGCAGAGAGTAATCAACCCGAATAGGTACGAAGTGAGCGGACTTTGTCAACCGATCGACAATCACCCATACCGAGTCCTTCTTAGTCGGCGTAAGAGGAAGCCCACTAATGAAATCCATTGTGATCCTCTCCCACTTCCACTACAGAATCTTCACCGGTTGCAGCAACCCCGACGACACTTGGTGTTCAGCCTTGACCTGCTGACACGTCAAGCACTTTCCCACAAATTCTGTAACCTCCCGCTTCAACCCAGGCCACCAAAACTGATCCTTTAGATCCCTATACAACTTACTTCCTCCAGGATGCATAGCGTAAGGGCTACTATGCAATTCTCGAAGAATTCTCTGACTTAACCCTTCATCTTTCGGCATACAGATCTTACCATGAAAGCACAAAACCCTGTCACTATTCACACTGTAGTCCTCTACTCCTCCACTCTGAACTTGTGCAAACTTAGTACTCAAAACATCATCCATCAACTGCTTCTCCTTAACCTGACTTAACCATGTCGGCTTTACCTGCAGCTCTGCCAACAAACTCCCGTCGTCATAAAAACTAAGATGCGCGAACATCGCTCTTAGATCCGATACCACCTTCCGACTTAGTGCATCTGCCACCACATTCGCTTTTCCCGGGTGATATTCAATCGAACAGTCGTAATCCTTTAGCAGCTCCACCCACCTTCGCTGTCTCAAGTTTAGCTCCTTCTGAGTCAGCAGATACTTCAAACTCTTATAGTCCGTGTAGATCACTGACTTCTCTCCATACAAATAATGCCTCCACACATTCAAAGCGAAGACCACTGCAGCCAACTCCAGATCATGCATCGGATAGTTAACTTCATGCGATCTCAACTGCCGAGACGCATAAGCAACCACTTTCCCTTCCTGCATTACTACACAACCTAACCCAGTATGAGAAGCATCACAATACACCACAAAGTCTTTCCCTGCCACAGGCTGAATTAAGACCGGAGCCTCTGTCAAAACCTTTTTCAGCTTCTCGAAACTCTCCTGCTGTTTATCCGTCCAGACGAAAGGTACCTCATTTCTCAACAACTTTATCAACGGTGCCGCTATTGAAGAGAAACCCTCGACGAATCTTCTATAATAGCCTGCTAACCCCAAGAAACTGCGAATCTCTGCCACTGACTTAGGTGGTTTCCAATCCAATACTGCCTCAATCTTCCTAGGGTCCACTCTTATTCTTTCCGCAGATACTACATGACCCAGAAAAGCAACTTCACTTAACCAGAATTCGCACTTGCTAAATTTGGCGTACAACTTCTTCTCCCTTAAGACCTGCAGCACTACCCGAAGATGCTCAACATGCTCCTCCTCCGTCTTGGAATATACCAGGATATCGTCTATGAACATTATGACGAATTGATCCAAGTAGGGTTGGAAAACCCGGTTCATCATATCCATGAACGCAGCTGGGGCGTTCGTCAACCCGAACGGCATTACCAGGAATTTATAGTGCCCGTATCGAGTCCGAAAAGTGATCTTGTGGATATCCGCTTCCTTCACCTTAAGCTGATGATACCCCGACCTCATATCAATCTTTGAAAACACCGCAGCCCCTTTAAGCTAATCAAACAAGTCGTCTATCCTTGGCAGCGGATACTTGTTCTTGATCGTCAGTTTATTCAATTAGCGGTAATCTATGCACATCCGCATAGATCCGTCCTTCTTTTTTACAAACAAGACCGGTGCTCCCCATGGAGACACACTGGGTTGAATAAACCCGCGATCTAGCAACTCCTGGATCTGGGCTTTAAGCTTAACCAACTTTTTTGGTGCCATTCTGTACGGAGCAATGGACACCAGCGCTGTACCTGGCGACAGGTCGATTCCGAACTCCACCTCACGATCCGGAGGCAACCCTGGAAGTTCTTCCGTCCTCAAACTCCTTCACTGTCCTAACCTCCCCCACAGCTGCTTCCTTAGCATCCAAGGCACTAACGAACATCAAGAAAGCCATACATCCCTTCTTCACCATTTTCTCCGCCTTAAGAGCTGACACTACGTTGGACAGGTAATATCTCCTCTCACCTATCACCATAACCTCATTGTCCTCAAGAGTTCTCAACGACATGCGCTTAGCAGCACAGTCTAGGCTCACACGATACCTCACTAACCAATCCATCCCTAGGATCATGTCAAATTCCCCGAATGGCAGTTCCATCAAGTCAGCTGGGAACACTACCCCTGAACTTCCAAAGGCACGTCTCTAAAGAGTTTATCTACCACTACAGATTGCCCTAAAGCACTAAGTACAGTCATCTTCCTAGGGACAATCTCAGAATTCACAACCAAAGTTCCAGACACCACACTAGCAATGTACGAGTGAGTTGACCCAACACCAATTAAAGCAGTAAAGGGTAACCCATAAATAAGGAACGTACCCGTGATAACATCCGGTGTATCCCCCTCTTCACAACGTCTGGCTGTATACACTAACCCTGGCTGCCTTGCATCTGAGCTCCCAGCACCTCTGCCTGGTGCTCCACGACCTCGACCAGAACCATTTCCTCCACGGTTCGGACCACGACCCCTCGACATCTGTTGACCACCCTGTCCTGGCTGCACATACCCCTGACCTACTGTCCGAGCCCTATTCAGATCCTGAGGACAATCCTTAACCAGATGAGCCTTAGACCCACACTTGAAACACTCCCTAATCCTTCCCCAACACTCGCCAACATGAGTCCTTCCACACTGAGCACACGGACGAACTTGATTCCCAGCAGCTGGCATAGAAACACGAGTAGAACTCTTAACCCTGGGCTTTTTCTGAAACCCACCCGAAGATCCTGAAGGTCCAAAACCTCTCTTATTCCAGCCTCTGTCCTTATCTCTATTCTGCCTTTCAGTTCGCTTAACTTCCTCGGCTATTCGAGCTTTCTCTACCAAAGTAGCAAAGTCCCTCTCACGCTGAGGAGCTATCAACACCCGCAGTTCATCCCGCAGACCATCCTCAAATCTCATGCAGCGTTCGTAATCAGTCGCAACAATCCCTCTGGCATATCGACTTAACCTCAAGAATTCTACCTCATATTCTGCTACTGACTTACCCCCTTGTACTAGATTCAGAAATGTTTTCCTCTGTGCGTCCACATAACTAGCTCCGACGTACTTCCCCTCGAACTTAATCTTAAAGAAACCCTAATCCACTCGATCCGTCGGAGTACCCTCTTTAACAGTGAGCCACCACTGGTAGGCCTCATCCCGAAGTAAAGACACAGCGCCCTTCAGCTTTTCCTCAGCAGTGCAGTCCAAACCATCCATGATCCTCTCGACTGCCTCCAACCAGTACTCTGCTACATTCGGAGCTACCCCTGAGACACCCCTGAATATCTCGGCTCCATTCGCTCAGAGTCGCTCAAACACTGACTTTCGGGCCCCAGTACCCATATTAACTTCCGCGACTCTTTCCAAAACTCGCAGCATAGCCTGCGAAACTGTATCGTCTCCACCCGTCTGATCTTGAAATTTAGCTTCCGCAGCTGGTGGCGGCGCCTCATTTCCCGAGCCATGACCAGACCCAGCTGGTTCTGATACAACCATTCTGCCTCTACCACGCCCACATGCGTTACAACCACGTCCCCTAGAACTCATATCTATCGTCGCGTCTTAATCTGATTTAAGAAATTTTATGTATTAGCTTCTTTCTGCTGTTTGATTAAAGGAAAAGTTTTATGATTTAAAAGTTCTAGTTGTTCTTCCGTTATAAAGCACTCATCCCTAAAAGTTTCAGTCTCTAGAGAGATTGTCCTATCTTTCTAAAGTCCACAATAGTATCCACAACAATGTAGTATATATTTATCCACCCAATCAGTCAGAAGACTTACCTGGCAGACCTGAGCCGGAGAATTCGGGTGCCATGCCTCCAAAAATCAATTCCACAGAAAGTTTTCTTTAACTAACTTTAGAAATCTCATTTTGAAAATGTTATGGGCCTCAAAACCCAAAGGATGAGTTTTTAAAACTTGGCTCTGATACCAAATTGTAACACCCCAAACCCGACCCAAAACACCACGGCCGAATTCGGAATGTTACTGGGAAAAACGTTTGAAAAGAATTTGATCCAAGGGTGAAAACACGTGTTAAGTTTAAATATTTTTCTTAGCTTATAAAAGTTAACTTATTTATAAAAAGTTTGTCGTTTTGAAAGTAGGATGCCAAGAGAAAAAAAAAACTTTGAAGGTCGTGTGTAGTTAAAATCATAGTACGTTTGGAAATTCAAGAAAATTGAGTTGTTATGTGTATCCGGGTTTAAAACTTTAATTTAAGTCTTTAAGTCGCAAATTGTTTCCAAAATCATTTCCAGTTATTAATTTGATCATCGCTCTAACTTAAAACATGATAAAAATCCCGAACATAATTAAAGCGGCCTTATTACAATAAAATATCCCAAAAGTAATTAAAAATCAAAAGTGCATAAATAAAACATCTTCTGCATGGCCACCTCGAATCCCCTCCAGCCCGGTCCAAGCATCATGTATCACCTGCATTGTTTTTAGAAAGTAGAGTGAGTCAAACAGACTCAGTGTGCAATTAATTCACATGCTTCCACACTTGGGCTTAGCCCACTTCCACACCAATCCACATATCACACATGTTTATGCATAATGAACCCCAACCCAACCTAGTGTCCATCCGCTACACACCCCCGTATCCAGCCACACATACCAGGGGATTACTAAATCGACCCTCCATCCGCTACACACCTCTTTGGCAGTCATGCTGCTCAAAGATAATATAACGTGGCTCAGCCACCGATCACTATGTGACCAAAAATAACGTGGCCTAGCCACCGATCACCATGTGACCAAGATACAGTATCCACGATGTGACTCGAGGTCATCATCAATCTACGATGAAGCACAAAGCTATCATCAATCCATGATGTGGCACACAGCCGACATCCAGTCACGATGAGGCACATAGCCAACATCAGTCCGTGATGTAGCTCAAGGCTAACATCAACCACGTACATAAATGTACACCCTTTCCTTCATTAATCATATCCC
The DNA here is from genome assembly GCA_005393395.2 of Gossypium australe. Classification (NCBI taxonomy): domain Eukaryota; kingdom Viridiplantae; phylum Streptophyta; class Magnoliopsida; order Malvales; family Malvaceae; genus Gossypium; species Gossypium australe. The sequence goes on from CM016619.1 coordinate 74,358,489, forward strand.
GATCCCCATGCACATACATTATTTTATGATAAAAATGACAGAATAACCATCATGAACATATCAACATGCATACATAACATGCTTTCACATATGTCATCCAAGATTTGATATCAACAGTTACTAACCTGACTATCAGATTACCCACCATAAGTAGCCATACAACCACAGCCGTTATCTCCGGCTATCACACATACCACAAACGTATAATAAATAAAAAACTGAGAAACAGTGCAATAACTACACACCTTATAACCTGAAGCACTAGACTCTCGACGTCGACACTGTCACTAAACGAAACTACCGCTATCTGCCTACGATTCTGCTCTGACGCTGGCCCACACCCCGGTGGCCAACCCCGCACCGCAGAAACCGAACGCTTCTTGAACTTAGGGGTAGGGACAACCCCTTTCTCTCCTTGACTGGTACTCGCATCCATTGAATAGCACTTAATCAGAAGACCCGGTTAATTGTTTCATCAAAACTAAATGAGATAAACTAATACTTAATCGAGTACTCTTATCGAAATAGATCCGAATCCCGAAGGCTCCTTCTCAACCTTTGTCGAAACCCCCTACACTGGCCATGTTATAATCGGCTAACACCTATAGATAAAAGAAATGGCCTTTGGCCGAATATCACTATCTTCTTACCTTATTCGACCAAATCCTGAGAGCTTCTCCTCTTAACGTGGGCTACAAAGAATCCCGAACCCCACCTTTCATGTTTTCGGCCATACCAAAGAAATGAAGTTAAACTTCTTGATTCGATAACTTAAGGAGAAATGATTGAGATCCGAATGGAATAGAAACCCCTTACCACACTTACTAACACCCGGTTGAGAAGATGATAAGAGAAGAACAACGACACCACTCACCCCGGCTCTAACAAATTCGGGCAGGAGAAGTGAGGTAAAGTTTTTAAAGCTTAACCAAAATGAAAAGAAAGAAGAGAGAAGAGGAATAGATTCGGCTAGAGAAGAGATTAGAGGAGAAGAAAAAGATGATAATAAAAAGTGACCTTAATGGTCTTACCAAATTTCGGCTAATGAACAAAAAGAAAGAAACTAGTTGAACAACTGGGGGTTTTCGGCACAAATGAGAGAATGGGAAGAGAGAGCCAATTTCGGAAAAAAGGGAACTAAAAAAGAAAAACGCAAAAAGATGAACACTCCCTCACACTACACCAATTCGGCACCCCTACCCCTTTTCCTCAAAACGGAAAATGCCACCCTCCAAAGCCCCACATTCGGCCAACTCTTCTTCCCTCACCCAAATCCCTTCTTTTTCTCCTACTTTTCCTCTATACCACCCATTCAAACGAATTTGAATGTTTCAAACCTCTCCAAGAGCTCTCCACCACTCATTCAAACATCTTGACCAAGTCTTCCTCCCATCCTTCCAGAGTTCAAATGCCGCCCAACTCTTCCTCCTCTTTGACGTAAAAAGCAACCCCAAAATGCTTCCTCTGCAGCTCGAACCTCCTCCCTCCTGGAACCCCTTTGACGCAACCTTCCCCCCTTGCTCCCTTGCGTTACCATGCTAGTTTACCTCTTGGCTTCTTGTGCCATAAAACTCCACCTTTATTCCTTAAGACTTAGCTCCCCCAGCTCCCCCTAACTCAGCTTAAACCAACATTTTTCCCAAGTCCTCTACTTACACCCCAAGGTTCCCGAGACCCCCAAAACATATTCAAATAATATACAATAACACACAAAGCACACTACCACATGAATATGAACTAAAACGCATACCCCTAAATCTCGGATATTACAGTAGATCTAGCATAGTTAAGCGGACTTGATTGCAACCCTAGAAATAGGATGACGAAAATCTGCCGGATTAGGGTCAAACCTAATATGGGAGTCCATAGATCAAGTTAATGCAATTCTAAGGGTTTTAATTAAAAAGAGATTTCAATTAATCAACCTAGGGTTAGACGTTAGTAGCCTCGAAAGATGTATTAATATAAATTAGGGAATCCTACGGATCAAGTCAAGTGAATAAATCGTCTGGTGCAGAGTTAGATAACAAGTGAAGTCTAGGTGGATTCTTCCTCGGGTATTGTCCTAATCAATTGGTTTTTCCCAAAAGTATTTTTCCCAATTCCTTCTCTTTGTCTTAGCATCTTTAGCTTAGTAGTTAGTCAATTTTAGATTAGATAACAAATTCCTTTAATTCTTAGGCTAAATAATAAAAAGAAAGTTAGTATTAGTACTTTTGGTTCCCTTGGGTTCGACATCCCGGTCTTGCCATAGCTATACTACTGTTCGATAGGTGTGCTTGCCTTAATCGTTGTCACAGTTAGTTTCTAGGCTCGATAATTTGTTATATAAATTTTAAGACTCTGACACAAGATCAATTGACTTATTTGTGAATATATGAAATTTGAATTGCTATGAATAACACTCAAAACGATGAATATATGGATTCCGAGAAAGTATCGAGAGATGGTTAATGTCTGAGAAGTCCCATCTAAACCTAGGAATAGATAGGATAGTATATGTCATGACATAGATGTCCGTTATGTGATATCATGTAAGACCACATCTGGGACGTTGGCATTGATTCGAGATTTCGTGTAAGACCACATTTGGGACGTTGGCATCGATATGAGATTTAAGTGTAAGACCATGTCTGGGACATTGGCATCGTATTTGATTTGTTTAAGACCCTGTCTGGGACAGTGACATCGATATCTGATTACATATAAGACCACGTCTAGGACGTTTGCATTGTACAACTATTTCGAGCATTTTGAGTATCCTATTAGATTTCGAACGGTTCAACGGGCAAGTCCGAGAAATGAATGAGTATGTGAATTGTACATCCGTTTCAGGTACGTTGATATATATATGCTTTGTATAAGCATGAAAGGTGAGTCTTTATGTGCATTAATGCAAATGAACATTTGAGATATATATATGTTTGAGATATGAGCAAATGAGATAATTGAGATGTGATGAATTGGTAAGCAATGGCAAACCAAGTGAGCTAAAGAGTTTATTTATGTGCTTGAATTGAAGATAGGTTAATGAATTCAAATAGATATGCTTATGAATGATTTATGTTAAGTTTATTTGTATATGGCTTACTAAGCTTTTGAAAGCTTACTTTGTGTGTGTTTGCTCTGTTTTACAGATCGTCAAAGCTATTGAAGGCTCGGGAACTGTCGAGGAACGTATCACACTACTCAAACTTGTTTTGGTACTTTGAAAATATGTATATAGCTAAATATGGCATGTATAGGCTAGTCATTTTGGTATATGTGTGAGATGTAAATAGCCATGTGATGTAGTTAGATAAATGTTGGTAATATGCATGAGTTATTATGGTATATGATGTTGATTTTGGTATAAATCCTGTCTATGAAATGGTCAAGAATATGGTAAGCATAGGGATGCAATATGAGTATGATTTGTTTGATCAATGAAATGGTTATATGAATGGTAGGATGTGAATGTATCATGCTTGTTTATACATGTGATTTAGTTACGCAAATTGTCTTATAAAATGGTATGATTAGAAATGAGATCAAATGAGAAGATTTGTTGATTATTTGACATGTCTTTGGTTTTCAATTGTGCATGAAATGAATTGGTATCTTGCTTGTAGGGATGACCTTTGTGTGGGTGGCATTTTGGCCTTGAAAATGGCCTATATTTGCCCACACAGTTGAGCACACGGGTGTGTGGCTCGACCGTGTCCCTTGTGGTTGAAATTCAAAACAAGTCAAGATCGACCACGGTCTAGACACATGGGCATGTGACTGGCCGTGTGGTGAAGTCAGTAGCGACCACGGGTGAAGCACACGGGCGTGTCCACGGCCGTATGGACAAGTCAGTATGTATGCCCCGTTTTGACAAGGCTTAGACACACGGGCGTGTCGAGGTCGTGGGAGGCACACGGCCTGCCCACACGAGCGTGTGACCTCTGTAACTTAGAAAAATTTTTAAATTTTTGAGAAATTCCATATGTATTCGGTTTAGTCCTGACCCTATTATAAAGCATGATTAAGGTCTCGTTGACCTATAAAAGGGACACTTTGATTGCGTTTGATGAATTGTATTATGAAATATCCGCAAAGTTTTTGATTTATCCGGTAACGCCTCGTAACCCTAATCTAGCGATGGATACAGGTTAGGGGTGTTACAAAAATGGCTTGGAAATGGCCTATTTTTCATCCACAAGGCCAAAGACACGGGGGTGTGTCCCAGTCGTATGTGACACACGACCATGTGTCCTCTATAGCTTACAAAGCGTTGCAAGGCAGGTTGTTACACGGCCTAGCACACAGCCTGGCATACGGGCATGTGAGGCTACTTTGAGTGGTACATGACCTAGCACACAGGTGTGTGACTTGGCCGTGTGGCCCAAGTCAGAGAGTTACACAGGCACAGACACGGGCTGGGACACAGCCGTGTGTCCTTACTTCGAATGTCCACATGCCCTGAGACACGGGCGTGTGTCTCAGCAGTGTGAGTCACATGGCCTGGCCATACGGCCGTGTGACCCCTACAGTTTCAAAATTTACATCTTTTTTCGTAAAATCCTCTATGTTTCTGATTTAGTCCCGACTCATTTCTAATGTGTTTTTAGGGCCTCAAGGGTTCGTATAAGGGATTATATGCTTGATTTTGAATAATATTGCTATGTTTTATGTTATGTTTTGTATATGTTGAATAAGTGTTCGTTGTATGATGCTAATTTTTGGTAATGCTCCTTAGCCCTAATCCAGTGACAGATACGGGCTAGGGGTGTTACTTGAACTTTTCTAACTCTTGTTCTTATTCTTTTCTTATTAATTGAACGTTAGAATGGTTGCATTTGAACTTCATGTTGTTCTAAACTTTCTTGATGGTGGATTGTGATGCTAGCAGTTAATCTAAGTTGATATGTATGATTTTGATTAATTTATTACTCAATTATATCAAATTACTTAGTACACTAGATTTGATGCCTCTAGTGGAAGATTTAACTAGAGGAGACTGAGAGGAGATCCTAGGTGGTAACTTTTAGCTTAGGATGAGACTAAGAGGAGATTCCTACTTAGAAGTGACAAACAATATAACTGAGACATGTACATTAACTTTATAAGTAATTGGTTGACCAATCGACCATTTTCTTGATGATTTGCATAGTCTAAGACAAGAAAAAAGTAGGTTAGGTTGGTTCACTTAAATTGATAAGCTAGACTTAGGTTTTCTATAATTCCTATTAGATTTGCACTAATAATTTCTAAGTCAGTTAGATTAGTAATTGCTTAACTAGTTAGTTGTGACAGTTTGTTTTCCAGTGGTGTCGGAAACAGTGGTTTTGGGATCACAATTTCGATGTGTCAGTTTGTAAATAATAATTATTTAATATTTATGAAGTCATTAGTGTCGTATTGAATTTTGGTTAAGAAATTTTAATGTTTAGGCAACTAATTAGTCTGTAAAACGCGTTGTTGAGGACGCGCTTTACTGATGTGGCATAAAGCGCACCCTCAGGGGCGCGCTTTCCTACTACAACGTCAAATTTTTTTTGACCGCTGGGCCTCCAATGATCAGAAAAAAAACCTATAAAACCCCCCACCCTTTTATTTTTTTCAGAACAAAGTCCTTACTCATTTTTCTCTCAACTGTCTCTCAAATTCTTTTCAAATTTCTCTTAAATTACTTGAAACTTCCTCTCAAATTTCACAATAGTCCTTTAATATTTACAAAAAAGCCCTTTTTTAAAATTTTTGAAATATAATTTTTTGATAAATTTTAAGATATTCAATCGTATTACCAATGGCCGGGCAATTAATTCGTCTCGATGATAAACACATATCCGTCGATCAAATGCAAATGGTAAATTTTAATTTTAATTTTTCAATACTATTTAATTTTTTTAGGTTTATGCAATTTTAATTAAAATTTATTTTATAATTTTTTAAACAGTCTGTAGATCAGGTGCTGCAATGCTATATTCGCAATATTCCTGGTCCGCCATCGCTGTTGATCGAGAATTACCTGCGAGAAGCGGGTTTTTGGCACGTGGCCACAATAGGCTGGGGGTGCAAGTTGGAGCCAAAGTTAATCAGTGCATTGATAGAGAGGTGGAGACCCGAGACGCACACTTTCCATCTTCCATGCGGAGAGTGTACTATCACTCTGGAAGAGTGCATTTGCAATTGGGATTGCCGGTGGATGGTTACGTAGTCACCAGGTCCGCAACTTCTGGTGATTGGGGAGCCGTATGCTATGAGCTTCTGGGTGCTACTCCGGATAACATTATCGGAGGTCAGATCGAGATGGGCTGGTTATGAGACACCTTCCCGGAGCCGGATAATAATTCGATCGAAATAGAAAGAATATGGTATGCTCGAGCATACATTCTTGAGATTATTGGAGGCTATTTGATGCCGGACCTGTCACAAAACCTCGTACACCTGAGATGGCTCCTGAAACTCGTTGATTTTAGAGCAGCCGGTGAATTGAGTTGGGAGTCTGTCGTGCTATCAAAATTGTACCGGGAGATGTGCGGGGCGACGTGGCTGAGTAAAGCAAAAATCGAAGGTTGCCTATCACTGCTGCAGTCATGGGCACGGTTTCGATTTCCATTTTTACGTCCTCGAGTCGACCACCCATATACATTCCCACTCATAATGAGGTAAATTTAATATTATATTTTACAATTATTACGTAGATTTAAAGTATAATTGTATGCTAAAAATTTATTTAATTAGGTGGAACCATTCGGCGAGTTATGTTGGAATACCTACCGAGTTTGAAGATATACGGCTTCTATTAGAGCAACAATCGGAATCACAAGTAAGTATTAAATAAAATATATTTTCGTAATAAAATAGTCGTTTCATATTTCATATTTAGAATTTAGTATTTAGTATTATGTATATAACTAATATTTTTATCATGTTAATATAGTTCCAATGGACACCATACAAGGATCCGAAAATTTGGGTAGTAATTCCGGAGGAGTTCTTTCAAAATCCAAACATTTGGCATGTGAAGGTCCCATTGATCAACTATGCCACCGTGGAGATGCACCAGTCAGATCGGGTTCTGCGACAATTTGGATTCCGACAACCGATTCCCATGCCACTGAGGTGCACGATGATGAGCACAAAGTCAACTTACGGCAGTTGCACACGGATTGGCCAAGATTTTGGTCAGCATATATCAAAATGTGGGAGAACCTATATGATTATATACCTATTCGGGAACCGATCGTCGTTCTTGAGTTAGCGTGCATGCCAGAATACATGCCATGGTTTAAGATCCATGGCAAGCCGTATTTATTGTCGGAAGAGGAGAGGCGACGGCAACTTCGTTAACAAAGGGAACGACAGGGCCCTTTAAATCCAAGGAGAAAGGGTGATGAGACGGGACCATCAACAGCGCTGACACAGTCACTGGGCCCATCAACAACGCCCACACAGTCACCAGGCCCAACACCAACATCATAGCCTTTGGCCTCTATGCCAGGTGCATGCCCTAGCCCTTATATGTATCCTAACCCATATATGTTTCCTTTTCCCAATCCCACTGCAGGTTGGAATGCATGGCCCGGTTCGAGTCCGTTCCTGACTATTCCGACTGGCCAGCCAATCTTGAGGCCACCGTCGCATGAGGGATCACACGAGGCGCCATCGGGGAGCTCTTCTGTTTACCAGTCTCCTTCGCCTTATGGGATTCAGACACCCCCGCCATGGTTTATGCAAACACCTCCGCAGTCGTTATTTTATCAAGGTGGGTCATCCTCCCAACACCCACAACCAGACCCACTGTCGGAGGAACCAGAATCCCCGCCTGAGGTTCCACGACCCCCGTCGGAAGCTACAAGAAGGAGGAATCCAGCGCGTAACCACCGACCACCCCCATGTGGCACTGATTCCGACCGCCTTTTTTATTTTTAATTGTAATATAATTTTTTATTTTTTAATAAAATAAAAGTTGTTTTTTATTTTGTTTGTAATTTAATTTTAATATCTTTAATAAAATAGAAGTTGTTTTTTTTTATTGTAATTTAATTTTAATATCTTTAATAAAATAAAAGTTGTTTATTTTTTTTATTGTAATTTAATTTTAATATCTTTAATAAAATAAAAGTTGTTTATTTTTTTGTAATTTAATTTTAATATCTTTAATAAAATACAAGTTATTTTTTATTTTTTAAATTTAAATTTAATATCTTTAATTAAATAAAAGTTGTTTTTTTATTTTTTGTAATTTAATTTTAATATCTTTAATAAAATACAAGTTGTTTTTTATTTTTTTTGTAATTTAATTTTAATATCTTTAATAAAATAAAAGTTGTTTATTTTTTTGTAATTTAATTTTAATAAAAGTCCAAGATTTGTGTTTTTATTGTAATTTAAATTTTTTTTTTTTGTAAATTAGTCCTTTTACAAAGTTACATAGTCATATTGTTTATTTTTAATTTAATTTAATTTTTTATTTTTATTGTAATTTAATTTTATTGTTTATTTTTATTGTAAATAGAATTTACATAGCCATATTGTTTATTTTTAATTTAATTTAATTGTTTATTTTTATTGTAAATAGAATTTACATAGTCATATTATTTATTTTTAATTTAATTTAATTGTTTATTTTTATTGTAAATAGAATTTACATAGCCATATGGTTTATTTCTAATTTAATTTTATTGTTTATTTTTATTGTAAATAGAATTTACATAGCCACCAAGAGACAAAAAAGCTAAGAGGACTGTCAACTATTTCGATTTGGACACGAGCGGGATGTATGGCCTAGGTTCCTACACCATCCGCACAACCTACGTTGGTTGGCCGTTTCTCGATATCCATATTGTTGTGTATTCTAGTCGAGTAAGGTCAACCTTTTGGTTTGCGCCTTAGTTGTCTATCTGGCAACAGTTTATACGGTGCAAGCGATATAGACGACCACTTATGTTCATTTGGGACTGGTGGGAATACGTGTCTCCACACGTTGTACATGTTTTCTATTTTATACACTTTGTCGACATAGCTCATGGGATCAAGATGGAGATTCTGACAAGCCGCAAGTACATGAGCGCATGGGTAACGAAGTGCATCAAATATCCCACAGTCCCAGGTTCTATTTCTCAAGTGTACACGATATTGCCCGCCAACAATACCTTGGTTCGGTCTGTCAAATCGTGACACACTGTGTGCATGGTGTTGGCCCGTGCCTTCCCCTTGTTAATTTCTCGCAAGACCTTCGCACACCATACATGGCCTCCTTGCATTTGGCCTTTATAACTCGCTGCTCGCTTCGGAAATGGTGCCGCTAAACGAAAATATGTCTCTCGCACAACTGATGTTATTAGCAAATGACGCATTTCTTTTACAATAGAATTTATGCATTCGACCAGGTTTGAGGTCATATGACCATATCGTAGGCCGCTGTCGTATGCTTGTGTCCACTGTTCAAAAGGAATATTGCATAGGTAGTTTGCGCCTTCTTCGTTAACTGATCACAAACTCGCCAACATCTCATGAAAACGGTCCTTATTGATCTCATACCCTGCCAATATAAGTTGATAGCGAATATTACATACCACTCTTCAATTAAGAATAAATTGAATATTACAAACGAAATTATATTAATAGATATTACATACCCATATTGGTCACTTGCCGTCGTTGAATTGTAGATCGATGTTGCCCGTGGTAGTTGGACGCAACATGCCTTAGGTAATATCGATGGTGTGTGCGATGCCACAGGCTTCCCTGTCGCTCTATTGCGGCTAGTATTCCAAGGCCCCGATCCGATATAACGCATATATCAGGTTGGGAGCAGACATGCCTCCTTAACCTAGATAGAAAGAAATCCCAGTCATCAGCTGACTCCCCCGGTGTTATTGCAAACGCAATTGGAAGGATTCTCACACTGCCGTCCTGTACCACAGCTAGCAATAGCCGAGGCATATATCTACCATACATAAAGGTACCGTCAATTTGTACCAATGGCTTGCAGTATATAAACGCATCTCGGCATTGCTTAAATGTCCAGAAAAGACGCTTGAACACTGTGCATCCACGGAGCAATCGATCATTGTAGTACGCTGATTCCGTTTCAAGGTCTGTTATGCTGCCTGGGACATATCTCTCCAACACCTGACACCACTGCCACACTTCATTATATGAAGCGTCCCACGACCATGCAACTTTTCCAACGCCGGTAAGAGGGCGTGTACCCCAGTTGGCTACGAATATTGCCAATTAAAGCTGGTACTGAAGTCTTGGGATCGGCCTTCACCGTCGGTATTATTATGTCAGCCAACATCTTTGAATCCATCTTCGGATGATCTTGTGAAACACTTGTCAACGAAGTACGTTAAATAATGCAACATTACGTAATATTAGAATTATTCAAAAACATTGAACACATAGTGAAACTGTACCGGTAAGACATGTATGTGGACCTTTATACTTTTTGATCTCCCACAAGCCTATCATTTTCCTCAACGAGGCCATGATTTTCCATGAACATGTACCGTCTTACATTGCACACTTCGCCTCGTACTTATAGAGCTTGGATTTAACCACGTTGTAGTTAACTCCGTTCTTGATGTTGTATTGTTTCAATGCACCAAGAAAAGCATCCTTGTTGGAAAACTCTTTACCAACTTCTAATTGGCTCAAATCCAACGACGAACTTGTACGGTCACGCGTCCGGTGTGGTAGTTCAGGAAACTCCAATGCATCATCTTGAGATGGATCGACATTATACATGTAGGTTGGAGGCGAGTACGCCCTGAATAGCGGATCTTCTTCTTCTTCATCTGAACCGCCCTCAACATCTTCATGTACGGTTGGAACAAGCTCCGGTTCAAAAAATAATGCAACTTCTATACTATCGAACCTGGGCTCTCGAAGTGGATCCACATCGGACTCATCATCCGACCCACCATAATCTGCAACAAACGAGGGCCCCTCGCCGGTGGACATCGTGGGGAGTACATTATCCCTCCTTAAACATCTTTCGTAACGTTCCCAATCATATGTGGATTGCCAACCACGAGAAGTTGATGACATTCCCCAATACGTATTTCTATCATCGGACGTCGAAGGACGGATATGCATGTCCCATCCACCAACCGAGTGTCGTGCAGGGGTTATGTTTTCCATACTACCACCAAACACGGGCATTTCTGTAGTGTGCCTCCCACTAACAGAATGTCGGCTTGGGGTCATGTATTCCCCTCGAACAGCAGTAGATGTTGGGGTCGAAGGAATATCACTTGGCGATGAAAATTGTACATATACCTCAAGATATGGTGATCCATTGGCAAGATGAGTCTCCACCATTGCCTTAAAGCTCCGAGGACCTTTGATGTCAAATGAGTCATATCTCACCGGATCAACCAAAGCACAAAATCTATACTTAATAGACTGAACTTTCATTGGCGTTGTTCCGAAGATTTTACGCCTAATTCTTTTGTGAAGTTCTGTCACATCTACGTTCCGATTAAAACCCAGTTGCGCTGTGTTCTCCGATAAAAAAACAACACCATTTTCGGTGTCACAAACCTCACCATCATAGTAAATAATAGCATTAATATGTTCACACATTTTTAGCTTATATTTTTATTTTGCCTTAATTTCTGTTATGCAACCTGAGAATGAAATTTGGCTGATTTATAGTCTAAGGATTGCCAGAGACTACTGTAGCAAAAGAGCATCCACGTGGGAGCTCTTTTCAGTACTCTTGCTGACAGTGCATCCTGCTTGAAGTGTTTTGGGCACTATTTATTCAGAAATGTCTTCTCGAAATTATTTTACCGGAGACTACTGTAGCAAAATAGCATCCACGTGGGAGCTCTTTTCAGTACTCTTGCTGACAGCGCATCCTGCTTGAAGCGTTTTCGGCATTATTTGTTCAGAAACGTCTTCTCAAAATTATTTTGCCAGATACATCTGTAAAAAAAAATTCAAATAATTTTTATTTTGCTAATATATTTTCCCCCAAACCTTAAACATATTTTTACTAAACCCTAATTAACCCTATAATCTAGACCATTAATTTTCTCCTAAAACCCTAAACCCAACGACCCTAAAAAATCCTAAACCCTAAAACCTCATACCCTAACACTAAAAATAGCTGAAAAGGCAGTCGGGGAAGGGGGCAAAAGCGCGCCCTGAGGGTGCGCTTTGTGCCACATCAGCAAAGCGCGTCCTCGTCAGCGCATTTTGTACTGATGCGACACAAAACGCGCCCTCAGAGGCGTGCTTTCCTACTGCATCCCCTCAAAACGTGCTGACGTGGACGCGTTTTGGGGGGAAATGGCCCTATTCCGTAAATATTCCAGATTTCGGCCCATTTTCATAATTTGTTTTGGTATATTTTGGTAAATAAGCTGGTTTAAGGACTAATTGTGAAAATAAGCTCATTTTAATATTGTGGAATAAATCGAATAAAGTGTAAAAGTTTAGGGCAATTATGAAAAATTATAAATAGGGGGAAACATTTGTAGGAAATTAAATATTATATGAATTGAGGTTAATAAATTGAAATAAACTATTTCATAGATCAAGAACAAATAGATAACTGAGGACAAGAGAAAGTTGTTGAGTAGTCCTTGAACTTTTGCTGTCTCTACATTTTAGCCCTTGTAAGTTCGTAGATTTAGTTTCGTATTAAATTAAATGCTATATTAACTATGAATTGAGATGTTAAATATTCTGACATAATTGAACTAAAATAAATTGATGTGAGTCGAGAAAATAAATGATTTGAACACTGTTACTCGATATTATATTTAGGTGATGAACGTAGAATAGGATACAATTGGCATGCCAATAGGTTTTAATGTGCGTGATACATGTTTGATTTATGATGAGATGGTGATTACTAATTCATTATTGTTCACTGAATATACCAAGGTCCAACATTTGATTCTAGTGTGTTACTGGGGGCGGATGTAAAGCCTTCGAGCATGGCACTTGGTGCCCAGGTGTGTTTCAGAGGGATGTTAGCCTACAGGCTTAGCACTTGGTGCCCATGTGTGTGCTCAATTAGTTAGGCTCACTTGAGCATTCTGTTGTATTAACCGCGTATCTAAATCCATTATATCGTTCATCGGATAGATTTTAAATTTAGTTGATATTGAATAATCTAGTTTAGTTGTAAAGACTATGTATTATGAGTATAGTTATAAAGACTTACCTACTGAATGTTGTGTTTGACAGGATTATAGTTAATTAATTGTTTCTGTGTGATTTATGTGTTTATACCGTAAGTTTATCGTTTTAACCGAACTTATTTAAGTGGATCAGAAAAAGAAAGAATTTCTTGAGTTGAAGCAAGGTAACAAGTTGGTAGCCGAGTATGAAAAAGAGTTTGTAAATCATAGCAAGTATGCTCGTGAAATTGTGCCAAACAAGGAAGAAATATGCATCTATTTTGAATATGAATTAAATCATGAAATTAAAATGTTGATTGGAGGGACAAAAATATGGGAGTTCATTGTTTTGTCAGATCGTGCTCAAAAGATGGAAGAGTTTTATAATCACAAGAGGTAGAGAGATAGAAAGGCTCCAGAATTTGTAAAAAAAAGCTTGTATAAGTCATTTTCTACATCGCCGACAAAGAAATCAAAAGAAGATTTTAACCGTGTTACATCACCATCTGGGTTCTCAGGAAAAAATATGTTGAGACATCATGATTTTAAATCTTTGGTTAAACCCATTGATAGTGTTGGAACTGTTCATAACGCTCCAAGGCCGGTATGTGAGCATTGTGGAAAACTACATGCTGGTGAATGCATGACCAAGATAGGTGCATGTTATAGATGTGGTGCGACAAGTCATTTTGTGTGGGACTTCCCGAGATTAGTTGGAGATGTTGAAGAAAATAACAAAAAGTAGTTTTCTACACCTCAAAAAAGTAGGCGTTCGGGTCAAAGTAGTAATACTGGTGTAAATCGCAGTGGTATTAAGGATACAACAGTTAGATCTGAAGCTAGAGCACCTGTGCGAGCATAGACTATCTTAGCAAAAGAGGAAGATACTACACCCGTTGTTATTGCTAGTACATTCTATCTCTTTGATGTTATTGTGTATGCACTGGTTGACCCTGGGTCAATGCACTCACATATTTTCACATAATTAGTAATAGATAAGAATTTACTTGTTGAGTCAAATGAGTTTGATGTTCAAGTTACTAATCCACTGGGTCAGAGTGTGTTAGTTAATTTAATATGTCAGAAGTGTCCGTTGAGAATTCAAGGTTATGACTTTCTTGCCGATTTGATGTTATTACCCTTTCGTGAATTTGATATTATTTTGGGAATGGACTGGTTGACGTTACATGATGTTGTGGTAAACTATAGATTGGAATAGATTGATCTGAAATGTTAGCCAGGTGAAATGTCACAAGAATTGACTTTGGCTCAAGCAACATGAACAATGACAAGAAATAAAAGACATCTCTTGAGCAGATATCATACTAGTATTGACTTTGGAGCACATGGCTAAGTGTTTCATATTCACAAGTAACTTTAACATGATGAATAATTAACTTACCACTCTTGTAACACCCCTCACCTATATTTAACGCAGGAATAGGGTTTCAGAGCATTACCGAACTTTTAACACAATTACACAAACATTTTCTCATACATTTCCAAATTTCAATCAAATATCAATCAACACATTCATATTGTCCTTAATACGAGCCTACGAGGCCCTAAACATGCATTAGGAGTGGTTTGGGACTAAACCGATAACTTTGAAAACTTTTTGAACATTTATAAAATTTTCTAAAAAACAGGGGACACATGCCAGTGTGGCCCGATCGTGTGTCTCACACGGCCAAAGACACGCCTATATCACAGTCTGTAACACCACTAACCCAAAACTGTCGCCAAAATAGGGTTAAGAGGCATTACCGAACAATCGAAACATTTCACATCCATTCACAACATAAAGTCTTTCACCAATCAAACATATGCAAATACGAACATATAGTCCTTTATTGAGGTCAACGAGACCTTAAACATGTGTTGAAAAGAGGTCAGGACTAAACCGAATACTCACGAAAATTTTCAGGAATTTAAACAATTCTTCAACACTACAAAAGTCACACGCTCGTGCGGTCAGGCCGTATGCCTCACATGGCTACCAGAAACGCCCATGTGTCTAGGCCGTGCCAAAACAAGGTATACATACTGAATTGTCCACACGACCACCAGACACGCCCGTGTGCCATGGCTGTGTGAAATTAGGCTAGCTAAAGACTTGGTCACACAATCACCAGGTACGCCCGTGGGCCACGAGCATATAATATGCCTAGGCACACCTCGAAGTGGCCCTTGAGCCACTCGACAGAGACACACGCCCGTGTCCCTTGGCTGTGTATGCAAAATAGGCCATTTGCAAGGCCAATTTTCCATTCACACAAAGGTCATCCTACAAGTACAATCAAGTATTTATCCGACACACACAATTTGGCAACTAAATACATGTCAAATGATCAGCATATCATCCTATGCAATCTCATTTCTAATCATGTCAACTTATATACCAAATTGCACAACTAGAACACATACATTACCAAACATGATTCATCCACAATATCACTAAATCATAATAACATCAATCTATCACTAAGCTTATCATTCATAAGACATTTTCATTACCATCAAGCCATACCATAATATGCATCATATACCAAATACACTCATGCATATAGCCAACATATATCTAGCCACATCACATGGCTATTTAAACATCTCAAATATGTTTCAAAACAACTAGCCTATACATGCCATATTCAAATATACACATCTTCAAAAGTACCAAAATAGATTGCCGATAGTGTGATAGAGATGCTGACGATTCCTGGATTCGAGCTAGCTTTACTGAAACTGTAAAATAGAGAAACAAATCACACAGTAAGCTTTCAAAAGCTTAGTAAGTTCGTAACATAATACATGTTGCTCATTAATAACAATACATTATACCAAAACAAACCATCACATAGATTAATTCACAATCACATATACCATACCATTCAAAGCTAAATTGTTCAAATAACCTTCCATAAACTCATTCAGAATTTCATCAACCACCTAGGTTCCGAACGTACCTTAGTCAACACTTAGTTATCGATCACATATGCTACTTAGTACTCAATATTTCATTTCGATCAACTTCCGTCATTTCTTCGGTTCAATCGCACACTTAGTGCCCAAATCAATAGCCGAAGCTTATTTAACATCACACACTTAGTGCATCTATATCAAACCGATCTTAAATCAGTATCACACACACAACGCCAACCACAAAGTTTAAGCTTATATTATTTTGCATACCCAGTGCTAATCATCTCGGTCACGTTTCTGACTACACACACTTAGTGCCATATAACTCAAGTCCTCACATAACATTCACAATTCAATAATATCATACCATTCATTTCATAACATTAAACACAGTTAAATACACATATTATGTCTGACCTTACCTTGAACGTCGAAATACCGAAACGGTCAATAAATCGAGCACTTTGTCTTTGTCTCGATCTTGATCCGAACTTGTCCTTTCTTGGTCTATACATATTCAAATTCAGCCCATTCAATCACCAAATCATTTAATTTAGTCCAAACACACATTTTTAGGTCATTTTACAAAATAGCCCTCACATTTTCACATTTCAACACTTTAGTCCCTAATTCACAAAATCATACAATACACAAAATACCACTTCATCCATGCCTAGCCGAATTCTCTCTATGTTCATATAAATTCGCACATTTCATTTATTCCACAATTTAGTCTTTCAAAATATTATTATCGCAATTTAACCCTAATTAGCTAAATTCACCAAAGATTCAAGAACAAAACATGTTCATTAAACACATATCTTTCATTTAACACCAATAATCATCACAAAGCTCACCATTTCATCAATGGCACATCTCATAAACATCATCAATTCTTCAAATTACAACATGGGCTTGATAGTAGACTAAGCAACAATCTCAAAAACATAAAAATCATAAAAAATCAAAGTCAAAACATACCTTAATTATGCAATTCAATGGCTGAACCCTAACTTGTATTTTCTTTCCTTTTCCTTTCTTCAATTTCGGCACTCAAAGGATGATATTAGCCATCTATTATGTTTGTTTTATTATAACATATATTATTATTCCATTTACCATATTAGCCTTTTAATAATAACATAATATATCACATGATAGTTGGTTAAAATGTCCATCCACCGTCCACTATCAATAAAATAGGCTAATTGAGTTTTAAGGGCTTCACATTTTAAAGACATCAACAATTAATCACTTAAACAATCAGCACACAGCTTTTGCACTTTACGCGATTAAGTCTTTTTTGCAAATCAATCACACAATCGATAAAATTTTCACACGAAACTTTCACACAGACTAATTCACATATAATGAACTTAGAAAATAATATTAAAATATTTTTTTGATCTTGAATTCATGGTCTAGAAACCACTGTTCCAAATAGGGTCTAAACCGGGCTATTAAAACTCTTCCTGTAACACCCTATACCCGAGACCGATGCTAGGACTGGATACGAGGCATTACCAAGCTAAAACTCACTTAAACATGTACTTACGGGCTGTAAAATTTTGAACCAACTTAAAACTTTTCTTTCTTGATCATAACATTTATATTATGGGCCTACGAGGCCTTAAACATTTATCCAAACGCCTCCGGACACTTCATCTAACTCTCATCTTAGAAGAAGTGTTCACACGCCCATGTTGCTTGAGGACACGCCCGTGTACTCATTTACACGCCCATGCCTACAACCCTGGAAGGTTACTGACTTTATTCACATGGCTTTGACACGCCCGTGTCTACCAACCGTGTGAAGCTACTAACTTCAACCACACGGCCTAAGCACACACCCATGCTTTGAACGTGTGTCTTACACGGCTCATACACACGGCCGTGTAAAATGACCATGGTCTAACTTGATTTAAAACATTAAGGTGCAGGGTTAACACGGTCTAGACACACGCCCGTGTGTCTAACCGTGTAGGCAATTAGAGGCTATTTACCAAGCTAATTGCCTCCCTTAAATTAAGATCAACTCAACTTCAACCAATACAAATCATTAATAATATAGCTTTTATGAACATTACTACATATTTCATTAACATCTATATACAAACAACTTAAACAAGTTTGGCCAACCAATTAGCCATATACAAAAGAATAATAACTTGATAGCCTATATAATGGCCTTACAAAAAAAAAAAAAACATGTTCTCAAAATGAATGATTCCTATACATGCCATACTTAGTAATAAATTTGGCTATACCACAATAAGGGTCGATAGTGTGCTATGAACTCCGACTCCAATGATCCACAATTTAGCTTGGCGGGACTACATAGAAAGAAACAATCAAAGACGTAAGCATTTAGCTTAGTAAGTTTGCATGTATAACACATAAAAAAATAAACTTGCTTCATATAAACCATTTGACATAAGAATGGTATTATTATCTCATCTATAAAGCTTACTTACTCATACATGATTCTTACTTGTCCCATGGTACTTACTAATCTCATACTTGTAAGGTAACAAGGTACCTGTATCTCTTGATCACATTGATCAGCATACTTAAACATAATAATCATGTCTTCTAATTCATCATTCATAACATGAATAATATTCAATTTCAATTTGATAATGGCTTTGCTTTCTTAACGTTCTTGTTTTCACCTTTTAGCTTTGCTCATTTGCCCGATGAATTTCTATGAATTACCGGGAATACTAGATCTCTAGTCATGTACTTGCCAATGCCATACTCTAAATATGGACTTATGTGGAAGATCTCTTCTTGAATCAATGCCAAGCTTGCCTTGGTCTTACATGATAACATATTTAATGCCAAGCTTGAGTCCTTGGACTTACATGATAACTTGTTCAATGCCAAGCTTGGGTCCTTGGAATTACATGATAACTTGATTAATTCCAAGATTGGGTCCTTGGACTTACATGATAACTTGTTCAATGCCAAGCTTGGGTCCTTGGACTTACATGATAACTTATTCAATGCCAAGCTCGGGTCCTTGGACTTACATGATAACTTGTTCAATGCCAAGCTTGGGTCCTTGGACTTACATGATAACTTGATTAATGCCAAGCTTGGGTCCTTGGATTTACATGATAACTTGCTTAATTTCCGATGCTATGCCTTGGCTTGGTCTTATACGGACTTTCTTATCTCATGTACTAGACCGTATATCCAGGGTAATTCATCTTCAATCCAGAATTTCTCTTGTTTAATCTTATTGACTTCTTTATTTAACATAACATTAAACCATTCATGATAACAATGTATATTATACTAAGCAATTAAATGATAAAATCATAAAGCTTTGAACTCATACAAACTTACCTCAAAATACAAAATGTATGTAGTTAAGCAATTTAGTCCTCGACTTTGTTCTTGCCTCGATTTCGATCCAGGCTTTGTTTTTCTTGATCTATAATCATAAATAGATCATTTAATAATCAGATTGACTAAATTGACTCATAACTCATACTTTGGCAAAATTACTAATTTGCCCCTATAATTTCTCATATTTGCACTTTTGCCCCTAGGCTCGTAAAATGATTTTCATGCAACTTTCTTAAACATCATGCTTAGCTGAATCATTTTCTCTACTATAGCAATCATCAATTCTCTCTAGTTCTAGCATGTATGACCAAATTTTATAATCATTACAAAAAGGTCAATACCATCATTTTTCATGAAATTCCTTAAGGAAAAGATGTTTATCGAACATCAAACTCTCATAAACTTCCATAAAACATCATTTAGGATGCATGTCATTCATGGAAAAATTTTTAAACATGCATATTAGCTTATCAAATAGCTAAAAATAGCTTACTCATGCTACCGGGACTTCAAAAATACGAAGAATATCAAAAATCGGGGTTAGGAGCACTTACTAGCAAGCTTCAAAAATTGAAGAACCCTAGCTATGGCTTCTTTCAATTTTCGGCAATGGCGGAAGAAGATGATGAGATTTTTATCATCTTTTTCCTATTTTAAACACTAAATTTAAAAAGAAAACAAGCCTAATCCTTATCCATTGAAAGTCCAAATGCCGTCCCACCTCTCTCCACCTTGACGCAAAAATAAAAGCTCCCCTACTTCCCACGTTGCTCGAACCTCCTCCCTTTCTCATAGCCCATGGCGTCACTTACCAAGGCCCTAAGTGGCGCCTTCAAGCCACTTTACCAAGGCATTTCTTATGTCCAAATTCCCTCATAAATTCCCTTAAGGCCTCCTTAGCCAAGCTCCCCTTTTTAACACTTAAAATTCAATAATTTCCTTAAGCCTCCTCCTACATTCTAGGGTTCTCCAAACCCCTCAAACTCATCCAAACACACACTAAGCCTACTATCACTTGAATTATACACCAAACGCATAACCCCTAAATCCAAGATATTACACGATTTCCCTAAAAAGCCGAAATCTCCATAGTTTTTCTTTATTCATCCTATTTGAGAATTAGTTCTATTCTTCCGGCATTTAAATCTTTTCTTTGACATTGCCGAATCTTCTCTCCAAGTGCTAGCCAAATTCCCTGTACTAAGGTAAGTGTCGACTTCTGTTAGATCTCATGTTCTATTTCGGTTCTTGAAAGGCAAAAGCCGAAAAGCTAATAGTTTAATGGTTCTATGTTGGGCGGCATTTCGGGATTTGAAGGAAACTTGGTCGTCTAGATCTAAAAGCCGAAAATCGTTAGTCTCTAATTTCGGGATTTTAAGGTAAGGATATTTTCCCTAGATTTTTACTAGATTCGTTCATTGTATACAAGATCTTAACTTTATGATGAGGATTAACGATCATATATTGTGATAGTAGTTCTGGCAAGGACTTGTAATGGAATTAAATATGGATCAGGCAAAGGAGAGAATCCCTAAGTTTAAGAAACGAGCGGTATCTGCCATTCGAGATTGGTCACTTGGTTGTGGATCGGCTTCTGAACAACACCTTAGGCAGATAGCAGTGGTGTTGGCTACGGATAGCGTCAACTTAGATGGTCTCATTCTAACGGTAATCAGGTGTGTAGATCCTTATCACATAAGTTTTATTTTGTATTATACCTGTTAGGGGCTGAAAAGCTGGAAAATGAAGCTGTATGAACAGTCGTGTGTAGATCTCTAACACACTAATAATCTGTATGAATATATGTATGTTTATGTTATGGGCTAAAAAGCCAGAAAGTGGCTGTGTAGACAGTCGAATGAAACCCAAAAAGGGTTAGGCAAGGAATTCCAGGTACGTAATCATAGAACTTCTCTATGTGTATCGATGTGTGCGAAATACTGTAATCTCTTAGGTAGTAGATTGTTTGATTTTGCATGAATGTATACATGGGATGGGTTTGTTATGAAAAAGGGAAGAGCATGATTGGTCACATGGTGATCGGTGGTATAAAACCCACCTAATGAAATGTTAGATCACATGGTGATCGGTGGTAGAAAACCCACCTAATGAAATGCTAGATCACATGGTGATCGGTGGTAGAAAACCCACGTTAAAATTCCTGATTGATAAGGAATAGGCAGTATGACTGTCAATATGGTGTGTAGCGGTTGGTGGGTTGATTGTAGAAATCCCCAAGGTATGATGGTTGGTACGGGTTGGTGTGTAGAGGATGGAATTCTAGGATGGGTTGGGCTATTCATCATTTATTATTTATCATGTAATTCTGATTGTTGCCTTTATGTTTGGGCCAGGGCTCATAATGTGTTTGTGAGCCCAAGCCTTTTATGTGTTTTCGGGATTTGCACACTGAGTCTTGGTGACTCACCCTTTATTTTCCTTAACTTTTCAGATGAGCAGTAGATCGTGGACATGGGAGCCGAGACGGACTCGAGGGGCCATCAAGTTTTTATTTCTACACATTATTTCGGTTTTTCTTTAAGTTTTCTTTTTATTTATTTTGGGAATATTTATGTAATAAGGCCCCATAGTTCATATTCACCTAAGTAGTTTTTAATATTTGCAACTTATAAAATTATGTCAAAGGTTTAACTATACGAAACAATAATAATACAAGGTTTATTTTTTTTAAAATGTCACTTATTTATGCAATTAGTGCCTAATTAATTTACGATTTCCAAAACCAACAAAGCAAAAGTTTTCAATGTACAACCCGTAGCATACCAGATCCGGTCGAAATGTATGGGCCGGGTTTGGGGTGTTACATTGGCCCATATAGCAAATGTCTCAATTTTGGCCCATATAGCAAATATTTCAATTGGCCCATATAACAAATATCTCAATTTGGCCCATATAACAAATATTTCAATTTGGCCCATTTAGCAAATATTTCAATTGGGCCCATTATAACAAATATTTCAATTTGGCCCATATAGCAACATTTATCGATTTGGCCTATTAGGGGTATTTTTGTAATTTTCACAGTTTTATTTCCGATTTCATAATTTTTACCAAAATAGTGATAACTATACAATTTTACCCGATTTCATCAAGATGTGATTAAATCAAACGATTTATCACTAACACGATTTAAACATCTAACCCATGGATTACGGTGTGAGATTACACACCTGATTACGGTAAGCACTACGCTATCTCGATCATCGACACCTAAAAGTATTTAAACGCTCGATTAGAAAATGTACACTATTTAATAAATCTACTCTAAAACAAACGATATAAGATTTTACCCTCGGGATCGTGAACAACTACGATTTGCTGGTTTTCCCCGGTTGACAGTCCACAACCCGGTGGAAAGTCCCTAATTGCCGAGACAGCCCTTCGCTTAAACTTTGGAGTAGGGATCGCTAATCCGCTCCTTTTAAGATCTCCAATCACTACACACTTTTGATTCGATATTGTTGCCTCCATTGAAAACAAATATTAGTCCAAACTAATATTACGTTATTATGAACGATTGATCTTAGGAGTAAGGTCAGCTTACCACAAAATTCATATGATCGCAAGATAATAATTCGAGCGATTACGTACCTAAAACATATAGTCGATCAATCAATACCATACTAATAATCATCTTAACGAATGAAGAAGGATTATAAAATCCATGAAGGACTCTCACCATAAAGATTTTAGAACCGAATCTTAGCGATTGCGAGATGACTTCAGAAAAATAATGATTCGGCCTCCCACTATATCACTACGAAGAAGAAAGGGATTTGTTTAAGAAAGAAATAAATGATGATTTCGGTCAAAAAGACCCTCCCAAGCCAACATTTGGATTCGAAAATAAAAAGAAGAAAAATAAAAGAATTGAAAGGAGTTCTTACCGATTGTTCAAAGGTGAGTGACAACTCGAATGAGAAAGAGAGTTCAATGAAGGGATGGAAGGTTCGGCTATAGAGAAATAGTGGACTCAATATTCGGCTATGGTGAAATTATTAGAGGGGAAATGATGTTTGAAAGATTTTGCAAAAAGAAAAGAAGAAGAAGAAATAGAAAATATGATGGATTAGTTTCAGTTTTCAAGAATGATGAGTGAACAAAAGAAATGGTTTTAAGGTTTGTGTACATTCGGCAAGAAGAAGAAAAGAAAGAAGAAAAATGTGCACACTCAAGGTTCCAAATTTCGGCAAGAAGGAAAATTTGGAGAGAACAGAAAAATATCACAAAAGTTGCATAAAGGTGTTTTGGCCAAAAACAATGCCCAAATTTTTAACAATTACTAAAGGCAAATTCGGCTAGGAGAAATGTGTTTTGGAAGAAAATAGCACACTTGATACTAAAGCAATTTTTACCACAACAAACACTAAAATTTTACCTAAACACCATAGGAAAAATTCGGCTATCCCCTCCCCTAATACACAAAACCTTCCACATACATTACAAGGTTGGTCAACACTTGGCCATCCATACCTTCCAAAACAATCACCACGAATTTAGCCCTTTGTTCCCTCTACTTGCCTTTTCCCTTTTGATTCCTTTCCCAAACCTCAACCTTACCTTATTTCTTAGCCACTTTGCCAAAAATAAAGAAGTCAAACTTGCCATATTTACTCCTTGGCCGACACTTAAGGAAGGAAGGCAAAAATAAAAGTCAAGAATTGCACACAAAGGGATTCGAACCTCTTCCCTCAAGGTACCACAAGTGACGCCATAACCTCTTACTATTTGTTCAATTATGCTAGCTACTTACTCAATTATTTCATTATGCTTCAAGGTCACTTACTCCATTTCCTTAAAGTGCTAAATAACAAAAATTTTTACTAGGTCCAAATAAACCCCGAGCCTTCTCGGGACCTCCTCAACATACAAAATTAATAATCTAACTAGCTTAACACCAAAATAATGCAACACATAAAATTCAAATTCTAGGATGTTACAAGGTTAATTTCCGATCCGTTTTCGATAATTTCTACGTTTTTGCAATTTTTGCTTTGAGAGCTATCAGACCCATGTCTCAATTTAATGAATTGATGATGTTTGTGTGTTATGCCATTGATGATTTGTTGAGCTTTTTGATGATTTTAGGTGTTAAATGAAAGATATGAGCTAGATGAACATGTTTTGTTCTTGAAGTTTTGATAAATTTAGCTAATTAGGGCTAAATTGAGAAAATAGAAAGTTGAGGGACTAAATTGCAAATTTGATTAAATATTTGGACTAATATAGTCCCTAGAGAGGTTCAGACAAGCATGTGTATATGTGGATTTTGTGAATTTGATGTTTTGTGAAAAATGAACTAAATTGTCTAATTGTGAAAATGTGAGGGCTAAATTGTAAATAGCCCAAAATATGTATGTATGGATTGAACTGAATGAAATAGTGAATAAAAGGGTTAATTCTGAATATGTTTAGATCAGGAACCGAGGAAAACGAATTTAGATCACGGAAAAACGAAAGTAAACGAGTAGCCGTTTCTATTCCGATAAACCGAATCCGAGGTAAGTCACTATGCAAATAAACGTACTTGTTTGATATTCTATGTGTTCATATGATTAATGTTGACTATGAAGGTTTATGAAAAGTTATGAAAATGACTTCCGAGATAAGTTCGATATAGTGATTAAGTCCGATAAGTCCCATACGAACCTAGGAATAAATAGGATTAGCTATGTCATGACATAGGTAACTGTTCTATTTTATCATGTAAGACCACATCTGGGACATTGGCGTTGATTTGAGATTCATGTAAGACCCTGTCTGGGACAGTGGCATCGATATCTGAATATGTGTAAGACCACGTCTGGGACGTTGGCATCAATATAAGATTTACGTATAAGACCACGTCTGGGACGTTGGCATCATTATGATTTTTACGTGTAAGACCATGTCTGGGACATTGGCATCGTTCTGATTTGTGTAAGACCCTGTCCGGGACAATGGCATCGATATCTGAGTGCACGTAAAATCTCGTCTGGGACGATGGCATTGTACTACTATTTCGAGCTTTTAAAGTATCCTATTGGATTCCTTATGGTTCAACGAGCAAGTATGAAATATGAATGACAAATTCGAGCTTTGATAGATTAAGTAAATGAATGTTCGATTCAGGTATGTTGATCATACACCAAATGTGTATATAAGGTAAGTGACTAAGTGTTTTACTATGATGGATTGGAAATATGATACATGAAAGCATATATGAAAAACTATGTGTTTGTGATTCTTGAATTGATAAATGTGGCAGTTTGGCCAAGAATATGAATCAAAGTATAAATGTGAGAAATTTACCTTGTAGAAGAAATATGCCAATGTGGTTATATGCTTACATGCTTTACATATCAAGTTTGTTTGTGTATTTACTTACTAAGCTTTTGGAAAGCTTACTCTCTGTATGTGTTTTCTTTGTTCTGTAGGTCGTCTAAGCTACTGATAGGCTCGGGACCGTCACGGATCGTCATCACAATACTAAAACTTATTTTGGTACACTTTGAAAATGTACATAGCTCAATATGGCATGTATAGACTAGTTTTGGTATAAGTTGTATAATGAACTTAGCCATGTGATTTGGCTAATTATGTTTTGCTAATATGCCTTAATGAATGTGATATGTGAAGTTGTTTTGGCATGATTAGTTGATATATGAAATGGTTATGAGATGGTAAGTATATATTGATGAAAGGAGCTTGGTATAATTTAGATTTAGTCATGCAAATTGGTACGTTTAGAATTGGTTTGAATGGTTTGTAGTGTGATTACCTTAGTTGGAAAATATGCATGAATTGGTTGATTATTTTGGTATGTTATGATGGTAAAATGTGCATGAGACATCTTGTTAAATATGGCTTGTAGGTTTGACCCTTATGGGTGGCATTTTGGCCTCATAAATGGCCTATAATGTCACACGGTTGTGGCACACGGGCGTGCCTAACGACCGTGGGTGAATTGTAGGATGTAGTTTAACATTACACGGCTTCGACACGGGCGTGTCATCTGGCCGTAGTGTGCAAGTCTGTAGCTAGCATAAAAGTACACGGCCAAACACACATGCGTGCTTGGTGGCCGTGGTGGGGAAGTCAGTATATGACCTAAAAGTACACGGCCATGTCACACGGGCGTGCCTTCCTTGTAGTTTATAAAGTTTAAAATTTTTCGAGAATTCTCTATGTGTTTCGATTTAGTCCCGACTCAAATTGTAAGCATGCTTAAGGTCTTGATGACCCGTTTAAGGGACATTATGTCTGAGAATGTTGATTGAATGTATGATTTTTTGTGCGAACGTTTTTGATATGTCCGGTAACGCTCCTAACCTTAATCCAGCGACGGACACGGGATAGGGGTGTTACATAGGTTAAGTAGATTAAGCTAAAACGAGTTTAAAAACATAAAAATCACTAAAAACGGGACAGAATCTTACCATGCAATGCTCCTATGTTAGTCGAACCTTAAAGCCATGAAAATGGTGTTTATTTCCTTCAAATTTTGGTGGAGAAGACAACTAATGAAGATGATACTAATTTTTTTATTTTAGTTTAAGATTTAATTATTTAATTACTACTTTACCCTTATTTATTAACTTACAAAACAAATAAATCAGATCCATATTTGTCCACCTTCAACATATATGGTATAGTTACCATCTAAGTCCATTTGTAACATCCGGGATTTAGGGGTTATGCTTTTAAGGCGTAATTCATGTGATTGTGGGCTTAGTGTGTGTTTGGATGTGTTTTAGGGGTTCCTAAAACCCTGGGAGGTAGGAGAGTGCCTTAGAAAAATAGTAGAGTTTAAGTCTAAAAGGGGGAGCTAGGCTAAGGAGGCCTTAAGGAAATTTGTAGGAGTTCTTGGACATAAGATTGGGTTTGGTAAAGTGGCTTGGAGGCGCCACTTAGGGCCTTGGTAGGTGACGCCATAAGCAGTGAGGCAGGGCTCAGGTTCGAGCAACGTGGGAAGCATATGAAGCTTTTATTTTTGCGTCAAGGAGGAGAGGAGTTGGGCGGCAATTGGACTTCCAAATGGATGAGGATGAGGCTTGGTTTTATTTTAAAATTCAGCTAGAAGAGTTGGATAATTGTGGATTTATTTTATTTATTTTAAATGGGTAGATAATAGATAAAATAGGAGCAAAATAAGGGATTTGATAAGGAAGGATGTAGTGGCCGAATGTGGGGCTCTTTGGGGTTGGTATATTCGGTCATTTAGGGGGATTAAGTGCCGAATTTTAGTTAGGGAGTGTGTCCACCCTTCTGCCGAATTGTGAGCGAAGAGAATTCTCTCTTTTTCTTCTTTTTCTTTTGGAAGCCGAATCCTCTTTGTCACCATTGCCGAATTTCTCAACTTCTTCTTCTCTTCTTTTCCCTCACGATTCTTTCACAAGCCGAAGATTTCATCTCCATTAGGAGGCATAGCCGAATCTTCAGATGACCTTATTCTCCCTTCTCTGTCGCAAGTTTTAGAGGCCGAAACCTTTTCTCATTTAGTCTCTTCAAGCAACGTTGGTGGTAAGTACTCCTCTTAGTAATTGGTTTTATCTTTTCTTCATTAGTGTTTAGGCCTTGGTTTAAGGATGGTCGAATGTGCATAGTGCCATAATATGGGTGTCTTTTGTGTGTAGCCAACGTTAAGGAGCATTAAGGGAGTCTCTTGGATTCGACTACTCAAGGTAAGCAATGTAGTATTCGGCCAAGGGCAATTTCCATGGATTTATGTATTAAAGCCGATTCTAACAGTGGTTAAGTAGGGATTTCGACAACTTCAGGACAAGTGGTGGTTTCCGGGATTTGGATAAGCGAGGTAGGTGGTTTGTGGTATTCGGCCTAAGGCCATATTATGAGTATTAAGGGTGACCGTTTCTGACTATGGTGATTTAGGGGCAATCGGCAGTAGTAAGCAAACCTCCGGGATTCTAGATCATTTTGGTAAGGATGTTAAGTTGTGGTTTATTCGATTAAGATCACGTATATTGATTATTAACCGTTTGATTCTGATTAAGTATTGTTGATGGAGGCGAATTTCAGTCAAGAAGGACAAGGGCTAGTCCCTATCCCTAAGTTTAAGAGAAGATCAGTCTCTGCAGTGCGGGATTGGCCACCGGGGTGTGGACCAGCGTCAGAGCAGGAGCGTAGACAGATAGCTGTAGTTTCGATTAGTGATAGCATCGGGATTGAGAGCGTAGTACTTCAAGTTATCAGATCTGTGATTAACCCACCGTTTTCCGGGTATATGTTATAATTACATGTGTTATGTATGTGCTAATAAGTGCAGTGGCAGTTATGAAATGGATACCCTTAAGGGGTATGTCGATAACCAGGTCAGTGTTAATTATTGATGAGACTGTGAATATGCCTATGAAAATGTGATTGAATGCCTGAATAACATGTACATGCATTATTTATCATGACACTGTTATATGTTGCATGTGCATGGGATGGGAAATGAATATGAAAGAAGGACAGGGTGTACTTTATGTACGTGGTTTAGTGACGGCTACGAGCCTCACGTGGATTGATGAGTGGCTCTGTGCCTCATCGTGGTTGGTATAGGCTTTGTGCCATATTGTGGTTGGTGATGGCTATGTGCCACATCGTGGTTTTGATGTTAGCTACGAGCTACATCGTGGATTGGCGCAGACTGAGGTCGCGTTGTGGATTATTTGTGATTTAGTTCACGTGGACGGCATAAATTGCCAAATCGGTATGTAGAGGTTGGAGGGTGATTTAGTAATCCCCTGGTGTATGGTGGCTGGATACAGGGGTGTGTAGAGGATGGACCCTAGGCTGGGTTGGGTGCATTTTGCATCAACTTATGTGGTATGTGGACTGGTGTGGTAATGGGCCAAGCCCAATATGTGATGTGGATAAATTGCATTATTATATGATATGTGGTGTGGTAATGGGCCAAGCCCAATAAGTGAAATCATGTGAATAAATTGCCTTATTATCTGATATGTAGTTTAGTGTGGTTGTGGGCTAAGCCCACGTGGGTGGAAATCTGTGGACTAATTACACACTGAGTCCGTTTGACTCACCCAAATATTTTTACCAAACATCGCAGGTGATACATGATGCTTGGACCGGGTTGGAGCGGGTACAAAGGTGGCCATGCAGAAGATGTTTTATTTAACTCATGCACTATATATTTCTAGTATTTTTGAATAATCATTTATTGTAATAAGGGCCACTTAAAAGTATTTTGGAATTTTTATTATGTTTTAAGGTGGATTGTCAATTTAATTACTATTTGGAAATGAGTTCATGGTTAGCAACTTACATTTTAAGATATATAT
This sequence comes from Gossypium australe, assembly GCA_005393395.2. Lineage (NCBI taxonomy): Eukaryota > Viridiplantae > Streptophyta > Magnoliopsida > Malvales > Malvaceae > Gossypium > Gossypium australe. The sequence continues at coordinate 74,388,187 of CM016619.1, forward strand.
AAACGTTTTAAATCCGAAAATTTGTAACAACTTAATTTTACTTAACGTTTTAAATACACAATGTTTTATTAAAGACAACAAATTTTTATGCTTTTACTTTTAAGTCAAAATCTTTCGAACGTTTTCCGCAGTGGCTTCGGCCGTGGTGTTTTGGCCGGGTTTGGGGTGTTACAGTTTGGTATCAGAGCCCAGTTCAAAACTCGGCTTTGAGGGTTTTGGGCCCAAAAATATTTTTTCAAAGATGGGCTTTTCAAAAACAAAGACTTTCATGAATTTTTCAGGGTTATGCTGGCATGGCACCTGTATCTCCGACCCGAAGTCCACCAGGTAAGTACCCCTAGCCACTGAAGTGATTTTGTATATGTGAACTTTATGGGCAGTATGGGATCGTAGATTAGTAGATTAGGAACTATTGAACCCTAGGACTAGTCTACTCCAACACAAGATACATAAGACTTAAGAACAATCGAACAAACCTGAGAGTAAGTCGCCGAGTTAGGGTGTGGCAACAGTTGTGCGCATGTCTAGGAGTGGATTCGGTAAGAGCTTGGTATTTAAGCAGTCCTAGTGACTCACCTCCTCTTCACTCGGATCCTACCTGGTGCGTAGTGACAGTTCACCCTAACCAAGAGGACTTGTTCACGGGCTAAACTCAATAATTAAAACCCAAAAGGGACTAGCCATATTGTTTTATAAAAACCCTAGTTTTAAAAACCCTCAAATTACCCCTTTGATTTGTAGAAAAACTATTTTTGAAAATCTTTCCAAAATATTTCCGATTTACAAAATTACCCAAATACCCCTGGTTTGTATAAAATTACTAAAATACCCTTAGATTATAAAATTACCATATTACCCTCAACTTTTATTAAAATATTCTTACTTTACAAAAATACCAAACTACTAATTTGCAAAATAGCAAGATACCCTGATTTGGGAAAATTTACTAAAATGCCCCTGACTTCCAAAATTACTGAAATAACCCTGATTTTTGAAACTTCTGCAATTACCTTGATTTGGGAAAAACTTTCAAAATACCCTCGAGTTTTGAAAATTCTGGAATGCCTTTGATTTGTAAAGATTATTTTTGAATTGATCCCGATTAATTACTAAAATACCTCTGTAGGATGAATGACGAAAATACCCCTGGGTTGGAATGGACCAAAATGCCCAAGGTAGTGTGTTGAACGTTGTGAATAAATGAATGTGACTCTCTGAATTAGAATAGTAAACTTGAGTTGAAAACTTTGGTTGACCGAAAGAACTACTTCTGAAAACTTCTTTGCATAAAACTGCTCGTGAATAAACAGTGGAACCAAAAGTACTAATGCATAAAATTCTTTAAATCAAATTAAATCGCGATGTTAGATATGAATTCTAGGGTACGTGGTCATCGTGGACGTGGTAGAGGTAGAATGACAGTATCGGAACCAGTAGGGTCTGGCCATGGGTCAGAAAATGATGTGCCGCCGCCAGCAGTGGGCGCGGAGGATCAAGATCAGACATGAGGAGATGACGCGGTATCGCAAGCTATGCTGCGAGTGCTAAAGCGAGTTGCAGGAGCCAATATGGGCAATGGAGCTCGGAAGTTAGTGTTTGAGAGGCTTAGGTCAAACAGAGCCGAGGTTTTTAGAGGAGTATCTGGGGTAGCTCCGAATGTAGCGAAGTATTGGTTAGAGGCAGTCGAAAGGATCATGGATGATTTGGATTGCACGGCGGAGGAAAAGCTGAAAGGTGTTGTTTCGTTGCTTCGGGATGAGGCTTATCGATGGTGGCTCACTGTCAGACAGGGTACCCCTGCAGATCGAGTGGATTGGGGATATTTCAAGGCTAGGTTTGAAGGGAAATACGTTGGAGCTAGTTACCTAGACTCGCAGAGGAAGGCGTTTCTAAATTTGGTATAAGGAAGTAAGTCGGTAGCGGAGTATGAAGCAGAATTTCTGCGGCTAAGTCAATATGCTAAGGGGATCGTGGCTACGGATTACGAGAGGTGTGTCCGATTCGAAGACGGATTGCGGGATGAGCTGCGGGTGTTGATTGCTCCGCAGAGAGAAAGGGACTTTGCTATTCTAGTGGAGAAAGCTCAGATCGCTGAAGAAGTTAAGAGGACTGAGAGACAGAACTGAGATAAGGATAGGAACTGGAATAAGAGGAGTTTTGGACCGTTAGAATCATCTGGAGATTTCCAGAAAAGACCAAGGACTGAGAATTCTGTACGCGCACCTATACCAGTTGCTGAGAATCGGAGTCGTCCATGTGCTCAGTGTGGGAGAGCTCATGCGGGAGAGTGCTGGGGAAATAGTAAGGAATGTTTCCGGTGTGGGTCTAAGGCTCATTTGGTTAGGAATTGCCCTCAAGTGATGGATAGGGCTCGGACAGTAGGTCAAGGTTATGTGCAGCCTGGCAGAGATGGTCAGCAGGCGACAAGGAGTCGTGGTCCGAACCATGGAGGGAATGGTTCCGGCCGAGGTCGTGGAACACCAAGCAGAGGTGCTGAAGGTTCAGATGCGAGACAATCAAGGTTGGGTTAGGCAGTCAGTCGTCGCAAGAAGGGAGATGTGCCAGATGTGATAACGGGTACGTTCCTTATTTCTGGAATGCCCTTTATTGGCTTGGTTGTTATGGGGTTAGCTTATTCTTAGAAGGCTAGTGAGGTGCTTGGAACCTTGGATGTGAACCTTGAGATTGTATTTAGGAAAGTGATCGTACTTAGTTCATTAGGGCAATCAGTGGTAGTAGACCAAACTTTTTAAGGTAAGTGCTTCTAGAGGTTTAGGGAGTAGTACTCTTACTTAGTTTAGCCAAGTAGTTTCGAGGACGAAATTATTTTTAAGGAGGGTAGAACTGTAACATCCGAGATTTAGGGGTTATGCGTTTAAGGCGTAATTCATGTGATAGTGGGCTTAGTGTGTGTTTGGATGTGTTTTAGGGGTTCCTAAAACCCTGGGAGGTAGGAGAGTGCCTTAGAAAAATAGTAGAGTTTAAGTCTAAAAGGGGGAGCTAGGCTAAGGAGGCCTTAAAGAAATTTGTAGGAGTTCTTGGACATAAGATTGGGTTTGGTAAAGTGGCTTGGAGGCGCCACTTAGGGCCTTCGTAGGTGACGCCATAAGCAGTGAGGCAGGGCTCAGGTTCGAGCAACGTGGGAAGCATATGAAGCTTTTATTTTTGCGTCAAGGAGGAGAGGAGTTGGGCGGCAATTGGACTTCCAAATGGATGAGGATGAGGCTTGGTTTTATTTTAAAATTCGGCTAGAAGAGTTGGATAATTGTGGATTTATTTTATTTATTTTAAATGGGTAGATAAGAGATAAAATAGGAGGAAAATAAGGGATTTGATAAGGAAGGATGTAGTGGCCGAATGTGGGGCTCTTTGGGGTTGGTATATTCGGTCATTTAGGGGGGATTAAGTGCCGAATTTTAGGTAGGGAGTGTGTCCACCTTTCTGCCGAATTGTGAGTGAAGAGAATTCTCTCTTTTTCTTCTTTTTCTTTTGGAAGCCGAATCCTCCTTGTCACCATTGCCGAATTTCTCAACTTCTTCTTCTCTTCTTTTCCCTCACGATTCTTTCACAAGCCGAAAGATTCATCTCCATTAGGAGCCATAGCCGAATCTTCAGATGACCTTATTCTCCCTTCTCTGTCGCAAGTTTTAGAGGCCGAAACCTTTTCTCTTTTAGTCTCTTCAAGCAACGTTGGTGGCAAGTACTCCTCTTAGTAATTGGTTTTATCTTTTCTTCATTAGTGTGCCGAAATAAGGTGTTTAACCTTGGTTTAAGGATGGCCGAATGTGCATAGTGCCATAATATCGGTGTCTTTTGTGTGTAGCCAACGTTAAGGAGCATTAAGGGAGTCTCTTGGATTCGACTACTCAAGGTAAGCAATGTAGTATTCGGCCAAGGGCCATTCCATGGATTTATGTATTAAAGCCGATTCTAACAGTGGTTAAGTAGGGATTTCGACAACTTCAGGACAAGTGGTGGTTTCCGGGATTTGGATAAGCGAGGTAGGTGGTTTGTGGTATTCGGCCTAAGGTCATATTATGAGTATTAAGGGTGACCGTTTCTGACTATGGTGATTTAGGGGCAATCGGCAGTAGTAAGCAAACCTCCGGGATTTTAGATCATTTTGGTAAGGATGTTAAGTTGTGGTTTATTCGATTAAGATCACGTATATTGATGATTAACCGTTTGATTCTGATTAAGTATTGTTGATGGAGGTGAATATCAGTCAAGAAGGACAAAGGGTAGTCCCTATCCCTAAGTTTAAGAGGAGATCAATCTCTGCAATGCGGGATTGGCCACCGGGGTGTGGACCAGCGTCAGAGCAGGAGCGTAGGCAGATAGCTGTAGTTTCGATTAGTGATAGCATCGGGATTGAGAGCGTAGTACTTCAAGTTATCAGGTGTGTGATTAACCCACCGTTTTCCGGGTATATGTTATAATTACATGTGTTATGTATGTGCTAATAAGTGCAGTGGCAGTTATGAAATGGATACCCTTAAGGGGTATGTCGATAACCAGGTCAGTGTTAATTATTGATGAGACTGTGAATATGCCTATGAAAATGTGATTGAATGCCTGAATAACATGTACATGCATTATTTATCATGACACTGTTATATGTTGCATGTGCATGGGATGGGAAATGAATATGAAAGAAGGACAGGGTGTACTTTATGTACGTGGTTTAGTGACGGCTACGAGCCTCACGTGGATTGATGAGTGGCTCTGTGCCTCATCGTGGTTGGTATAGGCTTTGTGCCATATCGTGGTTGGTGATGGCTATGTGCCACATCGTGGTTTTGATGTTAGCTACGAGCTACATCGTGGATAGGCGCAGACTGAGGTCGCATTGTGGATTATTTGTGATTTAGTTCACGTGGACGGCATAAATTGCCAAATCGGTGTGTAGAGGTTGGAGGGTGATTTAGTAATCCCCTGGTGTGTAGTGGCTGGATACGGGGGTGTGTAGAGGATGGACCTTAGGCTGGGTTGGGTGCATTTTGCATCAACTTATGTGGTATGTGGACTGGTGTGGTAATGGGCCAAGCCCAATACGTGATGTGGATAAATTGCATTATTATATGTTATGTGGTGTGGTAATGGGCCAAGCCCAATAAGTGAAATCATGTGAATAAATTGCCTTATTATCTGATATGTGGTTTAGTGTGGTTGTGGGCTAAGCCCACGTGGGTGGAAATCTGTGGACTAATTACACACTGAGTCTGTTTGACTCACCCAAATATTTTTACCAAACATCGCAGGTGATACATGATGCTTGGACCGGGTTGGAGCGGGTACAAAGGTGGCCATGCAGAAGATGTTTTATTTAATACATGCACTTTATATTTTCAGTATTTTTGAATAATCATTTATTGTAATAAGGGCCACTTAAAAGTATTTTGGAATTTTTATTATGTTTTAAGGTGGATTGTCAATTTAATTACTATTTGGAAATGAGTTCATGGTTAGCAACTTACATTTTAAGATATATATAAACGTTTTAAATCCGGAAATTTGTAACAACTTAATTTTACTTAACATTTTAAATACACAATGTTTTATTAAAGACAACAAATTTTTATGTTTTTACTTTTAAGTCAAAATCTTTCGAACGTTTTCCGCAGTGGCATTCTAAATTCGGCCGTGGTGTGGGCCGGGTTTGAGGTGTTACACCATTATTTTACCTTTCCATAGCCATTTAACCCTTTTGACTAATAGAACCCTACTTTTGTACCTTTTTCAATTTAGTCCTTTTTACCTAATTTACCATTTAAACTTTGAAATTTCTTAACGAAACTTTAATACAAGCTTAATATAATCCCATAGACTTTAAATTTAACTATTTACTCACTTGTCGAAATAGTGGTCTCAAAACCACTGTTTTGACACCACTGGACTTGGGTTGTTACAAGTTGTTTTTCAGAAATTATAATTTTAGGTTGCCTCCCTGAACTGAAAAATTATTTTGAAATTTTATATTTGCAAGTTTGACATAAAAATCATAATTTTTTGTGAGCTTTTGAGCCTATAGAGCATAAATTTATTTCATGTTCATTTTGTTTTTCGTTGTGAGTATGTCATCTTGATTTGGAGTTCTAGAGTTTGCTTCAATTATGCATGTCGAGGCTACATCATTGATTTGATATATTGAGATGATAGAGGCACTTAGGATTTAACCCATTTAACCTGTAAAAATCTTACCTATTGAATTAACCCATAGTAAACCCCATTGATCTTAACACATTTTTTTTCTAACCCGTTAATGTTATCCCATAACTCATATCTATGTTGTAAAATTATCCTTTTTATTGACTCCCTTTTTGTCGAAATTTGATTTGGTTAGTTGTCTAACTATGTTTCATTATTTGAATTGCTAAATTTTATTTTGTTTAAAACAATCAATCAAAAAAAAGCCATATCAAAAAAAATTTTGATTGAGCTTGAATAATTAGTGTCGAAACCATTTTTAAAAAAAAGTTTGAAAAAAACCGGGAATCGACTTTCAAAACGAAAATGGAGTCGCCACCAATCCCTTTTTACTTAGGTGTGATTGGATCACCTTTGTAAAACATTTTATTTTTAAAAATTTGATTTTGGTCCACAAAAAAAAAAAAGAAAACGGGTTCGGGAGTCGGTTACGTACGAGGAAGGGTTAGCATCCTCACAGCACCCAAAAATTGGTACCTAATCGATAAAATCATGTCCGAATGTTGGAAATTTGAAAATTTTAAAATATGATCCTTTTATTAGAAAGAAAACCAAGACTTACCTATTTCAAAGAAATAAAATGTTATATCCAATAAGTTAGGATATAACATCTCATGACTTTGAAGTTAGGCTCGCCTTTATTTGTAGAAAATTCTTATCTCGAAACACAAAACATCATATCTAGTAAGTTAGGATACAACGTTTTGAATTTCCGAGAATAAGTTTTGATTTGGAAATTTACGAATTTCAAAAAAAAAGGATACTTAATATTTTAAGTGCAACGATAAAAAAATCGAAACCCAGTGAGTTAGGGCACAATTTTTCTCGAAGTCCCGAATATTAGATATCACCTTTTTTTTAAAACTATTTGAAATAAATGCGTCAATTTAAAAGGTGCTTTTATAGAAAAATGGTTTGAGTAAAACATTGCATGAATACATCACAACATATATATTTAATAGCAATTCTACATGTCTACAAATTATAATAAATAATAAAAGAATATAACATGAATAAATATATAAGAACTATGTTAAGCAAGAATAACGATTAAAAAGGACATAAATAAATAAACATATAAAATACATTAAAAAATCAAATGAAAAAGGGAATAATATATTTAAACATTGAAAAGATTAAAAATGAATGTGACGATTTTAAAAATAATTTAATATATATAAATGAAAAAAAAAAGTACTTATAATAAACATATATAATTTAATAATTCAATACATATATAAATGATTACATATACTAAAAATAATTAGTAAAATATATAATATAAACGACAACGTTTTGATCTTAGCCTTTAAGGAACCCGAGGACTTAATTGAAACAGAAAGGAAATTTCAGGGCTTAATTATCAAAAATAAAAATTCAAATTGAACTTAATTTAAAAAATTAAAATAGCGGAAGGACCAAAATGGCAACTATCCCTTTTAACAAAAACGCGTGGATCCTCCCCGGGTTTTCGGGTCAACGCGCGGATCCTCAGCCCTGAACGACGTCGTTTTGTGCTTATTAGATTAAGCAAAAACGGCGCTGTTTCTTCATTACTATATAGGTAAAATCTCAGTTCAGAAAATCATTATAAAAACTAGTTTAAAAAAAAACAGAAAACCCTTTTTTTTAAAAAAAACGCTCTACCTTCATCGGTCCTCCGACCTCGGGCTTTCATTGCACGCGCCACACGCTCCGTCGTGGTCGATGACCAGAGTACTAAACCCCTCTATTTTGAAGTCAAAACGCAGGTAACCTTCTCGTATTTTCTTATTTTTTAATATTTGTACAAAAAATATTGTAGATCTAAAAAAATAAAATGAAATAACATGAAAATCACCTCGTCTAAAGAAATAGTCTCTGTATTCTATTTTCAACATATTTTTGTCTCTGTTTTTATTTCTTTGTATTTTTGTCTATCGTGTGTTTTACAGATTTGTGTAGGGCTTTTTATAGTCCTTAAAATAAAAAAAGAAATAAAAATTTTGCCTCTGTTTTGCCATATCTTACTACTTGTTCCTTCCTTTTTTGTGCAGGTCAAAGGCGAGGATCTCGCGATAGAGGCTTTCCGTGCATTGATGTTGGAGTGGCTCGCGCAGATTGCGGCGTGATGGGTGTCGAGGCTGCTAGGCTTGCGGAGCAATGGAAACCTAGGGTTTCCTGCGTCCGCAAGCGACTTGGGTCACTTGGGCCAATTTTGTTATGGGCTTGATTGGGTCTGGGTAGGTTAGGTCTGCTTAGGTATGGGTCTTAGGTTTAAGTAGGGTCTTTTCAGTTTTGGGCTAAGGGTGTAAGTGGGCTACGGGTCTAGTTTGGGTTGCTGGGTAGTCTGTTTAGGAATTGGTCCTCCAGATTGGGCTATTTAATTTGGTTTTTGTAAAAGGACTGTAAAATATAAACCTGGACATTTTATTTTTTATTTTCTTTTTCTTTTTCTGAATAAAATGGGCCTGGGCAAAATGGGCTGACTACAGCTACCCCTCTTTTCTCATTGTCATTTAACGAGAATAGAGCAAAGACTATAAAAGGTCCAATTTTGCCCGGTCTTGTCGAGTCTTGACTTTTGGTCCTCGTCTTCTTCAGATGGCTTCCAACTCCATTGCAACTTCAAAGGTATTGGAACTTCATCTTGACTTCGATAAGTCTGATGGCTTTAATCTGCTTCATTGCAATTTCAGGAAGGCAATATCCACTATCTTTTAATCTGCTCCACTGCAACTTCAGTGAGGTCAGACAAGTATTTTTGATCTGCTTTGTTGCAAACTCAGGAAGACAAGATCTGTTGTCTTTTAGCTTGCTCCACTGCAAACTCAGAGAGCCAAAGCTAACATCTTTGATCTTGTTTCTGCAACTTCAGGAAAGTAAGATTTGTTGTCTTCAGTCTACTCCACTGCAACTTCAGGGAGATAAGGCTGAAAGTGCCTTTGATCTACTTCCTGCAACTTCAGGAAGATGAGATCTTCTGTTTTCAGTCTACTCCACTGCAACATCAGGGAGATAAGGCTGAAAGTGCCTTTAATTTGCTTCCTGCAACTTCAGGAAGATGAGATCTTCTATTTTCAGTCTACTCCACTACAATTTCAGGGAGATAAAGGCTGAAAGTGCCTTTGATCTGCTTCCTGCAACTTCAGGAAGATGAGATCTTCTGTTTTCAGTCTACTTCACTGCAGCTTCAGGGAGATAAGGCTGAAAGTGCCTTTAATCTTCTTCCTGCAACTTCAGGAAGATGAGATCTTCTGTTTTCAGTCTACTCCACTGCAATTTCAGGGAGATAAGGCTGAAAGTGTCTTTGATCTGCTTCCTGCAACTTCAGGAAGATAAGGTCTTCTATTTTCAGTCTACTCCACTACAACTTCAGGGAGACAAGACTGAAAGGGTCTTTGATCTGCTTCCTGCAACTTCAGGAAGATGAGATCTTCTGTTTTCAGTCTAATCCACTACAATTTCAGGGAGATAAGGCTGAAAGTGCCTTTGATCTGCTTGTTGCAACTTTAAGAAGATGAGATCTTCTATTTTCAGTCTACTCCGCTACAACTTCAGGGAGACAAGACTGAAAGGGTCTTTGATCTGCTTCTTGCAACTTCAAGAAGATGAGATCTTCTATCTTCAATCTACTCTGCTACAACTCCAGTGAAACAAGACTGAAGGTGTCTTCGATCTGCTTCCTGCAACTTCAGGAAGATGAGATCTTATGTCTTCAATCTACTCCGCTGCAACTTCAGGGAGACAAGACTGAAAGTGTATTCGATCTGCTTCCTTCAACTTCAATAAGATGAGATCTGCAAATTCACCGATATTGCTACACCGTCTACTGAGGGATATGTCCTGTAGACTCGGTTTCTTATGTTTATGTCACATGACTAAGATGCTATGATCATAATGAATCAAATTCTTCTAGCTACATATAACATGTCATGAAAATGATTCCTTTTAAAGGATTAGGATTAGGATGCAATGATCGGAATGAATCAAATGCTCCTAATAAAATTTTCTATGATACAAAAATGTCATGAGTATGATTCCTACACTAGGTGTTATCACTCATTTGTTCTTCATTCCTGTTCATCAATCATGTTCTACTCAACAAGCTTGCCCCATTGTAATTTTTGAGTCAACTCCGCTCGAATGTTGAGAACACAAGGCTTGTATCATCCTACCACAATGGGAGTTGAAACTTTTTCAATCTAACCCATCTGCAATTTTTAGGGTATAGGGTTTATTTTGAATTCAACCCATTCCACCACAATTTAGGGTTTCTTAGTTCATCACACCATTCCCTGAATGTTATGTCCTGATGACATCACTTACTTTCATCACATCAACTCATTATTTTATCCAATTATCAATTGGACAAAGAATTCAGAGAAATAGTCTCTATCCAGACTCTTCTTTCTCAAATATTTCTATGCACATGGAAATTTTAAATAATTGTCCTATTTCGGTTCCTTGTCTTATCTAGAAATTTCCAAAGTAATATGTAGAACTTCTTTTTATGAAATTGTTAGTTCATCAATCATTATTTCAATGCAACACATTTATGAATAATGGGTAACTAATAAATTGATCTCAAAAAGAGTTAAATGAATTATCAAAATTACAAAGAAAATTAACTGAGAACATATTTTTTAAAAGAAAAAAAATCCAAAGATAGTAAAATGAATAGGACAAAAATCAGATGCCCTATATATCGCAGATTAAGCTTCTATATACAAACTTCATGAAGACTGCCTTGAGCTCAACATGTGTTTAGAAGACCCAAAGTAATTTGTTGATGCCTCAATTATGCAACATATTTCATTCTCGGTTGATTCAAGTAGAGCATGATTACTACATGTCCATTCAGAATTTGAGCCACCCTTTTCGAGTTTTCAACTCAAAACCACTTTGGTCTCAAGGTGCCCTTTGCGGGTTTTCGCCTTGGCCTCTCTATTTTTTTTTAGAAACTCAAAGCGCCATTTTGTGGGTTTTCACTTTGGCCTCTTCTCCTTTTCAAGCAAAATATTTTTTGACTGAGTCAGAGTTCACAGGGTTGGGTAAACTCTTCCCATCCATTTCGGTCAAGATCAGTGCTCCTCCAGAGAAAGCCTTCTTCACCATATATGGTCCTTCGCAATTCGGCATCCATTTTCCTTTGAAATCCTTTTGTATGGGAAGGATCTTTTTCAATACAAGGTCTCCCTCATGAAACTCTCTTGGGCAAACTTTCTTATTGTAGGCATCATTCGTTTTTGGTAAATCTGACCGTGACGAATAGCCCTTAGCCTCTTTTCTTCAATTAAGTTCAACTGATAATACCGAGCCTGAATTCATTCAACTTCATCTAGCTTTATTTCTGACAAAACCCGAAGAGAAGGTATTTCCACTTCAATAGGTAGAACTGCCTCCATCCCATAGACTAACGAGAAAGGCGTTACCCCAGTAGAGGTTCTGACGGACGTCCGATAAGCATAGAGTGCAAATGGTAGTTTCTCATGCCAATCTTTATAAGTCTCAGTCATCTTCCCTACTATCTTCTTGATATTTTTGTTGGCCGCTTCCACTACTCCGTTCATTTTTGGACGATACGGAGAAGAGTTGTGGTGTTAGATCCCAAATTGACTACAAATTTCCGCTATGGTGCTGTTGTTCAAATTCAGTGCGTTGTCTAATATGATCTCTCGGGCATTCCATATCGACAAATGATCTCCTTCTTCAGAAACCGACTGACTGCTGACTTAGTGACGCTAGCATATGAAGCAGTCTCTACCCATTTAGTGAAGTAGTCAATTACCACAAATATGAATCGATACCCATTTGAAGCTTTCGGTGAGATTGGTCCAATAACATCCATGCCCCACATGGAAAAAGGCCATGAGGAAGTCATAACTTGCAAAGGTGACAGAGGCACATGAATTTTATCTCCATAGATCTGGCGTTTATGATACCTTTTAGCATAGTTGATACAATCACCTTCCATGGTGGACCAATAATATCCAAATCTCATTATTTGTCTGGCCATTGTGAATCCATTAGCGTGTGTTCCACAAACGCCCTCATGAACTTCTTCCAGGATTTTCCTAGCTTCAACTGCATCAACGCTCCTCAATAGTACTTGATCTTTTCTCTTTTTGTACAAGATATCCCCTTCTAAAACATAGTCAGAGGCCAATCTTCTTAAAGTCCTTTTCTCATTCTCAGTGGCATGCTCCGGGTATTCACGATTTTTTTACATATCGTAATACATCCTGATACCAAGGGTGATCATCTTTTTCCTCCTCTTCCATATTATAACAATGAGCTGGAACTTTAAAGATACTCATCTGAATAGGTCTCATATCCTCTGGTCTGTTTACTTTAATCATAGAAGCCAGGGTCGCCAAAGCATTTGCCATCTGGTTTTCATCGCGTGGGTGATAATTGAAAGTAATGTCATCAAACTCCTCAATCAATCCCAGAACTATTTTTTGGTAATCAATTAGTTTGGGATCTCTTATCTCCCACTCTCCTTTAAGTTGGTAGATTACTAAGGCAGAATCTCCATATACTTCTAGCACTCTGATCTTACGCTCTAAGGCTGCTCGAATTCCCATGATGCAGGCTTCATATTCCGCCATGTTATTTGTGCAATCAAAATCCAATTTGTATGTGAATGGATAATAATTACCACTAGGGGATACCAAGATTGCCCCAATTCCATTTCCCACAGCATTTGATGCTCCATCAAAGTTTAGCTTCCACGGAAAATCTTCAGTATTTGCCACATACATCAGCTCTTCATTTGGGAAATCAAAGTTCAAAGGTTCATAATCCTCCAAAGCTCTGCTAGCCAAAAATTCCGCTACTGCGCTCCCTTGTATAGCCTTTTGGTTTACATAGACTATATCGAATTCAGACAGCAAAATCTGCCACCTAGCCATCCTTCCATTCAAAGCAGTAGACTCCATCATATACTTTAACGGATCAAGCTTCGAAATTAACTAGGTAGTATGATATAACATGTACTGCCTCAATCTCCGAGTTGTCCAAATCAGGGCGCAACACAATTTTTTGATCAACGAATATCTCATTTCACATTCAGTGAACTTTTTGCTGAGATAGTATATCGCATTTTCTTTCCTTCCTGACTCATCATGTTGGCCAAGCACACATCCCATGGAGTTATTGAATACTGATAGATACAGTATCAATGGTCTATTTGGATTAGGCAGAGACAATACTGGGGCGTTCGACATATATTGTTTGACTTTTTCAAAAGCTTTCTGGCACTCATCGTCCCATACACCCTGGTTGTGTTTCTTGAGAAGACGAAATATGGGATCACATTTCTCACTTAATTGTGAAATAAATCGAGCAATGTAGTTTAATCTTCCGAGAAAGCCTCGAACTTCCTTTTGAGTGCTTGGTGGAGGCAATTCATGTATTGCTTTGACCTTGTTTGAGTCAACTTCGATTCCTCTCTCGCTAACCACAAAACCCAGTAATTTCCCTGACCGAGCTCCAAAAGTACACTTTGCCGGGTTGAGCTTCAATTTAAATTTTCTCAACCTCAAAAACAATTTCTTCAAAACCTCAATGTGTTCCTTTTCTGTTCGAGATTTCGCAATCATGTCCATCAACATATACTTCAATATCTTTGTGCATCATGTCGTGGAACAATGTTACCATGGCCCTTTGATATGTTGGCCCAGCATTCTTTAGTCCGACTGGCATTACTTTATAATAAAAGGTACCCCCACAGTGTTATAAAGGTAGTTTTCCCATATCCTTAGGTGCATCTTGATCTGATTGTATCCTGAAAAGCCCTCCATGAAGGAAAACAATGAAAATCCTGCCGTATTATCTACCAACGTGTCAATATGTGACAAAGGGAAATTGTCTTTTGGGCTAGCTTTATTTAAATCCCTATAATCTACATATATCCGGACCTTTCCGTCCTTCTTAGGGACAGGAACAATGTTGGCAACCCACTCTGAGTACTTGACCACTTGTAGAAAACCAGCATCAAACTGTTTCTAGACCTCTTCTTTTATTTTCAACACTACATCAGGCATCATCCTTCGTAGCTTTTGCTGAACTAGCTTGCACTCTTCTCTTATGGGAAGGCGATGTACCACAATATCAGTGTTTAATCCGGGCATATCTTGGTATGACCATGCAAAGACGTCCTTAAATTCCTGTAGCAACTCAACAAGATCTTGTTTCGTCTCTTTGGCTATGCGCGTTCCAATTTTCACAACCTTTCCTTCCTCTAAGGCTATGTTTTCTACCTCCTCTTCGTGGGGTAAAATTTTTTTCTCCTCTTGCTTTACCATTCTTAACAGATCTGGAGATACATCACAATCTCAGTCACCTCCAAAATCCTGAGATTCCTCTAAACACATGTCTTGCTCAAAATGGACCTCTGAATATGTAGTATCGTTACTCATGTCATTGATATCTAGAGACCTGTGGTGGGCACCAAAGAATGTACAAAGAACAAATGAATTCAAGGAAAACTATTCACATGATATGAATGAGAAATAAAAATTTGGAATGAAATCAAAAAGTCAAAAGAATAAAATGAAAGAATATTTGCTGAACTTAATTATCAAAATGTATTTTATTGAAACAACAATTTCTGAACATGAGCCTATTTCACAAAATAAATCTTATTGTGCCTAGGATAAAAAACAACAAGAGCTTTCTGAATATTACTCTGTATAATCTCTAAAAACTACAGAAAGTTCCTCTGCAGTCCAATTGTTCAAAATGCTTCCAGGTTTATAAGGGTGAATGCCCAACAGGTTTCTTTATTTAACTTCTTCCCCGTGTATGGCATTGATGTGAGGACTTTCCAATAACCCTCTCTTAGGGTGAATTATTCCTCCAGATACAAAAGTCTGAGATATGTGGGGGAATATCATCGATTCCCACTGGACTTCCTCCCCACTCAACCGTGTTCTTCTTCTTTCCTACTTCTTTTCTATTTCTCTCTTCTTTTGTTTAGCATCTGGCTTGAAACCTAAGCTAAAACGGTCTTGGATATTTTAGGCATTGGAACTTCATTTCCTTCTGAAATGAATGTTGCGTTGACGAACTCTAAATACCAGAAAGAACACTCAATGGCCTCCTCATTTGTCTCTACATATGGCGCGTCATTGGTAACGGTCGCTATGATGTCTTCCTCCGCGTTTATAGTAATCAGCCGACCATCCGTCACCAACTTCAATTTTTGGTACAGCGATGAGGGCACTGCTCCTGCCGAATGAATCCAGGGCCTTCCCAACAAGAAATTGTACGAGGGCTTGATATCCATCACCAAAAAAATCCACTTCATACATGTTTGGCCCAATCTGCAATGGTATATCGATTTTTCCCATCACTCTTCTCTCGGTGCCATCAAATGCTCTCACTATGTTCTGGCATGTCTTCATGTGAGAACTGTCTATCGTAACCTCTTTAGTGTCAACAACGGTAAGACATTCAAGGCTGATCCATTGTTGATTAGCACGCTCGGTGGAGTATATCCCTTACAACGAGTAGTTATGTGTAGGGCTTGGTTGATCCCATGCCCCCAGGTGGAATTTCATCATCACTAAAGGAAATAAAGTTATCAGCACTTATGTTACTAACTAATCGGTCAAGTTTATTGACAGATATATCTTTAGTAACTTAAGTCTCATTCAATACTTTCATCAAAGCCTCACGATGTACTTTCAAACTTAAAATTAAGGCTAGCACCGATATGCGAGCCGATTGCTTACGCAGTTGCTCTACCACACTATATTCATTGTGCTTCAAGAATTTTAAAAATTCTTTAACCTCTTCCTCCTTCACAGGTTCGTTGATAAGGGTGCCAAGTCCTTTCTCTGGTTTAACTGCCACATTTTTTGACCTTGCTGGTTCTGTTCTGACATTTACCGAGTCGTAATGCCTTCCACTTCATGTGTAGAATCCCTCCCTTTGGACCTTCTTAGAAGTGCTAGCTAAGTTTTCCACTCCCGGTGTCGTCACATTACAGTCGTAATTCTATGGTACTATCTTGTTATCCTTGTAAGGAAAGGAAATAGGTTTCTGGATTACAACTTTAGGCGCAAATTGTGTTCCGCCTTCTGTATTTCTCAGTCGGGAAATTATGATCCTCGGATAATTGACCTTTTGCTTTGTCAATTCTTCTTCAGTTGCACATAAGTTTCTTTCCTCTGAGCCTTCTTCATAAAACTCCAATTCCTTATTGTTCATAAGGCTCTGTATCAGGATCCTAAACTCAGTACATTCTTGGATCTCATGTCCTTCAGCTTTGTGGAACTCACAGTAGTTCCTTAGTCCTTCACATCCTTTCAAAGAATCAGATAATATCATTCCTCTTCTTACCATTTCTTTCTACACTATTCTCAACTGAGTTTTCACCTCTGAGATATCCCCATTGGTCCTTCTTACGAGATTTCCCCCAATCGTATTTATCCCCTTATCTCCATGATTGGGTAATGGGTTTTCTGCGTTGGGTGTATCATCAAACTTGACAATCCCCATCTTGATAAGCCTCTCAACTACCTTTTTGAAGGCTGTGCAATTTTCTATCGAATGCCCCGCTATTCCTGTGTAGTAATCACATTGAGCGTTTGAGTCATACATTTAGGATATGGGGGTTGTAACGGCTGTAGATAATATGAGGACACTACGAGTGCATCAAATAAACTTTGATATAGCTTTTTATACGTCATTGGGATTGGCATAAATTGGAGCTTTTCAGAATTTTGTCTGGGGCTTGATTCTTGTCTTGTCGACCCCTTTTGCCCGGTAGTAACTACTTTCGACTGGCTAACAGTAACTGCCTTTGAGTACCCTTTATTGTATGTACTTGTATTATTTACCTCACTATCCTTTTTCCTAGGAGCAGACCTTCTAGTTTTTTCTCCCGCTTCAATCTTACCACCCTTTATGGCATTTTCTATCATTTCTCCTGCCATCACTATATCCGCAAAGCTTTTAGTGGTGCTTCCTATCATATGAGTGATAAAAGGTGCCTTTAAAGTGTTGATAAACAACATGGTGGTTTCTTTCTCTAAGAGAGGTGGTTGAAATTGCATGGCAACTTCCCTCCATCTTTGCGCGTATTGCCTGAAGCTTTCATTCAATTTCTTTTCCATGTTTTGCAACATGATTCTATCAGGCGTCATGTTTGTAACATGATTATGCTGCTTCATGAAGGCTTGAGCTAAGTCTCTCCAGCAGCTAATGTTAGCGTGATTGAGTTGATTGTACCACCTGTACACTGCCCCCACTAAACTATCTTGGAAATAATGAATCAAAAGTTGATCATTGTTCACATAGCCAGTCATGCGTCTACAGAACATAGTGATGTGGGTTTCAGGGCAACTAGTCCCATTGTACTTCTCAAATTCTGGCATCTTGAATTTATGAGCAAGCACCAGGTCTGGGACCAAACTCAAGTCCTTTGCGTCAATACCATGGTGATGGTTGGCATTTTCCAAAGCCTTGAATTTTTCTTCCAACCATCTACAGCGATCTTCCAACTGTCTTGAAGATTCAGTCCTGATCCCCTCTCTCTCTGCTATGTCTAGGTCAAGGATAACAGGATTAGCAGGGTTATCCCCTGGGTTGGATCCTGTGCCGAATTAAAAATTCATGGGCACTCTAGTGTCAACCTACCCTTGCTGAGGCCTAATTGTGACAGGTGGCCTTCTGGGATATTCCTCAGGTTGTGTTTGCACGTGTGGTGGAGTGAATCCCCTAGGAAAATCCTCATTGTCTTCAGCGTTAACTATGGGACCCTTTTCCCTTGCCCATTGCCCCATCCAGCATCTAGGCCATTTGAGTCATCATGTTCCTTTGAGGCTCCAACATCTGGTCCCTCATCTCTTATTGGAGTTTTGCCATTTACTATTGCATTTGGTCTTGTATGTCTCTTTGGAATTGTTCCAATCTTTGATCCATTTTCTTTGATTTGGCACGTGTACCATAAGGATGTTCAGCTTTCAGATTTTCCCTCTCTCTCTCTCTCTCTCTGTGTGTTAATTTCAACTAATTAGGCTCTCTCGATATACTTAAATGCATATGATATGATGTAATGCAAATGCATGAATGCAAAGAGGCGTCGATTCTGATTCAACTTTGTTTTAGAAAACAAAATCCTTTACATAAAACGAATTACAAATATGCTTTCGCCCTAAGGCCCAAAGTTCTGATTTTCCTAAACAACGAAGATAACTCTTGGCCACGATCTGACTGTAGCTCATACTTCGTGCTCAATGTATCAACTTGTACTGCCAAATTCTGTAGGTGATCAGCTACCTCTCGAATCTAGACTATTGCTTCACCCATGAGATAATCCCGACATCTAACTTGATCATGAGAATGACGAAGTTCTTCCTTACAACGCCCTTCTCTTGTTTCAAGAAGCTCGATCCGAAGTTCACAGCTATGCAATGCCGATTCTAACTCTTCGATCTTACCCTTTATTTCCTCAATCTTGTTTAGACTTGACTTTAGCTCGATCGTGGAATTACGGTTTCGATGGTGATGAAGAGATCGTCCTAGTTCAGCCACTCTAGCTTTTAATTCTTCTTTTTCACTTCGACTTTCTGACAAACTCTTCTCTAGGGCCTCATTTTGCGCTTGTATTTCTTGAAATTTCCTCTTCCAATAGTCAGCTTTGGCCTTTTCCTCTTGGACCTCTTGTTGCCACTGTTCTGAAGTCTTACCCAATCCAGCGTTCTTCATCGTCGGGCGTATCTTCTTATATTATGTCTTCAAGCTATCTCGATCTTCCTCAATCTTTCTTTTCTCCTTTCTTACTTTTTCGGCTTCCGATTTCTGAACATCCACATCTAGCCTCAAGTACATCTTTTCTTCTTCCAGCTTCTCTATCCTCTTTTCGAGCTCTGAATTCCTCCTTTCGAAATCTTGTTTTATCATCTCCAATTCTAATGGGACCACACGTAAAAATTCTTCAATCGATCGAGCGTCTTCTGAACTTAGCATAGGGATGTTGTCATTGACTCTCCTACTCCACCATCCACTATACTCTGGGGTCGTCGTTGGGCTTACATCCACTCTCTTCATGCGATGAGTCTGACTCCAAGCACTAGAAATCTCATTAACTTTTTTCTTGTAGCTATCCCCTTTATATGAAAACTCACTTTGAGCTAATCCATGTGTAGCCGGTACAAACTGCCTCGATCTAAATTGCCTTAATACAAGCAAAGGTGCATACCCAATGGCTCCCCAAATTCCAAGTAGAAGGACCCAATCAAAACTCCCACATTGATACAAAACTTCATCAGGAACCATCCAGGGAGCTCTCCATTTAACATCTTCTTCTCGGAGATTTTGTAGAAGCGCTATCCAATTTTCTTCAGATATGCCGTCTTTTTGGGAGTAGCCACTACTCTTTTAATGGAGAGTAATTTTCTGAGAAGACTCGGTAAGAAATCTGTCCACTCTCTAGAAGTGGTTATGAAACCAAGCCAACAACAATTGTGCGCATCTTATAAATCTATCTTCCCTAGCTCTTCTACATGCACTCAATGATCGAAATGTTTCGCCAAGATTGCAGGAACAGGTGTGACTTGTTTGTCAAGTCGATTAAAAAGATCTGAAACAGCTTCATCTACGTATCCCAATGCCTAGGGAAGATCACTAATCCATATATAAAGCAAATACACCGACTTTTTTTTATATCAGGATGCTCTGTGGAATTACGGTTTCGATGGTGATGAAGAGATCGTCCTAGTTCAGCCACTCTAGCTTTTAATTCTTCTTTTTCACTTCGACTTTCTGACAAACTCTCTCTAGGGCCTCATTTTGCGCTTGATTTCTTGAAATTTCCTCTTCCAATAGTCAGCTTTGGCCTTTTCCTCTTGGACCTCTTGTTGCCACTGTTCTGAAGTCTTACCCAATCCAGCGTTCTTCATCGTCGGGCGTATCTTCTTATATTATGTCTTCAAGCTATCTCGATCTTCCTCAATCTTTCTTTTCTCCTTTCTTACTTTTTCGGCTTCCGATTTCTGAACATCCACATCTAGCCTCAAGTACATCTTTTCTTCTTCCAGCTTCTCTATCCTCTTTTCGAGCTCTGAATTCCTCCTTTCGAAATCTTGTTTTATCATCTCCAATTCTAATGGGACCACACGTAAAAATTCTTCAATCGATCGAGCGTCTTCTGAACTTAGCATAGGGATGTTTGTTCATTGACTCTCCTACTCCACCATCCACTTATACTCTGGGGTCGTCGTTGGGCTTACATCCACTCTCTTCATGCGATGAGTCTGACTCCAAGCACTAGAAATCTCATTAACTTTTTTCTTGTAGCTATCCCCTTTATATGAAAACTCACTTTGAGCTAATCCATGTGTAGCCGGTACAAACTGCCTCGATCTAAATTGCCTTAATACAAGCAAAGGTGCATACCCAATGGCTCCCCAAATTCCAAGTAGAAGGACCCAATCAAAACTCCCACATTGATACAAAACTTCATCAGGAACCATCCAGGGAGCTCTCCATTTAACATCTTCTTCTCGGAGATTTTGTAGAAGCGCTATCCAATTTTCTTCAGATATGCCGTCTTTCCTGGGAGTAGCCACTATCTCTTTTAATGGAGAGTAATTTTCTGAGAAGACTCGGTAAGAAATCTTGTCCACTCTCTAGAAGTGGTTATGAAACCAAGCCAACAACAATTGTGCGCATCTTATAAATCTATCTTCCCTAGCTCTTCTACATGCACTCAATGATCGAAATGTTTCTGCCAAGATTGCAGGAACAGGTGTGACTTGTTTGTCAAGTCGATTAAAAAGATCTGAAACAGCTTCATCTACGTATCCCAATGCCTTAGGGAAGATCACTAATCCATATATATTTAAAGCAAATACACCGACTTTTTTTTTTATATCAGGATGCTCTAAAATCAAATCTTTCAAAATTTTCCATGAGATGCACTTATACTCACCTTTTTGCTTAATTCTAGCTGTGACCCACTGTTCGCTCATCCCTATAATATTCATCAGTTTCCTTACAAAGGCTAGAACGTTAGGAGCTCTCGAGTAAGCTTTATCAACTTGAATCTTGGGACATCGCAATAGAGTGTATACTCCTCCACCGTAGGTACCAAATCAACTCTTCCAAAACTAAAGCAATTATACGCAGAGTTCCAATATTGGGAGATAGCTCGAAACAGATGTTCATCTACCTTAATATCCAACAGGTACGGCAAGTCCCCATAGCTGCAGTAAAACAAATGCTTGGTCTCATCACTCCACCGACCCCATATCTCTCTTAATTCCTGAAAATTGTTCTGCGTCATACTGATGCGAGTGTAGTCCCATAGCTCTGATTTGTACCCTTCGGCTAAGCTATCTCCTTTTCCTAACTGTGTTTGCTCTGACCACCTACGAACGATTGCGTTGTCCTCCACTTTATCAAGGAATTCGTTCTCCATAACCAGCTTTCTAATTTAGAAACTGATCGTGAATTGATACCTCTTTAAAATATGAAATGACATGCAACAAAATAAAACACAATCAATTAGTAACATGGAGTAAAATATAAAGCAAATAATCAAACGCATATCTGGGTGATTGCTAAGGTTTGGTATGGCTCTATCTAGGGTAAGCTCTTAGGTTTTCTATATGTGGTTTAGCTCTAAAGTTGAGGTACCTGAATCAGCAGATTCCTCGATCCTCACCCATTATAGGATCATATGGACCGAGTTCAGTTCAAAGGAATACATTTCCCTATGGCTGCACGGAGATGAAAATCTCACGAAGACATAGGTATGGATGTATCCCGAAAGCGATTCACTATCCTGCACGGAGGTGAAAACCTCACGAAGGAGTAGCTTCTCGCTCCCACTTAAGGGTGCGACCACAACGGTCATGCAATGCAATGCAGAGACATTTTATAAAAATAGAACCATATGCAATAAAAAGGATCATAATTTTTAACCAGATTTTTAGTTCAGACACAAGGACATGAAATTGTCGATTTTACGGCTTGACTCTCTTATTGGTCCCCAGTGGAGTCGCCAAGCTATCAAAACCATTTTTTTAAAAGTTTAAAAACACGGGGAAACGACTTTAAAAACGAAAATGGAGTCGCCACCAATCCCTTTTTACTTAGGTGTGATTGGATCACCTTTGTAAAACATTTTATTTTTAAAAATTTGTTTTTGGTCCACAAAAAAAGCAAGAAAACGGGTTCGTGTAACAGACCAAATTTGACCCAAATCGGAACGGTGGTTTCGGGACCACGAATCCGAGTCCGAGAAATGTTTTAATATTTTATTTCATGATTATTATATGTGAATGAAAATGTGTGAAAGTTTCGTAGAAAAATTTAATCGTTTAAGTGCTCAATTTGATAAAAAGGATTTAATTGAGAAAAGCGCAAAAGTTGCATGCTAAAGTGAAGAGTACTAAATTGATTGTGGCTTTTTAAGTGGGTGTACCAAAAGGGCAATTAGCCCATTCACCATAGTAAGGGACGGCAATGGGCTTTTATAAGTCCAAATTATATGTTAAATTAGCCTATTATATGTTATGTTGATATATTAGTAAATAAGGTATATTAAATGTGTTATTATAACATAAATAATAAAGCTAAGTGGGAGGAAAGAGAACATCATATTGTTCATCTTCTTGGCCGAATGTTTGAGGAGAAAAAACTCCATTTTTGGAGCTTGAAGTTTCGGCAACTTAAGGCTTGATTTGGGGTAGGTATTTTACTTAGTTTTTGATAAATTTTACGTTTTTGAGATCGTTGTTTCGTGTATTACCCGACCCATGTCTAAATTTTTGAAAATACTATGTATATAGATTCGGCCATTGACATGCTTGGGTAGTTTTTATGTTTGATGGTTTAAAATTGAATGTATGTTAAGGATTTACAAGTTTTGTATTGGAGTTTTTGGTAATTTTGAGTTTATAGGGCTAAATTGAAAAGAATAAAATTGTGAAGGGTTAAAATGTCAAATAAATGAAATGCATGGACACCTATGACTATAATGAAGATTCGGCCAAACTAGGATGTTGGAAAATTTTGCATATTTTGTGTTTTGTGCAAATAGGACTAAATTGTAAAAATGGGAAACATTAGGGGCAAAATGGTAAATTGCCCATTTGGGTGTTTTGGGACTAAATTGAGATGAAATGAGATTAAATGAGCTAAATTCTAATGTGTTTAGATCAAGAGCAAAGAAAGACCGAATTAGACCGGGGAAAGACGAAGGTTCTCGAATAGCCGATTCGCACGGACTATCGACAACCGAGGTAAGTCCTTTAGTTAAATTATGTCAAGAATAAATTATGGTTATCTTGACTATTAAAAATTGATGAATGTTAGTATCCAATTGCATCATGGCCGAATGTATATCTACATATTGGTTGATGATTTATGTTGAGTATATGATGGAAATTATTTTGGCTAATGCAAGGTGAATGAGTAAGTTCTTGAGCTACTTATTATTTAAAGATCATTTACATATCTAGTGAATGATAAAATTTGTAATAGCTTGGTGTAAAACTATGAGTTGGCCGAATGTGATAATGATGGATTAGATTGATTACAAATTTATTTATTGCAATGGGAATAAATGTTTATAATTCGATATGTGATAGTGAAATGTGAAAAGCATGTAATAATATTCTGACATTCGGGCTCGATACCATTTCGGGCAGCCTAGCCTCGTGCCGGTGACATTAATCGGGCTTTATGCCTAGCAGGCCTCGTGCCGGTGACATTAATCGGGCTTTATGCCAGCAGCCTCGTGCCGGTGACATTAATCGGGCTTTATGCCTAGCAGGCCTTGTGCCGGTGTTATTTATCGGGCTTTATGCCTAGCAGGCCTTGTGCCGGTGCTATTTATCGGGCTTCTACGCCTAGCAGGCCTTGTGCCGGTGTTACTTTACGGGTTTTATGCCTAGCAGGCTTGATGCCGGTGATGTACTTTACCAAAGATAAATCGAATCCTTGTTCAAGATAACTTAAAGTTAATTTATTGGGTTTACGTTTCAGGTAAGCATGTAAGGTATGTATGCTTAATATTACCTGGGTTAAATTAATATTGTGAGAATTGTGTTATATGTGTTTGAAATTAATATTGATGGATGTTATATGATGGAATTCGAGTTAGAATGTGCTATTAGGGAACAATTGGTTTTTAAGTATAAATGTTTTATTATCATGAGTTAGGACTTACTAAGCTAGTAAGCTTAATTACGTGAAATGTTCTTCTTTGTTTTATAGATTTAGGTCACGTTGCGGGCTCGTGAAAGATCTTCAAGAAGTCATCCACACTATCGCCTTCCTTTGGTATTTTGAATTTTTGGTTGCGATTTAGAAGGCATGTATAGGCTAGATGAAGTTTTACAAACATACGATGTTTAACCTTGTATATATAACAGCCATGCGAATATGGCTAAATATTTGGTTATGTATGTTTTTAGGGTTTTGTCATAAATGTGGGTAATAGTGATACTCCTTTAAATCGATGATGTTAGAATATGATGTGAATGTTTAAGTACAAGCTATCTTCGTAAGTGATTAAAAATGCATGGAGAGTATGAATTGTATGTGAGTATAACCGGTTATAAGCTAGAAAGCATATTAGTATAGAAATAGTCTTTAGTTACAGCAGTGATGTGAGTTAGAAAAATCACAAAAATAGGATAAGTTGAATTAAAAGGTGAATGAGATATCGAATTAAACCTTATTGCGTCTATTTTTATATGGAAGAAACAGAGTAGGCAAAAGATTTTTATATTATGAGATAATTCAGTTTTAGTGAGACCTACTCTGAATGCATTCGCGAGTCACTGTTCTGTTTTGGAAAAATTGTCAAAAATTGTACAAAAATAATTAGGAAGCATGGGTTATATGTGTAAAACCCTTATTGAGTCTATTTTTCATTGGTATAAACTAGAACAGTATATGAAAATTGTGCAATGAGATAACTGTATTTTTGTAGAGACAGGTCAGAATTGTCAGACAGTGTAATAAGGGTAACTTTGATGAATAAACTGTACTAATTGGACACATGAAAAATTCTGGAAAAATTATGGTGAAATGTTATATGAGTCTAGTTTCAAGGAAAATTTACGGATCTAAATTTCGAGTTTTATAACTCGAGTTATGGTCGATTTAGTCAGCATGACACAGTTGGACAGCTTTAAAGTTTTACACCTTATGTTAATAGTCAAGTCTAGTAACGCCTCTTGCTCAACTCCGGCGACGGTCTCGGGTACGGGGTGTTACATTTGTTTTGGTATCAGAGCTTACGGTTTAGTCGATTCTAGGACTACCGTAGCGCATGTGAGTCTAGCTATACATGCCTTTATTATATGTTGATAGTGTGGTGACTTCTGACAGCCTGAATTTTGTTTTATATAGTAAATGGACACTGATCCTGAAAGAGCCATAGCCGATGATGGAGAGAGCGTAGCGCCTGACCGTGCCCACGGATCAGCGCCGATAGACTCTCGACCTGTTTCGGGTAGCCACGAAGGAGAGACTAAACAAGCGTTTTATCAGATGATGAATGAATGGTTTGCCCAATTCATTCAAAATAACCAGGCTATACCCCAACCTCCACCCCCGAATAATCCATCGCCGATTCCCCCAGCTCCCCCAATGATAGATCCGATGAGATCTAGTAGGCCCCCAATTGATAAAATCCGAAAATTTGGGGCCGAAGATTTTAAAGCTAATGACGATGATGACGCTGAGAGAGCCGAAATGTGGCTCGATAACACTATTCGGGTACTTGATGAGCTGTCTTGTACTCCGGATGAATGTTTGAAATGTGCTATATCCTTACTGAGGGACACTGCATATCACTGGTGGAACACGCTAGTATCAGTAGTTCCGAAAGAAAAAGTGACATGGGATTTCTTTCAGAATGAATTCCGCAAGAAATATATCAGCCAAAGATTCATTGATCAAAAACGAAAAGAATTCCTTGAGCTGAAACAAGGACGAATGACCGTGACGGAATATGAACGAAAATTTGTCAGACTCAGCAGATATGCTAGAGAGTGTGTTTCTTCTGAAGCTATTATGTGTAAAAGATTTGAAGATGGCCTGAATGAAGATATAAAGATGTTTGTTGGCATTCTTGAAATTCAAGAGTTTGTGACTTTAGTTGAAAGAGCTTGCAAAGCTGAAGAGCTCGGGAAAGAGAAAAGAAAGGCTGAGACTGAAGCTAGAGACATTCGTAAAAGATCTTCGGGTAAAGTCTTTCATTCCACGACCAAGAAGCCTAGAGACGACTACAGCCGACAGAAAGCTAATACAGATCCACCTAGATGGGATCGACCTCCTATGAGCTCCCGAGCTACCTCGATAGCCAGTGTTGGTAATGTTCCACAAAATAGAGTCGAGTGCAAACACTGTGGGAAATGGCACTCAGGGAGTTGTAGATTTCACGACCGGTCTTGCTATAAATGTGGATCATCAGATCATTTTATTAGAGAGTGTCCGAAGTTAACTGAGCAAAATGCAGTCCAGAGCACTAAGCCGAGCAATGTGTCAATGCGAGGTAGACCACTCAGACATTCAAGCAATGTAGGTGGTAGTCAGAAAGGAACGAAGAACACCACAGATCGATCTGAGGCTAGAGCTCCGGCTAGAGCATATGCTGCGCGAGCTAGAGAGGATGCTTCCTCCCCCGACGTCATTACCGGTACTTTCACTCTTTATGATACTACTGTGATTGCACTAATTGATCCTGGTTCGACTCATTCTTATGTGTGTGAAACTTTAAAATTTGGCAAGACTCTGCTAGTTGAGTCTACCGAGTTTGTAATTCGTGTGTCCAACCCTTTGGGTAGATGTGTGCTTGTTAATAAAGTGTGTAGAGGTTGCCCGTTGATAGTTCGAGATTATTGCTTTCCAGCTGATTTGATGTTGTTGCCCTTCGACGAATTTGATATAATCTTGGGTATGGATTGGTTAACTTCACATGAGGCAGTGGTGGATTGCAAAAGAAAGTTTATTGATTTGAAATGCCGAAACGGTGAGACAATCAGAATAAAATCCTGTGATGTAAATGGGTTACCTACAGTAATATCTTCAATGGTAGCCCAAAAGTATGTGAGAAAAGGGTGCGAGGCCTATTTGGCTTATGTACTGGATAATAAACTGTCCGAGAAACTAATGGAATCGGTACCAGTTGTATGTGAATACACCGATGTGTTTCCTGAAGAACTACCGGGCTTACCCCCAGTACGAGAGATTGAGTTCGGCATTGAATTAGTGCCGGATGCGACCCCAATTTCGATAGCTCCGTACCGAATGGCGCCTACTGAATTAAAAGAATTGAAAGCGCAGTTGCAAGAATTGACAGAGAGGGGTTTCGCACGACCGAGTTTTCTCCGTGGGGAGCACCAGTCTTATTTGTGAAAAAGAAAGATGGGACAATGCGAATGTGTATCGACTACCGGCAACTAAATAAGGTGACCATAAAGAATAAATACCCGTTACCTCGGATCGATGATTTATTTGATCAGTTAAAGGGGGCTTCAGTGTTTTCGAAAATAGATTTGAGATTGGGCTATTATCAATTGCGAGTCAGAGATTCAGATGTGCCAAAGACTGCATTTCGAACGAGGTACGGACATTATGAGTTTTTAGTTATGCCATTTGGACTCACTAATGCACCTGCTGTTTTTATGGATCTAATGAACCAAGTCTTCCGACAGTTTTTAGATCGGTTTGTAGTAGTGTTTATTGATGATATATTGATCTACTCCAAAAATGAAGCAGAACACGTTGAGCATTTGAGAGTAGTACTACAAACCTTGAGAGATCAACGGTTATATGCAAAGTTCAGTAAGTGTGAGTTCTGGATGAACGAAGTCAGCTTCTTGGGTCATGTGGTTTCGGCATCAGGTATTCGTGTGGATCCAAACAAAATAGCAGCCATACTTGATTGGAAACCACCTAAGAATGTTTCCGAGATTCGAAGTTTTCTAGGCCTCGCGGGATATTATAGACGATTTGTAAAAGGTTTTTCCGTAATAGCTACACCTTTGACGAGACTACTACAGAAAGATGTCAAATTTGAGTGGTCAGGAAAGTGTCAGAAAAGTTTCGAACAGTTGAAAGCCCTTTTGACCGAGGCTCCAGTATTAACTCAGCCTGAATCGGGTAAAGAATTTATTATTTTTAGTGATGCTTCCTTGAGTGGGTTGGGTTGTGTTTTAATGCAAGAAGGCAAGGTGATAGCCTACGCTTCGAGACAATTGAAGCCGCATGAGAAAAATTATCCAACTCATGATTTGGAGTTGGCAGCCATTGTGTTCGCATTAAAAATTTGGCGTCACTACTTATTTGGCGAAAAATGTCATATTTATTCAGATCACAAAAGTTTGAAGTATTTAATGACTCAGAAAGATCTAAATTTGAGACAACGCCGATGGTTAGAATTGCTGAAAGACTATGAATTAGTGATTGACTACCATCCGGGGAAAGCTAATGTTGTTGCGGATGCGTTAAGTCGAAAGTCATTATTTACTCTTCGTGCATTGAACGCACGGGTGGCTATATCTGATGATGGTTCGATCATAGCCGAATTACAAGCAAGGCCGATGTTCATTCAGCAGATTTGTGATGCACAGAAAGTTGACGAAAAGTTGATTTCTATTCGGATTCAGTGTGAAAATGGTATAGAATCAGATTTTCAGATTGATGCAAATGATTGTTTGAGTTACAAAAGTCGATTGTGTATTCCTAAGAACTCAGATTTGATACAGATGATTCTGAAGGAGGCCCATAATGGTCGAATGTCGATACACCCGGGTAGCACAAAAATGTATAACGATTTGAAACAGTTCTATTGGTGGCCTGGCATGAAACGAGATATATCTGAATTTGTTTCCAAGTGCTTAATCTGTCAACAAGTGAAAGCTGAGCATCAAGTACCATCCGGATTACTTCAGCCAATCATGATACCCGAATGGAAATGGGATAGAATTACCATGGATTTTGTATTCGGTCTCCCTATGACACCTAGTAAGAAAGATGCCGTATGGGTTATCGTTGATAGACTGACTAAATCAGCTCATTTTGTACCGGTACGTACCGACTATTCACTTGACAAACTTGCCGAATTGTATGTGTCACAGATTGTAAGATTGCACGGTGTACCGAGTTCCATTGTCTCAGATAGGGACCCAAGATTTACATCGCGGTTCTGGAAGAAATTGCAAGATGCTTTAGGTACTAAACTTCATTTTAGTACAGCTTTCCATCCGCAAACAGACGGTCAGTCTGAGCGAACTATTTTGATACTTGAGGACATGTTGAGGTGTTGCGTTCTCGAGTTTGAAGGTACATGGGAACGATACCTACCTTTGATCGAATTTGCTTACAATAATAGTTTTCAATCTAGCATAAAAATGGCGCCTTATGAAGCCTTATATGGTCGAAAATGTCGCACACCGTTGTATTGGACTGAGCTCGGTGAGAATAAGATACACGGGGTTGATTGGATTAAAGAAACTGAACAGAAAGTGGTTGTGATTAAAAGTAATTTGAAAGCAGCTTCGGATCGTCAAAAGTCCTATGCCGACTTAAAACGCAAGGACATTGAATTTCAGGTCGGAGATCGGGTGTTCTTGAAAGTTTCTCCGTGGAAGAAAATATTCCGATTCGGTCAGAAAGGCAAGTTGAGTCCGAGATTTATCGGACCGTACGAAGTCATTGAATGTATTGGACCGGTTGCTTATAGATTAAGATTGCCCTCCGAGTTAGAAAAGATACACAATGTATTTCATGTTTCGATGCTTCGCAAATACAGATCGGATCCGTCCCATGTGATCACCCCGTCAGAGATTGAAATTCGATCTGATTTGACCTATGATGAGGAACCGATCCGTATCTTAGCTCGGGAAACCAAAGAGTTAAGAAATAAAAGAATTCCATTAGTAAAGGTTTTATGGAATCGTCACGGAATTGAAGAGGCTACGTGGGAGCCTGAGGAGTCAATGAGACAACAATATCCGAACTTATTCAACGGTAAAATTTTCGAGGACGAAAATTCTTAAGGGGGGAGAGTTGTAACAGACCAAATTTGACCCAAATTGGAACGGTGGTTTCGGGACCACGAATCCGAGTCCGAGAAATGTTTTAATATTTTATTTCATGATTATTATATGTGAATGAAAATGTGTGAAAGTTTCGTAGAAAAATTTAATCGTTTAAGTGCTCAATTGATAAAAAGGATTTAATCGAGAAAAGCGCAAAAGTTGCATGCTAAAGTGAAGAGTACTAAATTGATTGTGGCTTTTTAAGTGGGTGTACCAAAAGGGCAATTAGCCCATTCACCATAGTAAGGGACGGCAATGGGCTTTTATAAGTCCAAATTATATGTTAAATTAGCCTATTATATGTTATGTTGATATATTAGTAAATAAGGTATATTAAATGTGTTATTATAACATAAAATAATAAAGCTAAGTGGGAGGAAAGAGAACATCATATTGTTCATCTTCTTGGCCGAATGTTTGAGGAGAAAAACTCCATTTTTGGAGCTTGAAGTTTCGGCAACTTAAGGCTTGATTTGGGGTAGGTATTTTACTTAGTTTTTGATAAATTTTACGTTTTTGAGATCGTTGTTTCGTGTATTACCCGACCCATGTCTAAATTTTTGAAAATACTATGTATATAAGATTCGGCCATTGACATGCTTGGGTAGTTTTTATGTTTGATGGTTTAAAATTGAATGTATGTTAAGGATTTACAAGTTTTGTATTGGAGTTTTTGGTAATTTTGAGTTTATAGGGCTAAATTGAAAAGAATAAAATTGTGAAGGGTTAAAATGTCAAATAAATGAAATGCATGGACACCTATGACTATAATGAAGATTCGGCCAAACTAGGATGTTGGAAAATTTTGCATATTTTGTGTTTTGTGCAAATAGGACTAAATTGTAAAAATGGGAAACATTAGGGGCAAAATGGTAAATTGCCCATTTGGGTGTTTTGGGACTAAATTGAGATGAAATGAGATTAAATGAGCTAAATTCTAATGTGTTTTAGATCAAGAGCAAAGAAAGACCGAATTAGACCGGGGAAAGACGAAGGTTCTCGAATAGCCGATTCGCACGGACTATCGACAACCGAGGTAAGTCCTTTAGTTAAATTATGTCAAGGAATAAATTATGGTTATCTTGACTATTAAAAATTGATGAATGTTAGTATCCAATTGCATCATGGCCGAATGTATATCTACATATTGGTTGATGATTTATGTTGAGTATATGATGGAAATTATTTTGGCTAATGCAAGGTGAATGAGTAAGTTCTTGAGCTACTTATTATTTAAAGATCATTTACATATCTAGTGAATGATAAAATTTGTAATAGCTTGGTGTAAAACTATGAGTTGGCCGAATGTGATAATGATGGATTAGATTGATTACAAATTTATTTATTGCAATGGGAATAAATGTTTATAATTCGATATGTGATAGTGAAATGTGAAAAGCATGTAATAATATTCTGACATTCGGGCTTCGAGCCTAGCAGGCCTCGTGCCGGTGACATTAATCGGGCTTTATGCCTAGCAGGCCTCGTGCCGGTGACATTAATCGGGCTTTATGCCTAGCAGGCCTTGTGCCGGTGTTATTTATCGGGCTTTATGCCTAGCAGGCCTTGTGCCGGTGCTATTTATCGGGCTTCTACGCCTAGCAGGCCTTGTGCCGGTGTTACTTTACGGGCTTTTATGCCTAGCAGGCTTGATGCCGGTGATGTACTTTACCAAAGATAAATCGAATCCTTGTTCAAGATAACTTAAAGTTAATTTATTGGGTTTACGTTTCAGGTAAGCATGTAAGGTATGTATGCTTAATATTACCTGGGTTAAATTAATATTGTGAGAATTGTGTTATATGTGTTTGAAATTAATATTGATGGATGTTATATGATGGAATTCGAGTTAGAATGTGCTATTAGGGAACAATTGGTTTTTAAGTATAAATGTTTTATTATCATGAGTTAGGACTTACTAAGCTAGTAAGCTTAATTACGTGAAATGTTCTTCTTTGTTTTATAGATTTAGGTCAAGTTGCGGGCTCGTGAAAGATCTTCAAGAAGTCATCCACACTATCGCCTTCCTTTGGTATTTTGAATTTTTGGTTGCGATTTAGAAGGCATATATAGGCTAGATGAAGTTTTACAAACATACGATGTTTAACCTTGTATATATAACAGCCATGCGAATATGGCTAAATATTTGGTTATGTATGTTTTTAGGGTTTTGTCATAAATGTGGGTAATAGTGATACTCCTTTAAATCGATGATGTTAGAATATGATGTGAATGTTTTAAGTACAAGCTATCTTCGTAAGTGATTAAAAATGCATGGAGAGTATGAATTGTATGTGAGTATAACCGGTTATAAGCTAGAAAGCATATTTAGTATAGAAATAGTCTTTAGTTACAGCAGTGATGTGAGTTAGAAAAATCACAAAAAATAGGATAAGTTGAATTAAAAGGTGAATGAGATATAGAATTAAACCTTATTGCGTCTATTTTTATATGGAAGAAACAGAGTAGGCAAAAGATTTTATATTATGAGATAATTCAGTTTTAGTGAGACCTACTCTGAATGCATTCGCGAGTCACTGTTCTGTTTTGGAAAAATTGTCAAAAATTGTACAAAAATAATTAGGAAGCATGGGTTATATGTGTAAAACCCTTATTGAGTCTATTTTTCATTGGTATAAACTAGAACAGTATATGAAAATTGTGCAATGAGATAACTGTATTTTTGTAGAGACAGGTCAGAATTGTCAGACAGTGTAATAAGGGTAACTTTGATGAATAAACTGTACTAATTGGACACATGAAAAATTCTGGAAAAATTATGGTGAAATTATATGAGTCTAGTTTCAAGGAAAATTTACGGATCTAAATTTCGAGTTTTATAACTCGAGTTATGGTCGATTTAGTCAGCATGACACAGTTGGACAGCTTTAAAGTTTTACACCTTATGTTAATAGTCAAGTCTAGTAACGCCTCTTGCTCAACTCCGGCGACGGTCTCGGGTACGGGGTGTTACAGTTCGGGAGTCGGTTACGTATAAGGAAGGGTTAGCATCCTCACAGCGCCCAAAAATTGGTACCTAATCGATAAAATCATGTCCGAATGTTGGAAATTTGAAAATTTTAAAATATGATCCTTTTATTAGAAAGAAAACCAAGACTTACCTATTTCAAAGAAATAAAATGTTATATCCAGTAAGTTAGGATATAACATCTCATGACTTCAAAGTTAGGCTCGCTTTTATTTGGAGAAAATTCTTATCTCGAAACACAAAACATCATATCCAGTAAGTTAGGGTACGAAGTTTTGAATTTCCGAGAATAAGTTTTGATTTGAAAATTTACGAATTTAAAAAAAAAAGGATACTTAATATTTTAAGTGCAACGATAAAAAAATCGAAACCCAGTGAGTTAGGGCACAATTTTTCTCGAAGTCCCAAATATTAGATATCACCTTATTTTTTTAAAACTATTCGAAATAAATGTGTCAATTTAAAAGGTGCTTTTATAGAAAAATGGTTTGAGTAAAACATTGCATGAATACATTACAACATATATATTTAATAGCAATTCTACATGTCTACAAATTATAATAAATAATAAAAGAATATAACATGAATGAATATATAAAGAACTATGTTAAGCAAGAATGACGATTAAAAAGGACCTAAATAAATAAACATATAAAATAAATTAAAACTTTCACGTAATAACAAAATCAAATGAAAAAGGGAATAATATATTTAAACATTAAAAAGATAAAAAAGGAATGTGATGATTTTTAAAATGATTTAATATATAAATGAAAAAAAGGTACTTATAATAAACATATAATTTAATAATTTAATACATATATAAATAATTACATATACTAAAAATAATTAGTAAAATATATAATATTTTTATATAAAAACATATATATATATAATATACTAATCATAAAATTAAATATAATATAAACAATATAAATAAAATATATATATAATATAAATAAATTTTATATATAAAAAATTAAAATTAAAATATAATATAACATACTACTATACGATATTGAAATTTTAAAAAATGTATAATGTAGTAAATAAT
Source organism: Gossypium australe (assembly GCA_005393395.2). Lineage (NCBI taxonomy): Eukaryota > Viridiplantae > Streptophyta > Magnoliopsida > Malvales > Malvaceae > Gossypium > Gossypium australe. The sequence continues at coordinate 74,422,496 of CM016619.1, forward strand.
ATACAAATTATAAATAATATAAAATATAAATAATATTAAACCAAATAAAATAAATAATAATTAAATATGTAAGGTTATGAAAAAATACATATATGAACTTTTATACTATTAACAGAATTAATACATAAATAATAAAAATAATATAACATTTTAATATAATAAAATAAATATAATATTAGAATAATTTAAAAATATGATAAAATAAAAAAAATAAATAAAGAAAAGAGGATTAAATAGCAAATAAAAATTCATATAAATGAACCAAATAAAAAATGCGCATCATACTGTAGCGGCTAAAATGGCAATTATGCCAAATTTTAAAAAACGACGGCGTTTTGATCTTAGCCTTTAAGGAGCCCGAGGACTTAATTGAAATAGAAAGGAAATTTTAGGTTTTAATTATCAAAAATAAAAAATTCAAATTGAATTTAATTTAAAAAATTAAAATAGCAGAAGGACCAAAATGGCAATTAGCCCTTTTAACAAAAATGTGCGGATCATCCCCGGGTTTTCGGGTCAACGCGCGGATCCTCAGCCCTGAACGACGTCGTTTTGTGCTTATTAGATTAAGCAAAAACGACGTCGTTTCTTCATTACTATATAAGTAAAATCTCAGTTCAAAAAATCATTTTAAAAACTAGTTTTAAAAAAAAAAACAGAAAACCCTTTTTTTAAAAAAAAACGCTCTGCCTTCATCGGTCCTCTGACCTCGGGCCTTTATCGCACGCGCCACACGCGCCGTCGTGGTCGATGACCAGAGTACCAAACCCCTCTGTTTTGAAGTCAAAACGCAGGTAACCTTCTCGTATTTTCTTATTTTTTAATATTTGTACAAAAAATATTGTAGATATAAAAAAATAAAATGAAATAACATGAAAATCACCTCGGCTAAAGAAATAGTCGCTGTATTCTGTTTTCAACATATTTTTTTCTCTGTTTTTATTTCTTTGTATTTTTGTCTATCGTGTGTTTTTCAGATTTGTGTAGGGCTTTTTATAGTCCTTGAAAAAAAAAAAGAAATAAAAATTTTGCCTCTGTTTTGCCATATCTTGCTGCTTGTTCCTTCCATTTTTTGTGCAGGTTAAAGGCGAGGATCTCGTGGCTGTCCGTGCGTTGATGCCGGAGTGGCTCGCTCAGATTGCAACGCGATGGGTATCGAGGCTGCTAGGCTTGTGGCGCAATGGAAACCTAGGGTTTCCTGCGTCCGCAAGCGATTTGGGTCACTTGGGCCAATTTCATTTTGGGCTTTATTGGGTCTGGGTAGGTTAGGTCTGCTTAGGTATGGGTCCTAGGTTTAAGTTGGGTCTGTTTAGTTTTGGGCTAAGCGTGTAAGTGGGCTACGGGTCTAGTTTGGGTTGCTGGGTAGCCTGTTTAGGAATTGGTCATCTAGATTGGGCTATTTAATTTGGTTTTTGTAAAAGGAATGTAAAATATAAACCTAGACATTTTATTTTTTATTTTGGTTTTCTTTTTCTGAATAAAATGGGCCCGAGTAAAATGGGCTGACTACAATTTGTTTTATATTCTGTTGAAAAGCTCAGTTCCATTGGTGATTATTCTTGTTGATGTAATTTATTTTAATTCAGCAACTGATTTTTTTCTAGTTTGGTAATTTATCAACTCAATCTCGATTATAACAATTTTTCTAACATTTTCCATACTTTTAACCTAAGCCTCGTTACAATCGTGTAAAAACCTCTTGATTGGTGTGTCATCTCATTTTATAGTGGTGAAGATTTGATTTTTAAGCAAGCATGTGGTAATAACATTTCTCGTTCGACTATTGAGTGCATATTATTTGAACCTTAAACACTTTGAGCACTTTGAGTGATATTTAGTGAGGATGTCAATTCTTATTGAATTTGAATTTCAGGTAATTATTGAGATAGGGGAGATGCCTAATGTTTTTATGTGTTTAGAATCTCTACTTAGATTGCTTGTGTTTTTTAGTGTAATTTTAGTTTGAATTTTGATGCATGATTATCTATGGGTTGTCCTAAAACATGATTGGTGAAAACAATAAATTAAGGGAAGTTAACTTGGTTATGGGTTGAGGATTTTGCTTAAAGACAAGCAAACACTTAAGTGTGGCGATATTTGATAGGTGTTAAAAATAATATGTTTTTAGTCACTTTCTTAATGCGTTTCTGGGTGATTATTCCATGTAAATTGAGAATCTTATGCTCTTAATCCTTTAAATTCATGTTTTTATACTTAGAAGAATATTTGGGAGCAAAACAAGCGAAAAACGAGTGAAAATTAGAAAATTGGAGCAAGCTTTAGTAGCCACACAGGCTGGACACATGGTCTTGTGAGCCACACGAGCTGCCACACAGTCGTGTGCCAGATCATGTGGAAATCGCGAATCGCACTCCAAACTTGCGGGAAAACGCAATTTTTAAGTTTTCAGACATTTTAAGACCTATATATGAAAAAAGTAAGAAGAGAGAAGTGAGTCGTCATAGAATATTCAAGAAAGCAACTCGAAAAACACCATTGAAGTTGACTCTAAAGCATATTTCCATCAAGATTGAAGTTCTTGTTTTGATTTCTTTAAAGTTTACTATAAGTTTCTTGGTTTATTGTGGCTATACTGTCTTTGGGATTTTTTATTTTCTATCATGAACTAATTTTCTAAATACATAGGGAGATAAACCTTATGATGGATTCTGTTATTTGATTTCTATTTTTACGCAATAACTACTTGGATATTGTTCTCAATTATGTGTGCTTAATTCTTAGTTTAATATTTCTAGAATATTGATCTGTGTTTGATGTGCTTAAATCAAAGGAGGAATAGACCCTGTTTAAGAGTAGATCTAGCATAATTGAGTGGAGTTGCATGCAATCCTAGAAATAAGACGACATCAATCTATCAGATTAGAGTCAAATCTAATAGGGGAATCCATAGATCGAGTTAATGTGATAATAGGGGTTTTAATTAGAAAGAAATTTCAATTAATCAACCTAGAGTCAGTTGCTCTTAGTCTTGAAGAGAGATATTAGCATAATTTAGGGATTTCTACAAACCAAGATACTAAATGAAGAAATTGTGTAATTTAGATTAATAATGACAGATGAAATTTAGGTGAATTCTTTCCTGGGTATTGTCTCGCTTCTTGGTTGTTAATCGTTTATTTTCCTGATTTGTTCTTTGTCGTGTTCTTTAGTTAATTAATTTAAGTTAATTTTAGTTTTAATAAATCACTCCAATTTATCGGTTAAATAATAGAAAAATAGTAATTACCAGTACTTTTAGTCCCCGTGGGAACGATATCTTTGCTCACGTAGCTAAACTATTAATTGATAGGTGCACTTGCTTTTGTCGAATTTTTAGTTGGTTTACGACTGCATCAAGAGGCATAGTAAAATATTTTTAAAAATAAACACATGTTAAAAATTTCAAAGTTACTTCTATAATAAAAGAAGTACGCTGCTAGTGTACCAAATACTAATATAATATATATAATAAGATCAAATCTCAGATTCCTTATAAAGTAACTTAAATCAAATTATATTTATACTATTATTTAAATTTTCATTAAGTATAATGTAGATCACTAATCCTTAATTTTATCAAATTACATCACTTAATTTCTATTATCCAACTTAATTTATACTATTATTTATTTGTTTTGTCAAGTTTGTATCAAAAGTCAACTTCACACCAATTTTATTTGGAAAAATAGTATTATAAACAGTTTTTTCATATTTTCAAACAATTATACAAAATTTATATAAACTTTTTGAACTTAGGATAAATATACGATTGATAAGATTTGAACCCAAGCCACCAAACATTTTTAATTTTTAACTTCCCCATTTCAATTAATGCCTCATTATTGTTTATATGATTTTTTTTAAACATTTTCTTATCACTCTCATTACAATCTATGTATCTATATAAAAACTTCCTAACATGATATCGTTTCGATGTGCTATCGTTTCGATGTGCTATTAAAAAAATCACAATATGAGTCGGATAGTAATTGGACTTCATTAAATATTATTAATCAGATGTATTAACATATTTAAATTATCTTTTTACTCCTAATTTAAATTAATTTGTTTTATTTTAAGTTGGTATGTTATTATTATTAATTTCAAACCATATATTGCACTATTTATTGCACTATTTATTGGATGTTATTTTTATAGGCACAGTTGTATACTAAATATATGGTTTCCAAAACATGCATTTCATAGGATATTCTCTTTCAAATCCGATGCTTATAACTTTGGGGTGTTGACACTTGACTAGAGGTGTTCATGGGCCGGGCGGCCAGGCCCGGCACGAAGACCCAACCGAAATTTGGGAGGGTTTGGGCAAAAATATAAGCCCGAAAAATAGGCTTGGGCAAAAATAAGGCCCGTTTAAAAAATGGGTCGGGCCTCGGGTAAGGTATTTTTGGCCCGGGCCCAGCCCGGCCCGGCTCAAATTCACTAAATGACAAAAAAAAATCTGATATTTTTTTTTATTTTTGAATGTTATTTTCTTGTTGTTTTCTCCCTATTTTGCTACCATATTACTATTATGTTGCTACTATTTTGTTGTTATTGATTGAATATTGTATAAAACTTATTTTACTGTTAATTTTGTTATTATTTTAAAGGCATTTGTTAATTTTATTATTTTAGAGGTATTTGCTTATTAAGTTACATCTATCTTAGTGTTATTTAAGTCTACATATTTTTTTAAAATTTATTTTCAATTTGTTGGAAAATATTTATTTTGATTTTTTTAGTATTTTTGATGTATTATATACATTTAAAAATTATATAAAATAATATAAAATTTAATACGGGCGGGCCGGGCCGGGCCCGAGTTTTAACATTTTTATATAGGTCGGGCTTGAGAAAAAATTTAGGCCCATTTTTTGGGCCTGGCCCGACCCGAGCCCGATGAATGGACCTAAATTTTTAGTTGAGCCCAGCCTGGCCCATGAACACCTTTACAATTGACATTTTTGGTGGGAAAACCAACACCAGCTTCTATAATCTTGAAAATGCTGAGAACCTTCTAATCTATGTAGGCCAACATGAAATTTCATTTTGATGATATAAATTTCCTATGAAGTGATAAAGCACCAATGTTGTGATCATTACAGGCTTGGAGATATTGGACAGACTGGAGATAATGGATCCGACTTTAAGAGATTCTTATGTGAGTGATGAAGTCATTGGGTGCATTCAGATTGGTTTGCTGTGCGTCCAACAAAAACCAAAGTCAAGGCCGACGATGGCTAGAATTATTCCCATGCTTAGCAGTTCTGCTATTACTTTACCAGCACCGCAACAACCTGCCTTCATTTTCGGAACAAAGACAAGAGGAAGCACCTCAGGAGCAGAGATGGGATGGGTTCAATCAACAAGGAGGTTCCAATGCTCAACAAATGATGTATCTATCACCGAATTTTACCCTCGGTAGCAAGTTGAGTACATTCTTTTGAAAAGAAATTGATATAAACTATTCTGCCATCAATTCTATGGAAAGGTTCTAATTTAAAGCTTCTTAGTTAATTATTACTGCGTTTATTTATACCAAAGAAGCACTGAATATCTAGACAAAGATAAAGAAAATAAGCAATGCAAGTACTAAGTACCATTTTCGAACTTCATCGAGGACTTAGTTCAGAAATTGAAGCCTCACTGGCAGAGACTTGGATGGCTTCTCCTTTAGATTGATTAAAGAGTGATACTGAATCAGGCTTCTTTTCTTTCTCCCCCGTGGAATGCATAGAAAATGCAGGTCTCGATGGCACTGGCAGTGACATGGAATAGCTACTAAGCATGAGAACCACAGAGGCCATGGTTGGTCTGTAAGCGATATTGTCTTGAACACAAAGCAACCCTAAATGGATACATCCCATTATTTCACTTCTCAAGCCATCCTTCAGAATTGGATCTACAACTTCCCAAGCAGTCCCTTCATTCCAGTTTCTCCATGCCTGCAAATGTTTGAGGATATGAACTTAAATTGTCTTTTACCAAATTCTAATCTAGTAATACCATAAAGGTAGTAAGCAGCTTACATAGGTTAGAAGAGAGTCTCCCAGATCTTGGTTGGTGAAGCTATTGATTTTTTTACCACTAATGATTTCCAAAACCATCACTCCGAAGCTGTAAACATCAGATTTAACCGAATATCGTCCATGTCGTGCACACTCTGGAGCCATGTATCCACTACGGACAAATAAATCTTAATGAATGAATTCAAATGGTAGCTAAAACTATCCTCTAGAAGAAATCTAGTGCTTGGGATCTGAGTTTAAACAACTCAAGTGTAACAAGTAACATATAAAATCTATCGTTCTTAACACTTACAAGGTCCCAACGATTTTGCTTGTAGCAGCTCGAGTTTGATCAGGAACAAACAATTTTGCCATTCCAAAATCTGAGCTCATCTCTTTGTCTAACAATATGTTAGCTGCTTTTAAGTCACGATGGATGATCCGGTACTGAGAATCTTGGTGAAGACAAAGAAGTCCCCTGGCTATTCCCTCTATAATTTTGTACCTCTTCTCCCAATTTAGTAATAAACGCTTTACTGGATCTACAAAAATTGCAATATCTACGACTTTCAGAATTCAAAATGTTTATACCCATGTAAGATTCACCAATATAACATGGCATGAACTGTATTCTACCAGGACTAGTAACCTAATAAATGAAGAAGAACTCAATAGGTATAGTTTAAAAGGATCCAAACCATACGGAATATAAAGTTGTCAAGGCTTGAGTTAGGCAGAAATTCATAGATGAGAATTCTTTCTTTTTGTTCCAAGCTAAAACCCAGAAGCCTAACCAAATTCTTGTGTTGAAGCTTTGCCAATAAAATAACTTCAGTCCTGAATTCTTGTTGTCCTTGTCCGGAATTTTTTGACAGCCTCTTTATAGCTACCTTTCGTCCATCTTCAAGCTGACCCTGAGAATTTGGAACAAATAACAATGATGGAAAGCAATAACTTTTATTTCCATCAAACTAGAGGCTTCAATTCCATATATTCAAACATTCTGTCTTTCTCCTTTTGAGATATTGGAAATTTCCATACACCAAATCTGAAATTACCTTATAAACAGAACCAAAACCACCTCGTCCAAGCATGTTTGCATTCGAGAAGTTTTCTGTTGCAACTTTTACTGCATTGAAGTCAAATTGCAAGGATTCAACACGGCTCTTGTCATCTGCAGGTTAACAAAGAGACAATTTAAAGAAAGTGTAAAAGGAACTATTGGAAGAAGTATGAAAAAAGAAAATCAAGGACCGACTTACTTTGATTTTCCTGCTTTATTTTCTTGATCCTCTTAAGGACAACAGCAACTGCAAGTATAACAAGTACTGCCACCAAAATGACAATTGGAACAATTATAATAACAATGGTTTTGGATGAACTGCCTCCCCCTTCTTCACAAGAAAGAACTTTGTAAGTACTTTTACACAATATGCCATCTACTTCTTCATAAAACCAACATGCCATCAAGCAGATCCGTACTTACCTTTTGTATTTGTGGAGTTCGCTGACTGTGGCGGAAGACTAATAGGTGGGGGTGGAGGGCTAAAAGGTGAGGGTGGAGGTGTAGCATTGGATGTATAGAAGGGATACAATTCCCAGCGGAAATAACAGTTAGGCCTACGAACATAACCTCCTTTCTTCCCATGGCAACATGCTTTAAATTAACTTACGGATAGGCTGAGGCAGGAATCACAATCCTTGTGTGATAAATCTGGAGTGCACTGCATTCGCGTATATATCTTTTGGTATTCCCTAAAATCTGCTTCCCCATTTGCAGACTTAAGAGTAGAAGTGCCGTTGGAAGCCTTTTCCCCAACAGTGTCCATCAAACTCTCCCAAGCTGTATAAAATTGTGTTAAGTTCGACGTGATGTCGTCATTATTAGAGCCTGCCTCAGGGGGTTCTAGCTCCAGGGTTCCATAAAACGAGCGATCTGCATAGTGTACATGACATGGACTCCTCGCATATGAAAGGGCTTCTTTCTGGTTGGGACAGCTAGTGACGAGATTGTGGATTGAGCGATAGATACATTCATAACGAGCGTATGGACTAGAGTCTCCTCTGCACATAGCAAGAGTGTAAACTTTGTTGGAGTTTTGGCCAATACTGGTAGTAAGGAAACCACCTTTAGCAGAGACATTAGATGGGAGAGAAGCAAGAATAAGGTCCCGGTTTTTACCATATTCGCTATTCGTAGAGAAATTACCAATGTCATAACATTTTAGGAGAGCCTCAACAAGAGTGATGCCGATGAGGAGATAGGAGAGAATTAAAGAAAGAGCCGTAAGTTGAACCCACATTTTGAGGTTGTATGATTTGAAGGAAACGAAACCTAAAAGAAACAAGTGGGAACTTTAAATCCAGATTTTTCATGGCTGAGATGAGATGGGAGTTTCATTGCCTCGAGTAGAAGTCAAAAAGTCATAGCAAACTTGGTTTTTAATTCCTCAGTCTCAGCTGTCTCTGAGAGACAGGTCTAGTTAGTAGACAATCTCCTTTAGGAAGACAGATGAAAGTATCTATATGTTGTAACCAGTGGCGGGCTTGTTAAGGAATCCAAAAGAAGACCGCTACTAATTAGACAGGTGAGACTCAGGAATGAAAGACACAGGTTTCCAGTGACTTTTGCCTTAATGGGCGCTCTTGACAACTTGAGGCAAGGAAACAAAAACCACAAAGAAAACTCTCCTCTCTGCCAAGTAAAATGTAGATTAAAAGTTCCCACTTCTATTTTTGGATTCATTCGGTTTCTGTTCCCATTTCTTTACTTGCAGTATGGGTTTTTTTTATCATTTTAATACAAAAAAAATCAAAAATATCCAAATTGGGGTGCCATTTCCATTAATTACGAAAATGGTATATTGAGGGTGGTGCCGCCTCTAAGAGAGGCGCAACTACCTTCTACAACCCTATTTTTTTGCACAGAAATTAAAAATAAAATAAAATTGTTACAGAATTGAAAAAAAAACATTTGAAATGAAATGACAGCACACTGGTGCAGCTTCTGTGACAGGCGGCACTAAAGGTGCCTCTGTCAGAGGCGGCATCGCTTTGACAGGTCACTTTCGGCAGGTTGTGGCGGGGGGACCTTATAATGGTCCCCAAACTTGATACTTGAAGAAGAAGAAGAAGACGACGGCGCCGAAAAAAGGAAGAGAAGGAGAGAAGAAAGAAAGAGGAGAAAAAAAAAAGAAAAAAATAGAAGTATGTAATTTTTTTTTAAATATGGATGATGATATTGTTTGTTTTGTTTGTTAGTTTAGTTTAGTTTAGGTTAATTTAGTTATTGTTAGTTAGTTGTATTATTGGTTTAGTTTAGTTATTGTTAGTTTAGTTTAGTTTAGGTTAGTTTAGTTATTGTTAGTTGTATTATTAGATTTGTTTAGTTATTGTTAGTTTAGTTTAGTTTAGTTTAGGTTAGTTGTATTATTAGTTTAGTTTAGTTATTGTTAGTTTAGTTTAGTTTAGGTTAGGTTAGTTATTGTTAGTTGTATTATTAGTTTAGTTTAGGTATTGTTAGTTTAGTTTAGTTATTGTTAGTTGTATTATTAGTTTATTTTAGTTATTGTTAGTTTAGTTTAGTTTAGTTTAGTTTAGGTTAGTTTAGTTATTGTTAGTTGTATTATTAGTTTAGTTTAGTTATTGTTAGTTTAGTTTAGTTTAGGTTAGGTTAGTTTAGTTATTGTTAGTTGTATTATTAGATTTGTTTAGTTATTGATAGTTTAGTTTAGTTTAGGTTAGTTTAGTTATTGTTAGTTTAGATTAGTAAAAATGTTTAAAAAGTACTTTAGTTAGTAGTATTATTAAATAGTTATTATTATAATTAGTTTAAAAATGTTGAAATAATAATTTAGTTAGTAAGTTATTATTAGGATTAGTAAAAAGTTAGTAATTTAGTTAGTAATAATATTGTTAGTTAATATTATAATTAGTTTGTTAAAAACCCTAAAATAATAATTTAGGTAGTTAGTTAGTATAAGTTATTATTAGGATTAGTAAAAAGTTTAAATATTAATTACATTATTAGTTGTTAGTTATTATTATTATACTTAGTTTGTTAAAAACCCTAAAATAATAATTGTTAGTTAGTTACTATTGTTAGTTATTATTATGATTACTAAAAAGTTTAAGTATTAATTATATTGTATTAATAGTTAGTTAGTTAAAAACCTTAAAATAATAATTTAGTATATTGTTAGTTAGTTAGTTAGTAAATTGTGTTTTAGGATTACTAAAAAGTTACAATATTAATTATATTGTTAGTTATTATTATAGTTAGTTAGTTAAATACCCTAAAATAATAAATTTGTTAGTTAGTCAGTTAGTATATTGTGTTAGGATTACTAAAAAGTTACAATATTAATTATATTGTTAATTATTATAGATAGTTAGTTAAAACCCTAAAATAATAATTTTGTTGGTTAGATTGTAATAAAAATTATTATGTTAGTTAGAAACAGAACACTAATTATTATTATTTTAGTATTGGTAGTAGTAAAAAACAATGGTTAGTTAAAAACCTTAAATATTATTTTAGTTTGTTAGTAAAAAATTATTACTATTATTATTATTGTTAGATTAAATGTAATTATTATTATTTTAGTTTAGTTAGTATTATTATTGTTAGTAAAAATTATTATTATTGTTAGTATTACCTACCTACCTTTAGTTATTAATAATCAATAGATATATATATTAAAAAAAAGTACTAAATAAAATAATATAAAATAATAAAAGACGAAAATTATATATTTATATTAAGTAATAGAGTTTGAAAATAAGGAAAATAAAAACAAAGGGTCGAATAAGTGGTTTTTACTAAATTTATATTAAAAAACAGTAAAATAGGTACATAATAAATTAAATTATGTTATATTTTTGTTATATTATTTTTATTGGCATGTTATTTTTTTTTTTGCAATTTAATATAAATTTAAATTTTTTTTGTAGGTTAAAAATCAAATATCTGAGACGGCAATGGCTCGATTGAGTAGTACAGTTCCACACATATCTGGCGCAGCTAATAATTTGGTAATGTATTATTATTTATTAATCGCGGGTTGTATTAACAAAATAGGTACATAATAAATTATGTTATAATAATAATTTTTTTCTAATTTAACACTGTCAGGACTCGTACCGTGTATTAAGGGGCCGGGTGAATGGGTTAAGAAATCCCCCGGATGAACGATTGGTACCGTATATTGAGCAAGCTGGATTTGGGTCAGCAGCACTGATCTGGACGTTTGACTTGCGGTATGATTTAATATCTGCACTAGTCGAGCGTTGGCGCTCGGAGACCCACACTTTTCATTTCCCGTGTGGAGAGTGCACAGTCACTCTAGAGGATGTTGCAGTGCAGCTTGGGCTCCCAATTGATGGGAGTCCCGTTACGGGCGTCAACGCGATAGCTGACCCATTTACACTTTGTCAGAGCCTACTAGGGGACTCGTACGGCAATGACGAAGAAAATTTTACGGGCTTGAAGTTTACATGACTGAGAGCAAAGTATGAACAGTTATCACCTGATGCCACTGCAGCCGAGTTGATGTACGCTGCTCGAGCGTACATTATGCACATTATAGGGGGTGTACTGATGCCCGGTGCAAACAATAATAGGGTTCATATTCAGTACCTACCCCTATTGGCTGATTTCAGCAATGCTCGCTCGTATAGTTGGGGCTCCGCAGTTCTTGCGGTGTTGTACCGTGAGCTTTGTCGGACGACAAAGCAGCGACCGTAGACATAGGTGGAGCCTTACGCTATTGCAGTCATGGGCTCTGTATCGGTGCCATTCTTGGCATCAGTTACCCACCAACCATACGTATATCCGCTAGTAAACAAGTGATAAAATATAACTTGTTATTAATTGACAATTTCTTTATATTGATTATATTTGACTTGAAATTTATTTTTGTAGGTGGAGTATTTATCCAGGTATCGGGAGGTCGTACACTGTCTCGATATCTAGGCTTATGATTGAGCAACATGCCGGAGAAGGGGTAAGCAATTCCAATATTGGTTACGTGTTAGTTTGTATATCTTACGCACACCGTGTTAAATTTTAACAATGTTATTAATCGTGCAGTTTATATGGACGCCATATCGTAGACCAGAAATTGCAGCCGTTATACCCCCGCCCGCCTATATTCACTCGTATATGTGGTGCACAAACGCACCAATTGTCTGTTTCAATGTAGTCGAGTGGTATCACAGGGACCGAGTGCTGCGGCAATTTGGTTGCGTCCAATATATCCCGGATCCGCCATGCCAGGTGGGAGAGGTTCATTGCATAAATAAGAGAGGGGAACAAGGCTTGGATTGGGGGGTTAGGCATGGGCAATTTATTGCGGTGTGGAATGATCGCATGTCCCGAATACCCCGGATGGATATGGCTTCCGATTTTCAAGCTCCATTAGAGTACATACAATGGTACTCTAGTATGGGGAAGCCATATATAGTCGGAGGACAGTCGACTGTAGTCCCCCCACACATGTAGCGACATGGGTCATACGAGCCAGCGGTCGATATGGAGGCCGAGGCAGCTGCAGATCCTGATCCCGAGCCGGAGCCCGAGCTAGAGCCAAAGCCGGAGCCCGAGCAATCACATTCACATTCGGATGCACATTCGTATCATCCAGATGTGCCGGGCTATGACTACTTCCCGGGCTCCTCAGGAGGTGGATACCAGTACGGGTTTGATATATTTGGATCGTACACACCGCAGTACAGCACTCCCGGATCGTATCTATTGCAGGACATTAAGCCTTCTGGGTCGTATCCACTGCATCAGGGCACTCCTTCTGGCTCGAGTTCATCTATGCCCTTCGAGCCACATGATTTTTCGGCCATGTTTAGCACACCCCACCTGGACCCCCACCGGAGCCTGAAGAGGATGTTGGTCGTTGCGGGCACCCACGACGTGAACGTCGACCACCGCAAAAGTATACACCTAGGACCATACCATCGAACCATCAATTTTAGGTGTTTCTTGCAGTTTTGATTTTCCTCTATTTTGTATTTGTAAATATTACAATGTTTGTACCTTATTTGTATAAAATTAACTTGATTATTTGGAGCTTTAAAATTTCGTAACAATATTTGACCATGCGATGGAATCTTTAAGTTTGATTTTTGTTCATTTATATATATATATATATATATATATATAGCCATGCGAAAATATGTATGGTATGTTTGGATTTGGTATTTAAGTGAGTTCGGTTAGGTCTTATAAAATGAACTAAATAGGTTTATAAAGGTTAGAAGATATTATGCTTAAATGATTGACTAAATAGGTACGGTTGGTAATGATTGTTTTGGTTGATAAGTAAAGTGAATATGCAAATGAGGTTAAGGATATCATAATTAATGATAAGCATGTGATTTGGTATTTATAACACACCTAAATAAATATATGTTATAATGATATATATATATATATATATATATATATGCTGAGATAAGTTTCAAGTTTATAAATTCCATTAATGTTTAAGTCATGTGGTTTGGACATTTTATGTATTAAGTACTTGTAATATAACTTCTTGCATATTGTTAAATTGAATATGTGACTATTTAGATGATATAAATATGGTTAAATATTGAAGCATGATTTGTGCATATGATATGACTAGAAAAAGTATGAAGTGGTTTTGGTTGATTATGTGATCCATATATATATATATATTCGCATGGCTTATATACGTTTTCGTAAGTTTTCGCAATAATCAAGCCATTTTCGCATGGCTTATATACATTAAACCCAAAATACAACATTTATTATACTACCCATATCACACAAAATATAAATCCATACAAATCCATACATGTAATTTTTTATGCATTTCAGTTCTTAAATTTATCTATTTTTTGCAATTAAGCCCTAATTAATCAAAATCACCAAAAATCTGAATACAAAACATGTTAATCTGAATAATGTCAATTCCCACTCGCTCGTGACGATTGGCCAACATGATAGTTTCGTTGCGGGCATTTACTTCGATTATGACCACCTAACCTGCATATTCCACATCACCAATCGTCGGATTTCTCCCTAATGTCTATTTCATTACGGATTCTGGATGATTGCGGATGACCTCTCGGATTCCTGCATAGCGCTCTATCCGGGACAAGCTCGAAAGTCGTCCGAGGCACCTCCCATGTAGACAGGTCGGGCAGGACAGGGAACTCACTTTCCCAGACACGCAACGTACGCTCGAGTGTGTACACATCATTGACAAATTGTTCAACATTAAGGTTCACTTTAGCACACGTTGCCACGACATGTGCACAAGGATAATGAAGTGTTTGGAACCTCCTGTATTCGCACTGTCTGTTCCGAAGATCGACTCCATAAGACCTAGGTGGCAAACTGGGTCGACGACCGATAGACTCCGTAACTCGAAAAGTTTCCATACGTCGTGAGTATATTTCTACAGTCATTGACCTTGCAATCCGACGGTTTGCAATCAATGCATCCCTGACATCTTCCACAAACACATGTCCCGCATCCATGTGGTTGACTTGTTGTTCACCCATTCTTGGCATCAACGTGCCCAACCTGTAGAATGTAGCCGAGAAGACAGATGAAATTGGAAGATGTCGTGTTTTCAACAACACAGCGTTGACCCCCTCCACCAAGTTTGTGGTCATTTGAACATAACGAAAGCCCTCGTCAAAACTTTGAGCCCATTGCCACGGCTCCATTGTACCTAACCACTCTCGAAAAGATTTGTTCGTTTGACCTTCCATGTCACTCTCAAGTCGAGTCATTCTTTGGCGAAAAATATGTGGCTCTAACTCGTGCGCTGTACACGTTTTAATAAAAGATAAGTTACGGTAACTAGATAACATAAAAACATTAAACTTATATTGAAAATTTAAGGCTATCATTTACCCATTTTCACCACTTGTCTCTTCCAGTCTGCATTCTTATACTCTCGAAGGAAGTTAGCCGCAATATGACGGATGCAGTAAACAGATCTCCATGGCACACCGAAATGCCTAATTGCGGCAATTAATCCTTTCCCTCTATCGGAGATGATGCAAATATTATTGTTGCTAATAACATACCTCCACAGGTTGGTAAAGAAGAATTCTCAGGATTCCATATTCTCCTTATCTACTATGGAAAACGCTATTGAGAGCACGTTCCTATTACCATCTTGAGCAACCGCAATAAGTAAGATCTGTGTATATTTTCCGTATAGCCATGTCCTATCAACCTGCACAAACGGCTTGCAGTGTGGAAATGCCCGCACACATGGATCAAACGTCCAGAACATCCGATGAAAAATTCTTTTCCCCGGCTGTAATTGGTCATCTGGACCGTAATAAGGTCGTGTCTGCAACTCAATCACAGTTCCCGGTACGTACTGTCTCATAGCAGCTATCCATCTCTGCAGCTCGTTATACGATGAGTCATAATCTCCATACAGTTGCTCCATTGCCATCTGTTTAGCTATCCACGCTTTTCGATATGATACTCGATACTGAAATCGTGCTTGTATTTCAGCAATCAGTACCAAAACTTTAATGGTCGGCATGTCCTTCACCATTGGAAGGATACATGTACAGATAGTTTTGGAATCAAGTTTTTTATGATCTTCTATCATACGTGTCGATCTACATGTATGCGGTCCAACCAATTTTTGTATCTCCCACATCTGTGAATTGAATGAATGCAGCTCGTACCCGCTAATTGCAGCCTTCCTCTGCCTTCCAACACTCCCTAATATAAAGCGTCGGTTTAGACAATGCGACTTTGTAATCCGCTGATATATCCATGCTATACCGTTTAATAGTAGATACGCACTCTTCTTTACTTTCGAATCTCTAGCCTATGAATAACTCATGCTTGGAATTTACGGCCAGCCGGTGAGCAGGATATATTTCGGGGTACTAGGGGAACTCAGCTACACGTGCTGCGTCGGGGTCTATGAGTGACATGTGTGGCCTAGGATTATTGTGTATCATAATACATCCCATCCGGTTCCCGACCGAAGACGCACTAATGTTTCCATCGTCATTCATGTCTTCATCGTCAATATCATCAGGTATATCGTCCATATCGGGATCACTGTCACTATCGACCTCTTCCTCACAATGATCACTACTATCTTGTCCATCATCACCAACCACATCAATATCGGGTGTAATATTAAGATCGATATCGATCCCATGTATATTCGATTCGACATCAACATACGATATTGGAGGCACCATGCACGGTTCTTGAGCTCCATGTTCTTCACCATATGCATTGGTGTCTTCATTTGCCTCAATACCAGCTAACTCAGCAAATAAGTGAATCGGTGCATTTCTGTTACTCCCATTTCTATGAATTTGATCGGATCTATCGAAATTGGAAACTTGTAGAAAATTCTCGAGATCATTCTCCCACAACGTCTAACAATTTTTACGTTTATCCTTTGCTTCATATCGTCTAACGAGACATTTCTATTAAATCTCATTGCTATTTGTTGCCGACATTCAAATATGCATCCAACGGTTGTTGTCAAGATGATTCCATCGAAATAAACGCATACGAAAAACTGATCATCCATCTTCAATATTCAATCTGTTAAAAACTAAACAAAATTGCTCAGAAAAATTTCGATCAGTATATACTATTCTTAAATAAAAAACATAATGTTTTAATATGCTATTTTTTTTCATTCTTAAGCTCACACTATTACAATTATCATTTTGTACATGAACAACATTTATCTTTACATCTAACCACTTAAAGTCAGTTCTCCATTTTATTCCATCTCCGAGCTTGTATCTTCCTCTGGGAAATACTGTACAATCAAATTTAGAAATTCTTGATTCTCTTCATATTCATCTTCTACAATCCAATTTGAAAATTCCTCGGGATCTTCTTGCTCTTCAATCTTTATAACAGGTATTGAATTTAGAAATTCTCTTGGTAATTTCCTAATATCTAGTTTATCCATCCATGGTATGTCAAACATACTTTGCTTCCTAGTCAATTTCCGTGAGCCTATACGTTGCCGCACTGTTTTCCTAGCTCCATAAGAGATTATAGACTTCACAAAGCATATAACTAGATTCCAATAGGTTTGTGGTACCAATGTCTTCCAAAATTCGTCTAAAATTATTTGATGATCCTGTTCTATTAATGTCCCTCTAAGGGTTAAGTACTGCACTTTATTCTTCCTAATCATTTCATGACCATTCCACAACACTTCTTGCATCTTCTCATTTACGGTAATAAGGTGTTGAACAATGTCTTCTTCTGGTTTCATTCTGTAATCTTGCACTTCTCTCATCATCTTATCAACTTTCTCTCTTTGTGCTGAAGTTATTATCTCATCAGGCAATATCCAATATGTTGCCATTTCTAACAATATCTACATAAAAAATATTTTCAATTTTTATCACTAATTAAAAATTACTTTATGATAGTTTTACTAATATAAAAACTTTCAAATATATTAAAATTTTAAAACATAACATCACAATAAAAAATTATTTAATATAAACACAAAACTTACTAACAAATCAAAACTAAATAACAAAAATAATTTAGGGTTTCTTACTAACAATATTTACCAATACTAACTAAAATATAATATACTAACTAAAATTAATATACTAACATAGTCAATATATGATTTGAGGGTTTTTAGGGTTTTTAACTAACATAACATATTATCATTCTAACAACAATATCCTAACTAACATATTAACTAAAATATTAATATACTAACATATTACTCATACTTGTATATATTATTTTAGGGTTTCTAACTAACATATTAACATAAACAACAATATACTAACTATGTTACATATTAAATAAAATATTAATATACTAACATATTATTAATATACTAACAATATATTATTTTAGGGTTTTTAGGGTTTTTAACTAACTAACATATTAACTAAAATATTAATAGTATTCTAACATTTTAATTATACTACTAACAATATTTTATTTTAGGGTTACTAACAATATACTACTATCTAAAATATTATTTTAGGGTTTCTAACTAACAATAGTAATAACTAACTAACTAACTAACTAAGATAATAATTAACATATGTAATCCTAATAACTAACAAAAAATAATAAAAATAAAAATCAATTTATATCATATAGCAACAAAAAATTATAAACACAATAACAACAATAATATCTTCCATTATTTAAAAAAAATTATACATACTTTTATTTTTTGTCTTCTTTTTTTTCCTTTTTTCTTCTTTCTTTCTCCTCTTTTCTCTTTCTTTTTTCGGTGCCGCTGTATCCTCCTCCTTCCTCCTCTTCTTCTTCTTCTTCTTCTTCTTCTTCTTCTTCTTCTTCTTCTTCAACTCAGCTGCTGAAACTTGATTTTTTCTTCAGGCTGAAAATGAACTTTGGGAGTTTACAAGGCAGAAAAGGTTAGCTGGTGCCGCCTCTGCCAGAGGCACCATCGGTGCCGCCTGTGGCAGAGGCTTCACCAGGCTCCTGTCCTTTTCTGCCATTTCTTTTTTTTTCTTTTTCAGATTTTTTTATTTCAGTGGAAAAAAAAAGTAAGGGTGCAGAGGGTGGTGCCGTATCTGATAGAGGTGCAACCACCCTCAGTATACCATTTTGGTAATTAACGGAAAAGGCACCCCAATTTGGATATTTTGATTTTTTTGTATTAATTTGGTAAAAAACCCCAGTATGGGCCAAAACTCCACAATCACAAAAGGTAAGTACGTATGTGGTAGATGCCGTGCTGGTTTCAGGAAGAAACTGGGTAAAGTACCTAGAAAGCCCTTTCCTTAGCTGCAGATTGTATTACTTTTTTTTACCGAAAAAATGGGTAAATTAACCATTTTGAAATATGTAAATTAATTCATTGTTACAATTTTCTGTTAAATAATGACATGAAATATACTGAAAGTTTTTTATAAGTAAATTAAATTTTTTGAAATTAAATATTTTAGTATCTCTAAGTAGATGTGAGATCTTTTATTGGTTTAATAATAAAATTAGCCTTCTAATGTTTACAG
Organism: Gossypium australe; assembly: GCA_005393395.2. Classification (NCBI taxonomy): domain Eukaryota; kingdom Viridiplantae; phylum Streptophyta; class Magnoliopsida; order Malvales; family Malvaceae; genus Gossypium; species Gossypium australe. The sequence continues at coordinate 74,441,524 of CM016619.1, forward strand.
ATTCTATCAATTTAATTCTAAATATAAATAATTAAATAAATTCAGCTCTCAATACTTACAAAATTTATCATTTTAGTTCTACTTCTAGAAATTCAATAAATTTGACCATCAACATTTATAAATCTATCAATTTAGTCTTTAACTCTAAAAATTTTAAAATTAGTTTTTTTTTTTAAATTATCTTTAACCCTTTATAACCTACTGGCTGACTATGATTACAATGGATTGTTTTTTGCTTGCCCCACCCTGATCTAATGCTTTATCGCCATGCCTCGAGCTTGACCCCACCCCAAATTTAAAAAAAAAATTAACCATCTCCGAACCCAAACCCAAAAATTAATAGTGTACCCGACTTCAGCTATTTTACCAAACTGACCCAAAAAATTGATATTTACAAAAATGACCCAGGTTTAAAAACAATCACCAAAATGACCTGAAATGAATAGTAGAATGGGGTTTTGGCATGTCAATGGCTGGCGCCCTTGGTATTTTGGACCCATGATTGCTTGATGATTGTGTTAGACTTTAAAAAATTGAATTCTTTTGGTTCTGGCCTTCCAATGGCCGGCACCAGGGTATTTTTTTTAAAATTGTATCATACTGGTATACAAAAATTAAAAAAAAAAAACAAAAACAAAAACAAAACTGTGCTGGCCTGTCAATGGTCGGCACCAGAGTATAAAAAAAAAAATTTGGTGCTGGTTTGTCAATGGGCGGCACCAGTGTAGGAAAAAAAAAATTTGGGTGCTGGCCTGTCAATGGCCTGCACCAGAGTACGAAAAAAAATTTTGGTGTTGGCCTGTCAGTAGCCGGAACTAGTGTACGAGAAAAAAACTTTTTTTTAGGTGCTGGCCTTCTAATGGCCGGCATCAAACCTTATATATGGTGAGTGGTTTGGGTTCTGATAGTGTAAATGGAATGAGAAGAAAAATTTGAGAGAGCCATCAAAATGAGAGTGTTTTGTAGTATATCATCAAATGAGTTTTTTTGGAGTAGATTGTATATGGAGTTTTTCGTAGTGTACAACCGAATTTCGGGGTTGTATTATATACTGTCATATTTTAACGGAGTTGAATTATATATTTTCATGCCCACCCTAAAGGTTATGCCATTAAGATTTGGATGATTATTTGCGCCATAGATGGCTAATCGAGTTGTCCAACACAAATAGACCGTAAAACCCCTAACCCGTAACCATTGCCGATCTAGGGTTAAAGGCATTACGAGAAAAATCGGATCTTATACAAATATTTCATGTCATAATTTAACCAATCAAATCTAAGTGTCCCTTAAACAGGTCTACAAGACATTAAACATGCATTAAAAAGGGGTCGAGACTAAACCGAACACTTACGAAAATTTCTGAAAATTTAATATTTTTCAGAGCTACAGAGGTCACAAGCCCGTGTGGGCAGGCCGTGTGCCTCACACGGCCTTCGACACGCCCATGTATCTAAGCCAGGGCAAAATAGGGCATACTACTGACTTGTCCACACGGCCTGAGACACGCCCATATGCCTCATCCCGTGGTCGACACTAACTTGCACCACACGGCCAGTCACATGACCGTGTGTCCAGCCTGTGGTCGAAACTGACTTGTTTTGAAATGCAAACACAAGGGACACGGTCGAGCCACACGCTTGTGTGCTCAACCGTGTGGGCAAATATAGGCCACTTGCAAAGCCAATTTTGCCACCCACACTTGGGTTAAACCTACAAGCACATTCAAGCATCATTCAAACACCAAAAGTAACCAAATCATACCAAAATGTTCATCCTTTCTAACCATTTTATGAGCATAACAATTAATCAACAATTGCAACATTTATCTCATTCTTATCACAAGTATTATTAACTATAAACCATTCATCATTGATATGCAAATTTTGCATCATAAGACTTATCCCAAACTTGACCATCTCATTAGTCCAAATATTAACCATCAATCCATACCAAATTATGCATCATATAGCATGAACTACTCATTCACATCATATTCATTATCTAGCCATATAACATGGCTATTTCTACACCTTTCAAAAGATAATCAAAACTCATTAGACTATACATGCCATACTTTAATATATGCACTTTCAAAAGGTACCAAAATAGAGATTGATAGTGTGAGGGTAATACAAAAAAATATCTAAAATGGCATGCCTTTTTTATTATGTACCAAAATGGTACATCCAGGGTGGTCACGCTTATGCCAGAGGCGACACCACCCTGGCTGCTGACACCGATTAGTTAAAAAAAACACTGAAACTGAAAATTTTAAAAAAACACTGAAAAGAAAAAAAAAGCTGACGATGGCGTGATAGGACCCTGGTGGAGGGACTGCCATAGGCGGCACCGAAGGTGCCTGTGGCAGAGGCGGCACGGGTCTGAAAAGACCACTCATGCATGCCATTTCAACATCTTGTGGCCTTTGGGGACCTTATAATGGTCCCTAATAATTTCAGTTTCAGCTGAGAAAAGGAAACGGAAAGGAGAAGAAGAAGAAGAAGAAGAAGAGAAGAAGAAGAAGAAGAAGAAGAAGAAGAAGAAGAAGAGAAGGAGGAGGAGGAGACGGTGGCGCCGGGAAAAGAAAAGAAAAAGAAAGAAAGGAGAAAGAAGAAAAAAAGAAAGAGAAGAAAAAAAATAGAAGTAGGTATATTTTTTTTAAATAATGGATGATATGATATTGTTGTTGTTAGTTGATGATTTGTTGTTATTATTATTGATTTTTATTTTATTAATTGTTGTTGTTAGTTTAGTTTAGTTATTGTTAGATTAAGATTAGTAAAAAGTTTAAATACTATTTTAGTTAGTAGTAGTGTAATATCCTAAATATAGGCCTGTGCATTTATATGTGGCACTTGATTAATCTGTAATTTAAGAAGTTGAGGTTGAACTGAGGCCTTGATTAAATATTTGGATTAGGGTTTAGATTAATGTTCTGGGTAATTTAAGTGATATTTTGGGCTTTAAAAATTTGGGTTAGGTGGCTAATAAATGGTGTTAGCTCATAATTTAAGTAGATAGTTAATTAAGTGACAAGCTGGGCTTGTGGCCCAAAGATTTGAGAAGCTTTAAGTGAGCATGTATGTGGCGTCACTAAGGGAAGGATTGGGCCAAGTGAGGGCTACTTAGAGCCCAAGTTTTGGGTCAAAAATT